>JAHREE010000233.1:2036418-2056216 GCA_033628505.1 Tringa tobata
CGGCCGCGGCCGCTCAGGGCGGCGGCGAGGCTCCGGGGGAGCCGCTGTCTCCACTCACCCATGAGGATGCGCATCTGCTTCTTGCCGAAGAGGCGTGAGAAGAGCGAGGAGATGGTGAGGCCCATGGCGGCTCCGGCGCGGGGCTGGGCGGCGGCGGAGGGAGGGGGCAAGCGGTACGGCTCTTGTCTGCGCTGAGGGATCCCTCCGCGAGCGAGCAGGCAGCTGCTGAGATGCGGAGCTCGCCCGGCGGGGCCGACTTATAAGAAGCAGGCGACGGCAGCGGCGGCTGCTCTGTGACCGGGAACCTCGCTCGCTCGTTCTCTGCCACGTCACGCTCGCCACGGCCGCCCCGGCTCCAACGCGGACAGAATCACGTCACGATCGCCACATCCCTCGTCCGCGGAACCACCTCCCGCCGCAAGGCCCCAACGGGGGCGCGGACTACGACTCCCAGCAAGCACCGCGCCCGCCGCGCGCCTGGTGCCTGCAACGGCCGCCGCTAGAGCATGGCGGGGGATGTAGTCAAGCACCCCCGCCGGCTCGCCGCCCCGGGCGAGGCGGAGCACGGCATGCCGGGAGGTGTAGTCCGCCGGGCGCCCCGCCGCGCCTCAGGCTGAGGCCCAGCGGCCGGCCCCGCAGCACCGAGCCGCGGGGGGGGCCGGGGAGCCGCTCCCCCGGGCTCCCGCTAAGCCCCAGTAATTAACCTCACGGCAGGTCACGCTCCCGCTTGGGCTGAGGGGTGGCAGCCAGCAGCCGCTTCTCCCGAAGGACAGCTGAGAGCAAGTGAGAGAAAATAGGGGTTTGGCTCAGAGAGCCCCCAGGCAGACAGAAAGCGCTGTGACAGGACACCGATTGCTGCAGGGGCTTTCTCTTGCGCTGCTGCTGTGACCCGGAGGCTGCGGAGTCCGGGCAAAACCCAGCTGAGCCTACACCAGAAGGGGGGCAGGTCCTGGGAACAGCACAGGTACAGGGAAGTATTTTATGGGAATAAAAACGAAACAAGCCCCGGTTTATCAGCAACCTGTGCCTTTTTTTTTTTTGAGAGGCATGTTTGATTCCATAACCAGCCGTACCAGCTGCTTTGGCAGACACTGTAAGCAGCCCCAAGCACCAATTAACACCTGCGCGACTGAGCTCCCCATCCCAGGGAAGCATCGGTTCATTCAAAAGCCCTAAAATTTTTCAAGAGAATTATATCCTACCTATGCTAATCATAAACTGTGTCAGTGCACAAGAGCTAACATTTTTCAAACAGAAGCTATTCACTTATCCTCCATTTAAGAAAGACATCTTTAACGAAGAGACAGCCCTGGACCAGCTCCTAACAGTAGGTTCCTCCGAGTGACTCCACCCGGGCTGCTCTCTTCTTACGTGTCAAAGTCTTACTTGTTTTAAATGATGTTCCTCTGAGCCAAAAATCTGCTTTAAATTAAGACTGAAAGTTATATTTTTATAAAATTTAACTTTCAAATAAGTCATTTTAACAATCTAGTAATGCCTAAGATGTTAATATGATCCTGGTTTCCTGATAGTTTAAAGGAGTTTCATTCTAGGCTTCCAGTACTCACCTATTTTCTATTCAGGCCCCCAGTACTTACACTTTTTTTTTTTTTTTGGTCAGGAAAGTTAAGCTTCCCTGAATTTAGCTGAGGATAAGCATACTACAAAATATTTGAAGGACTCTTTCTGAAATAAGTTACTTTTCTGGACCTCCAAGCAGGCATATTCTTACTACGGCTAGGTCATTACCAGACACCTTTCATTATTTCAGTTGTTTGAGTACAATCTAACAAAGTGATTGTCAATAATCAGGGTTTCAACATTAACATAAGTGGTTGCTCTGTATAATCATACATAACTGTTATTCACAACAGGCTTTTGATAAATTCTCCTCTAGTCAGATACGGATGGCAACAGAATTAAAGGACTGGCTGCATCTTTGACCGTGTGTGACTGCACTTTATCTCATGTTTTGGTTCTTGGCATTATTTTTACATTGTTTAAAAGAAATTTGAGAAGTCCCAAAGCTTATGCGTGTCCAGTTTACTCTCCTGTTACACTAATTCAGGCACTCTTAGCTGCTTCTGATCACCCAACTGGGGCCCTTTACCATTTCTTTATTACTACCTCTTTTCTAGGACACTTTCTAATCACCCAGGTGCTCTCTCCTTCACTTAAGGACTTTTTCCCATCCTGGTCCAAATGGTGTGTGTGTGCACATACATATGTAATTTTTTTAATTTTTCTTGAAAGTCAGATAAGGACTGAAGTAAAGTTACTGAAACTAGTACTTTTCAGTGCTGTCCTTTAGCCAACAAGCCTCAGGTGAATGAGGGTCCATACAGGCTCTTTACCTTTATTTTAAACACATGGAGTTAAAACCAAAACAAAACCAAAAAAAAAAACAGGGGTGGGAAAATTCCAGTTCACCAAGCTGGCAACTACTTTCTGCAGCTGAAACAATTCTTCTGCTGCAACACTACAAGTGGCTGAAGCATGCCTAAAAACATGAGTGCTCAGTGTAAAAGGTCTGCAGAGAGAGGACAACATCAGAAACCTGCAATGAGGAAAGACTGTTTCTCTTTTAGTGACTACATTTTGCCTAGACTTGTATTTATAGGTCCTTTTGAACCACCATCACTAAAAGCATTACAAGTCATTGACGAAGCAAACAACCCAGTACAACTTTTCTTTTAGAATCTTGCTCAAAAGAGGCAAATTCTGTTTAAGCATCTAGTTATTCAGGGATTTAAATTAATAGCAACTCCATTAAAGAAACCCAAATTGAGCTCTGCTTGCCATCTACTTCCCAGTAAGTACCACGTTTCTCCAGGGCCTCTCAGATACGTACAGGAAATAGACTGAAGATCAGATAAATTTTGCTTGGAAAAAGTCCCTGCCATTTGCTTTTTTGAGGATTCTGCAGCTCTATCATATTACAACCATGACGTGTGATCAAACCACCACCACTTTAACACATCGGGTATTTTTGGTCACCTAAGGGGTACAGCTCCATCAAGTCACACTAAGGAGCAGTCAAGCTGCCGAACAGCTTTGCTTACACAGGAGAGGGGAAAAAGCAAACCAACAATCACACCCAGCATTTAAATCACGTAACTTCCAAAGAAAAAATAAAAATTGAACCCTTTATTTTCTTTTACAAAAATACATATTTGCAGTCATGTGATAGTTATCATAGTTGTTACCAGTTTACATGGTTCCAAGAAACTACACAGTGCTCCAGGTTAAATATTTAAGATAATTTAGAATAAGAATGGCCACTTATTAATTTCTGGATTAGAAATGCTATTCATCAGGGTGCGCAAAAAAAAATAATTTGCAAATTTGAAATTAATGCTGAAGTGATGTAGTTTAAGTAACATAATAGATACATTAAACTTCTGGTCATGAGTAATTGTATACAAACCATAACAGTATTAAAATACATTATTTTCATAAAAATACCATTGTGACACTTTATATCTAAATAAGACTTTTTAGAAAGATGGTATGAAATATTTATCATACAAAAGCATATTCTTATCGCAGGATTATGTCGTAAGTTTTAAAAATTCTATCCAAGCACTTAAAAGCAGAATTTTGTTTATAACTGTGATCCACTTGTCATATAAAAGTGTATGCTGTGTGTACACTATAGCGTTAAGTTTATTCTACTTGAAACTGGTCAAAGTACAACACTGCATGTGGAGCAGCTGAGTTCTTATATGCCACTGAAACTTATTCAAGAAGATAAACATCACATTCTTGTTGCTTAATATGCAAGAGAAAACTACCGTTTATGCACATCTGCTATATGCATATGCTGAGAATAATTTTATGCTACAATCTTTTCTTGCCACAGTTTGACCTTCCCATAGGCTTTTTTCAGCTGAAGCCAACATCATCTCCCTCCAGCCCCATTACCTCCCCAAACTGGTATAAGTAATTAAAAAAAATTTATAACAGGAGCTGACTGCTATGATCTCCAACTGAAAGAGACTGTATATCAGCTAACTCTAACTGAATTCACTGATTTTAAAATCTGTATTAGAACACCACTGTGTTTATTTCCTGTGATGAATACCGCATGCTTACGTTTACACTAGTGATCTACTTTAAATCCTGGATGCCAGCAGTTTAAAACCACCAATTAGTATACAATTATTTTATATTTAAGGCATGTGAGTAGGAGCATCCTAATAAACTGATACTGAACAGAGGAGACTTCTCTTCAGGAAATCTTTGTCAGCTGCCTTCTCTTCTTTAAAGATGCTAAGTTAACGTGATTTTGGAAAGATGGTAAGAAGGAGAAAGGACGAAAGTTACAAACCGATCTGATTATTTCGGCCGTCCCTGAAACAGTTTTGAAAGCAATGAGTTACCAGTAAAATACCTCAACTATAACCAAGTCTCATAGTATGTCAGTTGGACTAGATGAAAACTAACAGGGAAACAAAAAAAAAAAAAGCAAAAAAGCAAAGCAATCAGGTACTACATCAACAGGACAGTAGAGGATCAATATTGCTTACCCCTGAGTCAGCAGGATTGGGTATAGCAGCACCAATTGGAAAACATTCTGCAATGCCAGCACTGCACCGTGGTCCTATACTGTGGTATAGTTACATATGCCCACAGATTTTTCTTTAAGAGCACTTATTTCAAACGTTATTAGACACAGGAATTCCTTTAGTTGCATTGGTATTTCAGTGGAAAAAACAGTGAAAAATAGTACAGTGGGCTATACTATTGGTACAGACCATTTGTAGTGTTAATACACTCTTTGGAGCTGTGCTCCAAACTTGGTGAGCCGCTGTCTTCTGTGATACCACACCGACATTTTGTTTCCTGCAAGCAAAAAGCCCAGTAGAAATCATGTTGTGCCAGTTTTGAGCAAGATGTCCTGTAAGTCATCTGGAAGTGCTAGTATAATATCATTGATGTGTGTCTGCAGCTTTTTCAGTGTTTCAGTTTTCACAGGAAGCTGTTCTCTGTCAGCCTGCAACTGCAAAGGCACAATAAGACATGATTTCTATGAAAAATGCAAGTTTACTTTAAGACACAATGAAGTGACATATTAGTGAATCTGGAAAATTAATTCCTCATTTGCTGACTGAGTAGGAATTTGGACAATCACAGGTTTCCTCAGCAACTACACAACAGCATGAGCTAACACCAATTTGGACTTTCAGTAATAACATGAAAGTTTGGTTTTCTGTTTCCTTGAAGGTTCAGCCTTGCTCCCACTCAGATCAGTCACAAAGTTCCAACTAGTGTTAAAAAGACAAGATCAGTGCAATGCTTCCAACATAGCTGGGCCATGTTCTTTAGCCATGGCTGAAACAAACTGGTTTTGTTTTAAAAACCTGAATGACTGATTCCTTGAGCTACCTAGATCTTAAAGAATATTTTCATTTAAGTACCTGTAAACACAACTATATAATACTTTTATCCGGTTAAGTCAGGCAAATTTGAGCCATGTGCAAATTCAGTTACTTACCAGTTTATTCTTTAACTTTAAGACAAGATCGACCGTTTCTACTTCAGTATGCTTCTGACTCCAGAAAACCAAGTTCTAAAAGAGTAAAAATTAAGCATTGAAATATTTATGGCAACATAATTTTCAAAAATAGTATTAATTTACACCTACTGTTCAGAATGGGTCGTCTTCTTTCCCTTATTCTCATGCCATTTACTAAACTCATTTTACTCATGTATATCTCTACTATGAACTGCAAAATCTGCTTCATTTGCACGTTTACCCAGGACTTAGCAAAACAGGAGACTAGGACACTCACACACATACAAACAAATACAAAACCAGGTTTAGTTACAAAAATAGCATCTAGAATGCAAAATGGCAGTGAATGTTTACCAAATCAGATCTGCCAACATAATGAAATGTTAAAATAGTGCCAGGCAGCACTTCTTGTTTCTAGGGCATTAAAGGAGCCGATAACTAGTAAAATGCATTAATTAACTGAATTTTCTTATGAAAGTTCTGTTCCCCTACCCCTTTGCTGTTCACCTATTAAAGATGCTTGTGTACAAAAAGATGTTAACACTTGCACCAAAACAAAAAGCTAATATGGAGCAGAGTGAGTAATAAATTTGCAACACATTCCCATTTGTTTGCAATAAGTTAATGTCAAATATAGTTGGGTAGATTCTAGGTGATATAACTGACCTGGCTATTGCCATGCAAATTATTTGGGCTGCTCTATTTGAACAATCTATTTGGGTTGTTCTGTTGTACTGTTTGGGAATTGAGGAGGCAAGGGATAAAAATCTTTTTTATTTTTTTAAAAATAACCAGCACAATTTTTTTGTTTCTTTTAAAGTTGTGGTGCAGAGTTAATTCTTACTCTTCCTATTCCCTCTTTAGCTACACAATCTCTTTTGCTCTTGCGATACTTTTCTTTGTCACTTGTTTCGACCCAAATTATACTGATAGCCACTTCAGCTTCTTAGGTAAAGAACAGATCTTACAACATAAGATCATTTATGTTGCATTTTGTTATATATCAATAAACAGATTTCACTTTTCAGCTTCCAAGTAGTATGGATCAGTGGTAGGCTTATTTACTATCCATATCTAATTAGTTGTAAATTTTCTATTTTTCTCATTGAGTTTATACCTTCAAGGCTACAAACTATATCACATGTAAAAATGTGTTGGAATGCCAAGGAAGGAAGCTGAATGAAATAACATCAAATAAAAGGAAAAACTTTTTTTTGGGGGGGTGATACTCAATTTCAAAATACTCAACAAAAAAAAGACTAAAGATATTTTAAAAATTATGACAGTGAACTGTATTTCATATTGTTGTCTTTTGCTATGTTAGTTCTAAGCTTGTACTTGGTTAACAAATTCATGTTTTGCTAAATTAGACTTGACAAAATTGTCAACATTTTAATGTTCAACCAATGAAAAGAGCAGAAATAAAACTGACTGGGCGGAAAATATATTTTTATTACAAGATGATAAATATAATCATAAGCACACATTTTTCTAACCTCGTTACAGAGTGCTTCTAAATGAAGGGCCTCCAATTTCTGTGTCATTTCTTTCTGCCGGCTCCTAAACCAACCGTCGAAGTTGGGCGATTTCAAAAAATGCCTGATAAAATACAGTAACAAAATACATTTTATACTTTAATTACAATTTTAATAATAGTCTGTTTTCTGTGTCATCAAATGTAAAGTAATTATGTTTGAGGTTGAAGAAGATATTAGGACCATTTCTCTGTTTACTTTCAAAGAAGTGTAATGTTCTGAAGTGGAGTATAAGAGGTGCTTCTATTAATCAAGACAAGGACTCAGAAAAAAGTGTAAAGAAAATGGGTCTGAAGGACAATAGATTAAGAATTTTGTCAGGAAAAAAGCAAGGCTCAGTTTGAAATATCCTCATTTTTATCTGTGTGTTTGATTGGAAGGAGGAATCGTGTTAGAACCAGTAATAAACCCACAAATAATACTGGTATATAGAGACCTGTGGTGTTAGTAGCATCTTATGAAAACCATTAACAGGTTACGGAGAAACAGATTCAGGCGAGTAATGTAAACTAAGCACCACCGATTCCTATTAAAGCGTATAGTCTAAAAGTAAGTATTACTCAAATCAGTACTGATAATAAGTCTGCTCAGGAAAAGAGCATTTGTATTACTGATTTGTCTTCATTGACCTAATTTAATTTTTTATGCTGATGAAAGAAATGACCTGTAGAGTCCTATCCAGTCTCCTTTTAAACCTGACGTGAGCTGTGGTCCTGCTTTTTCCAGTGTCTTCATGAAGTCATCTTGGCTAAACTGCCTCAGCTGTGGTGGACTCTAGGGAAAGGAAAAAAAATCATTAGCATACCCTAACTGTTTTCTCTAATTACCAATTTCCAGTTCATTCAAATTATATTTCCTTACCTTCCATGGTGATATGCATTTTTGCAAAGGCATTAGGCTTGCCACATAACGTTCCTAGGGAAAGGAAAAAGAAAGGTTGTTTGCATAACCATTATTAAAGATACACAGTCCACGTGTATGTTTACTTATCACTTGTGACCACAGCATTTTCTCTTCTCAGTGTTGGTACAGGGTGGGGTCACACGTATTTACCACATGAGAACATAAGAAGGAGCTTATCTAATACCATTTGTGTTTCCCAGCTACAGAACTTCATGTCAGCAAGATTCAAGAAGGACAGGAAGCAAATGTATACGTGGAATATATATATCCTGAACTCCAGCCACTAGTAAATAATCTCTTTTTTTCTTTGCTGACAGTCCACAGGTACCTTTGTATCATGAGTGATTCCAAACAGTAATCCCACTTTGTTATCGAGTATTTGGAAGGGATTTTCAGAGTCCCTTGTACCATTATTAAATACAGAACTAACCTACAAAACGCCGTTATCAGCTGCAGGCACTCCTGCAGCAGCCCTGCTTGGCACAGGCATGGCTGGAGCCCCAGCTGGCTGGCCAACACAGGGAGTAGTGGGGACATTTCTCAGTAAGGCCACTGCTGAAACTTAAGGTCTGATGACAGGAGGCAGCTCCACCTCACCAGCTCACACAAGCACATCAATATTCACTGCTGTATATTTTTAAAGTGTTTGTGTGCAAATGGCCATTCAGTTTGATCTGTGAATAGCATTATGAAAAGTCTAGTTTTATCTTTTGAAAAAGCAAAGGAACAGCCTCCCCCATACACTTTCCTTGTGGCAGAGAATGTAATGGGTGATCTCACCCTGAAAATTTACGATTTACGACAGAAAACTTTTTAAGTGTCTCACTTAAGTGGAAGTTTGAGCAAGATGCTGGGGGAATGACATGAAAAGGTTTTAGATTCACCCTATATGTCCATCCTCTCTCAGAAGAACAGGATAGAAAGACAAATTTTAAGGAAAAACTCCTCCAACCATTAACACCCAAGGACAAACAAGTGTCTAAGGATGTCCCAGTTCTTCCGGACAGAAACTGGACCAGATCATGCATGCTCAGAGAGCTCAGAATGGGACAACTGATGTGAAAACATCCAATGCCTGAGGTATCACTTCCCAATTTTAACCACTTGCTCAGAGGAATGACTTAAATCCACACAGAACTTTTTGGATTGGTGAAGCCCATCATTACTCGGACTTCATACCTTCAAATGCCAGGTAAGAGCACATTAGAACATATTTATCATTATCTTAATGCACAAATTAGAAAACAGATGACAATTTTCCATCTCAGTGCAAATCAAAGCCTCCAAATCTGCACAATCCAGAAACCTAAACAAAATATTCATTTGTCAACATAAAGGTATGTCAGGAGTCTGCAAACACTACAGCAGGATTTCAATTTACAGGACAGGTTAAGTTTTTACTATTAAATTAGATAGAAATTCGTATTTTAAAATTTGTTTCAGCAAACATTTGAAAATACTGTCTAGCAACTTGTACAAAGAAGCGTTCCTTTCTCTGATCTGAACCTTTTGTCTAGGTATAGAAATGTTTCCTTTTTGAGATTAAGCTATGGCCTTCATCATTTTTATGCTAAATATGGTAATTGAGGAACTGTAAGACTACAGCATTTTAGAAAAGTCAAGTCATAGCTTAATGGTAAATTTCCATAGCTCAAATATTCTTCACAATCAGCAAATTTGCTAAGGCTACACATTGTTCCATCATCCAGATCATTAATGACTCAGTACTGGGCCCAGAGTTGACCCCAGGGCTACATTGCTAGTTACTGGACTTATTCAGCCAGGGTAATGCCAAAAAAGCTACTCCATATTCCATATGTAAAAACCACATTAGTCTAAGAACTCACTAATGGGATAATGAAGCTTTCCGTCAATTCCAAAAAATACCGTCGAAGAATCACACTCTGTGCTTCTGTAGGACGTTTCTGTTGTACTCCCTTAAAAGAAACAGAAATAAAGTATCACAATAAGTCTGTTACCCGAAAATATTTAAGTATTTTTAAAGAATATTTATTGCAGTGTTTCTGTATTACCTGCCATAAACTTACACATAGCACTCCCTACCCTGAACCGTGAACGGAAATCAATAGTCAAGTCCTTTTGCACAGATATTCATCCTTCAATTGCTGATTTTTTAATTTTCACGTGAAGAAATTCAAGGAAAGAAAAATGTCTATTAAAAAAATCACTTTTGCAAATAAAGTTTGGAAACTGATTCCTACATGCCTACTACAGGGGGATGGCAGAGGGTAGAAAATCCAAAACAGATGAACTGATCAATCACTTCAGTTCTCTAAATATTGAGCTAACTTCTTGATTTCTACCATTCATGTTGTTATAGAACCTGCTAAGCAGGCATCAGCCCCTCCTCTGCAACGAGGGCATACACCTATCTATTCAGTTATGAATTGGGGCAAAGGAATCAGAATCCAGTTTCATTTCAGTTACGTACACAGAGCTCAGAATTAAAAGAAAACACTGTACGACAGTACACAAAACAATTTCCATTAAGAAGAGACTTGCAATGTTACCTTTTGTAACTGTTTAACGATTTCTTCATCTTTGTTCAAGTATGGCTTGTAAGAGGTATAAACACCTAAAGAAGAAAAAAAAAAATAAATCAGCATATAGCCAAAGGAAAAATGCTTTATGTTTTTTAAAATAAAAATATTGGTAGTGTAACTCTGAAGCAACTTATTACCAGGTTTGGAGTCCAATGTTTTTAGGTTCTTCAGTTTCTTCACTTTCACCTGCTTTGGAACTTCACCTGCCAAAACATTAAAGCCACCTTACTTGAAATCTTCATCCCTGTTACCTGATACTACAGTCAATGCACACTGATTTTTAGAAACGGATACTTTCATTTAGAAGACTAATATTGTAAGAAGCATTAGAAACACGGACAAGCATCTGGGTATATGCAGAAACATCTAGTAAACGTATAAATAACGGTATACAGGCTTTTCACTTTAAATAGGTATTCCCTTTTGAAAAGAGGAAAAAAAAAGCCCCAAACAACAAAATCAAACAAAAAACTCAAAAGGATGACCTTCTGAATCAAAGTAGTCAAAGAAAAATACTGACTATATAGCAATGAATGACTATTTCGTTAATTTCAAATGTTATTCCATCCTCCTTTGTACCCCTTTAGGATAAAGGTTTCAGGAACAAATCTTTAGTACCTTGGCCAAAATAAAAATTGTATGTAAGAAATTAAAACAGTAGCCATGGATTACGTGATGTAATAAAATGAATTTAAGTATTCTTTTCCATAGGCCAAATTAATATTTTTTTTTGGTATTCTTTTTCACACATATCCTTCTCCAGCCAGAAGACCCTAAACCCTGTTAACAGTCTTGCAGCCTTAGAACATTCATCTTAGATCTAGCTGGATGCTGAACTTCAGAAAAGATAATAATATAAATTGCTACTGAAACTGTGGAGTGCGAAGGGGAAAAAAAAATCACAAGCATTCTCTTTGTCCCTAAAGAAATAAAATTTAAATTTTTAAAGTCAGGTCAGACAGATACATCTCTAGATGTTAACTGACTAAGCAGTTAACATAGCTGCACCAAATCTTTCCAATTTCATACTTGAAACTGTGTATCAAATTTGAAGGCAACCTGTGTGTATGGCTTTGCAGAGGTTTAATAGTTTAAGTAAGATTCTATTTTCCAAACCTTAACTACACAGCAGCTACCCAACTCCTTCCCACCCAACCCCAAGCCCCCCCAGGTATTCTGAAGCACGGACAGGCATGATATTTTAAAGTAAAGCAAAACCTTGCCTAATTATATTGAAAACAGTACATAATCTTTAATTAATTTGGTGTATTCAGAAATCAAATGGAACTTCTACAAAAATGAATTTCATGGTGTATTATCCTAACTGGATATTTATGCATTCCCACTTTCAGAACTGAATAGTGAGCCTGTCACAGCAAACAGCTGCATTCAGGAATTCCATATAATAATTACAGTACTGCAGTATTTTATTACAGGCTAGCAATTGACATGTTATCCCAAGATTACACTAAAATTCTACTCAGTCATGTAAGGAAATTATCCAACTTTAACAATCAGTGATTACTGGAATATTGCCAGGTTAGAAATATATCAAAATACTGTCAAACAATTTACTATATTATTGCAACATTCAAACTTAGCTTTCACACAGGTTTTACTTTTTGTACATCTGCTGTGACTGATTTATTACATGTTACTCATCCTAAAATTAAGATCAGTAACAAATGATGTTTCTCATTTTAATACTTACTGTAATGATACAAAAACTGGACTGTCAGAAAGGTAAAATATTATTACTAATGAGTATTGCCACCTTTTGCTTTTAATACAGTAGATTAGGCAATACATGACATACATAACTCAAGAGCCTAATTTCAGTTGACATATTTACATCCATGAGGATTTGGCTAATATTAAACTAAATTAATTGAACTAAATCAGTTTGTAAATAAATAAGCACACAGATCTTGTTGCACAGGATTGTAGAAGATATTTGTACTTTACCTGGAAGTTTCATATCTCCAATTCGGATAATGTGAGGCCAATGCTGAAGTGTTTTAGCAAAAAAAGGATTTGTCACCCCTAGAATGACAGATGGTCTAGAAAAATAATGACAATGTTTAAAATGTGACAGTAAGAGCTTCTGTCTTAATGAATACAAAAGATCAACTTTAATTCTTAACTTGAAATTATTCTCCTTTTGTATTTACAAGTTACATTTTAAGTTGCACGTAAAAGCACAGTATGTTTATCAAAGATTTAGAAAATAGCAAGACAGATGTATCTTAAAGTCCAAACAGTAGCGCAGAATAAAAGTGACATCTTCTGCTTAGACTCCTGCCTGAATTCTGCCCATTTGCAATGATGAGAACAGGGTATTATCTGATTGATTTATTTTTTAATGAGCAGGAATCTGACTCGTATTGCTACTTTTCAAGGTTTGATTATAACAAATTCTCAGTACTTCCATGTGCTTGTTAACATGACTGCTGTTTGTATGAGACCTCTCAGTAGAGCTACTGCTCAGATGACAAGATTAAGAGAAACACTTAATATCCTATTTTCTTTCCAGCACCTTAGCATTCTTTGTTAAAAAGCAGATGAAGTACAAGCACATTAATAACATTGTGCCCAAGCTCACAACCTGTCAGACTTTTCTAGACAGGTCTGTGCTTAGAATCCAGCTTCAAGGATGCATAAGGATTCCCAGAGAACAAGAGACAGTAAGTGCATAAGGCTGCCGCTACACCATGGGGCTGCAAAATTTGGGATTTATACCACTAATATGATGAAATATCAAGACATTTTTCAGAATAGTGGCTGCCATCCACCTTACAGGCAAGTGTTAGCTAAGGAGAGAGTATAACTGGAAGCGTCATTGGAACTGCTGTATTAAAAAAAGGTTATCAGCATTTCTTCAGATGGGTTTTAAAAATTCCACATTTTAAATACTTTCTGCGTGCCATCCTTAAGATTCCTGTCTCTCAAGGCAAGATAAGGAGAAAAACAAGATGCAATCTTTCTTTAAGTTTTTATTCAATTCTTCTATGGTGGCAACTGGGCATCAATTTCTATGTTAACCTACAAACATTTCTGGCTTTCACTCCACCCTCCACTTGCTAATTATAACTATATAAATAAAAACTCATTAGGCATTCACAGACAGGACAAAAATCTGATCACGCAGCTCTATAGCTGAGTATAATGTCTGGGCTATGGAAATCCCAATTTTCATCTCTCCATTTCATCTTAAAATAAGCAGCATGAAATTCTATCCATTTCTTAGAAGTCTTCTCTTGCTTATCACTGACACAGCCTTCACCAGAAAAAAAAATAAGAATCACATCTTCCAAGTCCTACTGCTGGTCAAGCATGTTCACCAAAAAACAGTTTATTCCAGATATTATATATTTTCCCCAACTCATTTGAATTCAGTTTCATTATTTTTTGCTGTTTCTATAATCCTGTTAACCTCATTTGCACTACTGATTTCAATTCAGTGGGATTTGCAAGTGTTGCTCATGACTTTTCTGTGCTACCACAGATGATTTACAAAACAGTCTGTCTTCCAAAACAATGATAAAGACCAGTGTCCACAAAAAGGTCTCAACAGATTCCTTTGTCGTACTCTGAAAAATCAATTTATGAAGTTTTATCTTATGTTCTTTTCATGGTCATGCCGTAAGAATCAACACAAGAAGCAAACTGAGTCTTGAAAGAACCCAAACAATAAGCACTCTGCTACTCCCTAGGAATGGATCAAGTCTAGCTTAACTTAACACAAAATCTTCTCGTGCCTATTTTGAGTGAACCGAAAAGCAAATTTCACACAGACTTGGTTTGGACCAATATATACAAATTGACATTCTTTCACTAACTGGAGGGCTGAACACTGAGGCTTAAAGTCAAGCAAGGCTTTCATTTACCCACCCACAAATAATACTTCTCCAGGCCAAGGAAAACTGGTAGCAAATCATGAGGAATCTTGTTTCACTGCTGCTTGTGACATAATAGGAAGACTTGGTAAGCTACCTAACAGTTACTTAGTCACTTTTAGGAGCGTTAATCTATCGTATTTACCAGAACTAATTCTGATTTTAAAACACTGAAGTACTTTCTGAAAAGGCAAGATAAATCAAAACAAAGATGATAAACACTCTTTGGTCCTCTCTCACTAAAGGTAATAAAATACACAGAATCTAAAACATCTGGATCCTTCCCTTTCTTGGAGCCACTGCTTTAAAAATCTATTTCCAATGGAATGATTTTTAGAAATTAAATTACATACTGCATAACCATTCCCATGGAATACAACCTGAAACATAAAGCTCATGTTTGTGTGTTTTTCCACTGCTGTATTTCTGGCAGTAATTTCCTTGAGAAGAAAAATATAGTAAAAAAACCAATGAAACAAACAAAAATACCACAGCAACCACTGCCTGTTCAGACATTAGAAAAAAAATGTTTATAAAAAGATCAGTGAATAAAACTCATGCACTCCATTCCCAAATCAAGTTGCATTTAAATAACAAATAATAGGAAATACTGGAGGTGTATGCTCACAAAATAAGAGTAAGATTTAAAAAAAAAAAATTCAAAAAGGGGAAACAAAATTGGTTTTATAAACTCACACTCATAAAAAAAACAATCTTGATTTCTGAATTATTTACAACATTTTTCTAGCAGATTTAGTGAAGAGATATTTACTTTTTAAATTACTATCTCAATGACGACACCAACCTGGATTAACTTTACAAAACAGCTGTATGGATGTTGAATTCTAGAACTCACTTTGTTTTGTAATTGCTTACAAATAAAGACAATTACAAAACAATTTCGCAGGAGCTACTACAGAGCTGGTATTGCATAGACAAATTCTTACTGAAAAGCAAAGCTTTCTCCTGCTTTCATATTTGCAGTTTTACTTATTCTGTACATAAGTATCTTATGATGTTCAAATATAGTTTAATTATTACATTGTTTCATAACTTCTTTATGCTATCTAACTGGATCAAAAAAACCCAGCTAACTACTGCACTCTGTAACAAGATTTCTGTTATCTTGTAAATAAGGAGTCTAAATGTATTCTCTAATGATAGAAACTCAGAATTGTTAAGCAGTATCTTAAAACAGATTTACGGTTACAACTGGCTTTGAGCAACAACTTGACAACAAAGTTTGATTTACTTACGGGGCTTGCGTGCGAGTTGTATATTCTTTGAATTCACTGTCATGTATGGTAAAGTAGGGTCTGAAATCACTGCAGTACTTTAATGGGGAAATACAGCTGCAAGGTAGAAAGGGGGTAAGCTCGTATGTATACAGTGCAAAATTTCATGAAAGAAACAAGCAAATCTAAAATCTGTAATGCTTTGTTATATTCAGATTAAATGAAGTTGCACTCAGCTGCAATCTACGATAACTCACTTGGTCATTAGTTAGGAAGCTCCACTACATTTACCTAACAAGTGCCAACACCGTTTCTGAAGATTCTGATGGTGACGGTGCCATCACAACAAGAGGTTCTCCTAGCAGTACTAGCTCCCAAAGCATCTGAATGTGAAAGAACACTGGACAGAAACACCTAAAAACAGAATGAGGTATTTTAATATATTTAACATAACCAGAATAAATATATATTTGATTAAGAACCAGACAAAAAGGAAGTTTGCAGTAGCATTTAACAGTAATTTGAAAAATATAAAAAGTTCTTGTAAAATGGAACATCTAATGAACTTGCTTATTTATTGCAGTTTCAGCCTGCATGTTGTCCAAACTGTTTTAGCCAGCTTTAGAGAAAAAGAACATTAAAAACAATACTGATAAATGTTAGCTTGCAAGCTATGAGATATTTGTTATGGAACAGTTCTAAATCTTGTGGGAATTCACAATAAGGAATAAATCAGTCCAAACTCCTACCTGAAAAGATCTACTTCATGAACAGTTGGTAAAGCCATGGAGATCTGAGCATCTGCCTAAAAGACAGCGCAATGCTTGGTTTTTAGTCATCAGAATACCTAGGTATTAAATGAAATAGTTTCCCTTAAATGTTTACAGACAGTAGATGTTGTATATCCTAACTATTTACTACCACTGTACTACTGCAGTATGTACTACATTATCTCCACACGTAACTATTTTTGTGTGCTAAAAGCAAGATTTCCCCCCAGCACACACACCACTTCCAGGTACGCAACTTTCAGTCCAGAAAAGATAAATACTGGAGCTGTTCTAAACAACAGTCATGCAGCACATGAAGGCACAGACAGATTTGTTTTATATCCATCTTCTACAGATAAAGATTTGTAATTCTGTTTTCATCCTGAAAAAAAAACTAGTTTACTCTAGTTTCACCCATTAAAAGGATGTTCAAGCTCAGTAATTCTGTCAGCCAACTATCCTCTTCCAGGATCTGGACACCTCTCTTCTAAAGTACCTGTGGTAACTGGGTTAGAATACCTTTTCTATGAAGAATACAACTCTAGACTCCACTCAAAGTTTCAAAGACTGTGGATTTCATTATTATCAAAGCATATGAGGATTGGCTACCAAGCTTTTATGAATGAGTTTAACGTAAAAGAATGAAGGCTTTGTCTTGGGGTTATACACAACAGAAGTATCTAATCTCTACCTGGTGCATATTCTGCACTATTGGTGTTGTCCCAGGCTTGTCACGATATGTTGGAATCCGCAACTTTGAAAGAAAAAGAAAGATTTTTTTTTTTCCTTGTATTGAATTCAGCAGAGATTTAAAATGCTGGCTTACAGACGAGACATAACATTTAAAGAGTATATACTGCATTATGATGCTTAATTTACTCAATGGAACACCTACATAGCTGAAGACTGTAGATCATTGCTACAGGAATCAATATGCAAGACTATGTAGTACTACACTGCAAATTGAATATCAGAACATGAAAATTATACTGCAATTAAAAAAGACTATTGATAACATTAATCATAACTTTTACAATAATTTCAATAAAAATGTTTAAATGTTGAAGAGAATGATCTGAAATAAGATTATGGGGTTTTAAGTTAGTACAGCATTACTTTGAAAAAAAATCCTGTCCTAAAATATCCCCGTGCACTAGATACAACCTCTTTAATAGCTTTCTTCAGATGTTATTTCACTTTCATTGAAAATTATCAAAGACCCAGAAATTAATTTCTGGCATGTGAACCAAAAAAGATTTTTACTTGTCAAACTTCAGGAACAAGAATGATTTTCATCAATATATTTAATTTGCTTGATTGAGCTTAACTCTCAGTATTTTGAAGTGCTACTTCTGGTTCAATTTGACAAATATGACTGGCATTAAAGTCTCCTAGAATGCATATTCCAGAAGGATAATATAGACACTGCATTTAGTGTCCATATTAGTTATATTATAATACAATATAATTATATTATCTAGTTGTATTGAAACATGGCTTTTGATTATTTACAAAAAATCACATGTTAACCTGTGCATCATAAAGGACCCTCCCCTCCTCACCCCAACCAAGGAACCTAATCAAGATCTCGTGGACCTTCCCTCTGAGCGGAGTGTACATCTATTCCTGTTCTGAGGTATGAGACACTGAAAACAAGGCAGAACACAGTGAGTACCTCTACTGGAAACGGAGGGGAAAACATCCTTGGAGAAAAATAAGTGCAGGAGTATTTACCTTCATTATAATACCCATAATAGGCAAATGCAGTATTTTCCCTGGAGCTGGTGGTGGCCAACGATCAACATCGCTACAAACTTAAAGAAAAAAGTATAATTTAGACCTAGTTTATATATGCTATAACCCGTGATATTGTAGTCACCTTTGTGCACACTGCAATTTTAAATTAGTGCTGATAGCCCAAACAGTTCTACTTATCCCTTGATCACTCTAAACTCTTAAAGCTTTACAGCCTTTTGGACAACCTTAAGTATTATTTCGTTAGAACTATGAAGTTTTTCATTTCAAGAAAACACTATCCTCTTGCTTTCCATTTTTTGTATCACCTAGACTTGCAATTAGTTGAAGAAATGTTACATGAGAAACAAGGAGAGTACGCCTTAAGAAACTTTTAAAAGAACACAGACATTTATGTACATTAGCTACTGTGAACAGATAAACACGAGTAGTTATGGAAAAAGCTAGCTTTCTAGCTTGGCTAGAAAGTTTTTCAGCATTTTGTTGAAAACAATTATGAGTATCATTACTAATTCCAGTAGTTTCTGCAGAGGTCATTTTGTTCATAATACAACTTGCCAAAAAAATCTGTTTATCTACAGGTGATTAAAAAAATGCAATTCTTTCACTGAGAATGGTTTCCACAAATTGCTGCTCAGTGAAAGCACAAAGACACAAACGTTGTACAGAGCAGACACAGTAGAAAGAACACAGCACTTCCATGTAAACAGCAAATAACTTTCAATTTGGCCTTCTCTGGCTCTTAAAGTTCTACAGCAAGTCTGAGGCAACTGCTGTCAGTGCTGATTTGTTGCTCTTTCCCTTTGGTAAAAAAAAAAAAAAAAAAATTAAAAAGTTTCACACAACCCTCTCCCATACACAAGATGACATTTGTACTGGTGCTTAACAAAAGTCAGGATGCCCAAAAGGACTCAATTTGAGAAGAGTGCAAACTAAGGACTGCCACCAGCTACCTGTGCTGAACAGCTGGTCCTGAAACATACAAGAAAACCCTAGGTGTTTCATAGGGAGGAGCTTCAACTGTCCTATGGAGGATCCAAAATTAATTTGCTCTGTTCAATGATCTAGAAATCAAGTCAGTTTGCTAAAGTTTCAACCCTCTGCCCTGCAAGAAGACAGAAATGCAAACTAGAATGTGACAGTGTTGTTTGTTATTTCTCCAAAAGAAGCATGTGCTATTATGGGAGCTCTTCCAGAACAACATAATTGTACCACTACCTGCTTCCAGGAAAGCTTCACTTTTTTCAAAATATTCTGGTGCTATTTGCTTAAGCATGGTGCGAAAGAGATGGACATAAGGTAGCTTGCTGATGAGGACCAGTGACTGGAATAAAGAATAATAAAACAAAAATACAATTTTAAGTTAACCCTTTCCCTCAGTTCTACTGCAGTTCTTTCTACTGGTTAACCTCAGAGAATGTCAAGTGTGATTTTTCTCACACATGCAAGCCAATCACATTTGACTACAGGCAACTGCAAACAACCAACTCCCCAGTTTTTGTTTCTAAGAAAATTCTGTGCAACTGTACCATACCATAGCTGATATAAAACTAAACCAAATTACTATCAATCAACAATGAATTTAGTTAGGACAGCAAGATACTCTTCTTGCTCGTCTGAGG
>JAHREE010000233.1:2070785-2107300 GCA_033628505.1 Tringa tobata
CCCCGCCCGCCCGCCGCCAGCAGAGCCGCCGCGGAGGGACGCTTGCCCGCTGCTGCCGGCCAGAGCCATCGCCGGCACCGCCTGGGAGCAACCTGTCAGTGCACCTCGTAGGCCGCCCCCGAAGGACCCTTCCCAGGCGTTAGCTTGTCCCCGCGGGAAGGAGAGTTCGAAACCCTCTCCATGCCTTATCAAGTTTTTTATCTGAGGGGCCGCCTGAAACTGTAGACCGGTTCAGCTCTATCTGGTGTGGGGGAGGAAAACAGTGTAGCTCTCGTACCCCATCCAAAATCGAGGACCACCTATTCTGCTGTGGTTTAATACACGAAGATGGTGAAATGCGGACTGCCGTGTGAAGCAAGTAGATCCCTGTTGTGGAGTGAGGGCTTCGTATTCACCTTCCAGCTCCTGGTCTGTGCGCTTTGAGAGAGGACGCTAATCCTTCTCCTTCATCCCCCTTCCCTAAACCTGTCCTTGCTTCCATGTTGCATTGGTCAGAATTCTGGTCAGTGTTGTTTACGGAAGGAGGGGGGGAAAGAAGGTAGTTGAGGTTACAAACAAAAGTACTTGTATGACTCATCTACTTGGATTTAAGACATTCTATTCTTCTTTCAAGGAGCTTTTGCTTCACTTTGAAGGAATCAGATGCTTGTTGCTGTTCTTCCAGAGGAGGATGGATTGAAAGTTGTACCTTTTAGACTTTTTTTGGGCCACTGCTGATATTATTAAAAGACATAATGGGGCTTTTTCACTGGATTATTGCCAGAATTAGTTTACACACTGAAACAATGAGTTGTTAGGCCTCTCGATATGATAATGTTTGTCCTGCTTTAATATAAAGTTGCTGTGGAGGTTTGCGTTAAAAATTGTGGAGGACAGTCTGCGTCAGAAGAGGCTCTCTTCATCTCTGGTTGGTGTGGCAACCCCAATCTGTCCTCGATGCCTTCAGCCTTGGCCATCTTCACTTGCCGCCCGAACTCTCATCCATTTCAGGAGCGTCATGTCTACCTGGACGAGCCCGTCAAAATTGGCCGCTCAGTGGCTCGCTGCCGGCCAGCTCAGAATAATGCAACTTTTGACTGTAAGGTGCTGTCCAGGAACCATGCTCTTGTCTGGTTTGATCACAAGACAGGCAAGGTAAGAGGTTTTCTTTATTTAAAAACAATGAACTGCATGTTTGCTTTAGCAAAGCCCTGTAGATTGTAGATCACTTCGGTTTCGCTGCGTAATAAATGGAGTTGCGTGTGGAAGGAGTAAGATTTGGGTTATAGGTAAAATGATTACTTTTCAGGTAAGTTGATAATTTCTTACTTAGCAGAAACTTTAAATGTTATTCAAAGTACATAAAACTAACAGCTCAAAATGGTGATAAGTGCTAAAAAATTTGCATGTGTATTATTCATTGCTGGAAGTAGGTGATTTTGAGGTGAGTAATACAAATCTAAAAGCACAGGCTTGTGTGAATATAATGGTGTAATAGTATTTTTTCAAATGCTGAGAAATTAACTGTTTTGTCTGAGCATGTAAATAAATCTCATTGTGAGAAGTGTCAAAAATGGATTTAAAAATCCTTGGTTTGTTTGGCACTCTTCCTGCTTGTCCTTTTTAAATTTTATAAAGAGTATTTTGTTGTTTGGGTCTGATAGAAGTTTTGTTACTGGCAGCAGGAGTGTAACAAATGGCGTACAAGATATTTTCTCATTGATAGTGAGAATGGTTTTAAAATATATCCTGTGTTGTCTTAATTGTTACTCTCAAAAGGCTAAGTATCTTAAGTGGAATTTAGGGGTTCTGTAGTGCATGTTTTGTCCACTAGGGATTGAACTGGGACAAGTAAAGTTATTTCACTTAATGACTGTCAAGTTAATTTTAAATATCTAGCAAGAAATGAACAAAGTGCAGATTTCAGTTGCTCAGCACTGTGGTGTTCTGGTGGTGGGTTTTTTTTTTTTTTCCTTCAAATATATTGATGTTATGCCTGAAATATGCTTTAAGTCAGCTATGTTTTAGCTTCACAGTGTACTCTTCTATGACAGTGTAGATCTTGATTTTAAGAATAATATGGTCTGTAATTAATGCAGCATTTTTTTAGTAGTATGACACAGCATGAGGAGCAGCACAGCGCATTCAAAGTTCTTAAACCTTCCATTGTTAACTATCCTGGGTTATGCAATACCTGGGCATGATGGGACAAGACAAGCGTTTAATTTCTTAAGGCTGGGTTATGGCATGGCTTTCAAGTTACCTGCATGTAATTGTGCAAACTGCTATCTCTATTAGTGTTTCATTAAGCATGTTGTTTTGGCTCTGTTGTGCATGTGATGTGCATTCTTGAACACTTTAGAAAACTTAAGTGCTTGAAATATTTTCAGTTTGAGCTTTGTTTTTAACCTTTGTTGTTTGACTCAGCAAAGTAAAATATTCTAATTTATTGTACTTGTTTTAAAATTAAAAAGTGTTATGTATATAGCTTTTTTAATCAACATTCCTCATGATTTATGAAGATTTTGAGACCCCCATGTGCTCTGTTATGGTTACTAATAGTTGAGCCTTATTAAAGATGTTTAATTTGACAAAGCTTTGAGTATTGAGCAAGTCTGCTAACAGATAAGCTCAGAAGACAGTCAGCTGTGGGTTTTTTTGTTTGTAAATTTCAGTTAGCTTTGGCTTTTCTAATACAGGTCAAAACTATTATATGTTTATTCATTTTTTTTGGCTGATCTAATATAGCAGGTTGGTAGTAGTAAATAAGGGGATGGTATGTGACAGTTACTGAGATGCTGACATGGGAAGATTTGATAGGGGTCTTGATGAAAATTGCCCAGGTAGGTATCTGGATGGCCATAATGATCCACTAAAGAGGGGAGTTAAGATCATGCACAGGAATATGTTGCTGTAAATTTTGCCTGTTCTACATTGTGGTACTGTAAAAGGTTTAAAGCATTGATACAGCAGCATGGAGAATTTTGGTTTCTGTGTTTGTTTCTTGGTAACGTGTTCTGGTGTTGCATCTGGTGGAGTATCTGAATGGTGAATCGTGAGACAGTTGGAGGAGAGGGAAGAAAACATTGTTAGAGATAATAAATATGAAATACCCTTGTGAAAAGGCACATAAAAGGTCATGTTGGTAAATACAGTCTTAATCTTGAATCACAAAACTTCAAGATTTTTGTGATTCAATTTACTACGGTAAATAATTTTGTGGTGTTTTAAAAGTACAAACAAAAACATAAAACTATGCCAGAAAATTTGCATGCAGGAATGTTTATTATCGTTGTTTACAGAACTTCTAATAAGTACATCTCATTTAGGAATATGTCATTATCCTATCAATGACCTATATTTAAACCTGTATAAATTCTTTCTGCTACAGTATTTGTAAACACTTCTTAAAACTTCTGTGTAGTACTTCCATCAACTCTGGGGTTTATGAAAGATAAAATACCTTGAAATGTTAATTTAGTATCAGAGAGAAACCTTCAAATAATTCAAAATAATTCATGAATTATCTGGGGCTGCAATTTTGTAAGCTGTGGACTTCAGCAATACCAGTTTCAGGCATTCCCAGTCACTTGGTCCATTCTCTGTGTTGCCTCTTGAGCTTCCTTCCGGTTATACTCTAATAATTTTTTTTCTTGAGAGTTTGGAGTTTTGTTTGTTTTGTTTTATTGAATCATGTGAGTTATCCTGTTTACTACATAGTCTATAAACAATTGTGTCAGCATAATCTGTAAAGAAGGGTAGAAACTGAGGAGCATCAGTAAGCATTGGCAAGGGAACTAGTATACCATTTTTTTTTGAGGCAGAGGTAGGCCTAAGCTGAAGTGTGTTGCATAAATAGACTAAGTTGAAGATGACATGTTACTTACAGTTGAAAGATATGAATGTTTACTTTGTATAAAGGCACTTTAATTATACATGGAAAAAGTTATGTGCCCAAAGGAGATAATGTATATGTAACACTAGCGTTATTAAGGATAAAAGTCGGATGACTCTTCAAGATCACCGGTAAATAGCAATTAAAAGCAGATAGTTAATGTTGGATTTGCTTTTTAAAATATTTTTAACATAATGTGTGGGCCTAAAATGTGTAAGATAAAGGTGGAAGTGGGTGGTAGTGGGAATATCTCTACTCAAGACTTTTTCTATGCTTAGCAATACTTGTATAGACAACTGGTGCAATGCCTCCTTTTTCTTGGGTTTGTAGAAACAGTGTAATATCTCCTTGTGAATTTTTCATACAGTGGTAACATTAGAAGCTTATGCTTAGAATTGATTTTGATTTTGATTTTTTTTTTGAGTAATTACAAGTTAAGGAATCTTTTTAAGAGATGCCCGAAAAAGTGAGTCACTAGATATGTAGGACGTGGATGTTGTGCTGAGCATGGAGTGTTCCAAAAAGTGTGAATCAAAGCAAAAGAAAAAGTGGGCTATAGTTCAAAAAAAATCTAAATATGTTTGTACAGCTTCTATCACTGCATATGGGCAGAAACTCTTTTAAAAAACTGCTTAATTGAAATAGTCTTGTGGTTGGTTTTTTTAGTTTTTGTTTTTAAAAATAAGCAAGTTGAAAACCCTTGAGAATTTGTATGTGACTTCTCCCAGGCTGAAATGCTTCTGGCAGATGTGGTGGAAGCTTTTAGTAGAAAACTGAAGTTTCCAACAGATATCTAGGCTTTCAAAAATTAATCTCTTGGAATTATTCAGTGCCTTAGATTGTGAGTGTCTATTCTAAGTACCTTTTATAGAGAATCCATTTACATAGTTTACCAAAGGCACTAAGAAACTATGTGAGAAATAAAGTATTTTGTTAGACCAAAAGGACTCTAGATAACCGGTCATTTTTAACAACTGGAAAAAAAATATGTGTAGGCACAAGTTTCTGTGTCAGGGTGGCAGCTAATAGTACTATTTTCATTTAATTCCAAGTGGATATGAATTGAATTGAGCACATTCATAGTATCTTCGTTACAGAAATGCTAAGCTAGTAAATCAAAAGGCAAACAGTCCACATGATAGCAAATGAAATTTATTAAGGCTATGCTTTTATGGCTTCTAGGCTTAAAGTACGTGAGAAAAAAATGTTACAGAACACTTCCTGCAGGGAGCACCCTCTTTAAAGGAAACAAACAGGCCCTGCTTCTCCCCCCTGCAAAATGCCTAAATGAAAACAACAAAAAAAAACCCAAACCAAAAAACCAGCACCCCAAAACAACAAACCCAAAGGTACAGCCAGGGAATTACAAACTGCCTAGCTTTGTTTGAGTTCCTGAGGAAAATCATGCAGCAAGTTTTGGACCACTTTTCTGGGCACATAAAGAAGATGCTTTGGTAATGCTCAGTATGGATTTAGCAGGAATAAATCACATCTGATGAGTCTGATTGTCTTGTATGGTAAAATGAGCAGCTTTATGGGCAAGGGAGAGCAGTGCATGCTATTTACTTTGCCTTTAGTAGGGCTTTTGACTGTTTTCCATCATGGTCTTCTGTCTAAGTTAGCGCACTGTGGTCTGGATGTATGAACAACTAGAGGAGTAAAGAAAAACTGCTTTGAGGATCAAGCTCAGGGGTAGTGGTTAATAAATAGGTGGTGCTCTACCTGGATGCTGGTAACAAGCAGAATACTGTAGGAGTCTATATTTTGACCTGCCACATGTAACATTTTTTTATCAATGACCTGAAGGACATGGAGAAGTACACTCTAGTTGAGTTTGAAGATGACACCAGATCTGGGAGTGCTGGTGTGGTGGGGAACGAGTTGATATGCTCAAGGGCAGGGCTGCCGTGCAGAGGGACCTGACCTTGATGAACTAATGGGCAGACGGGAACCTTGGAGTCTCAACAAGGGCAAATGTGAAGTCCTGCACTTGGAAAGGAGGAACCCCTTGCAGCTTGTTAGACCATTTCTGGGATATTGCATCTAATTTTGGACCACCAATATAAGAAATACATTGATACACAGGAGTTGAAAGGTTAGATGCTCTCTTTTCTTGCTGTATTGTACTACGTACATGTGAAAGTAATAGGAAAGAAAGAAAGAAGAGAAAGAATTTGTAAAAAGGAAATATGTTGTTCGCTTAATGTTACACAGAATGTTCTGCGCAGATTGGCGAGACTCATGACGCATAAGAGATCTCTGGACATCCTGTTTGTTCAGAAGTGTTTGAGTAAATGTATCTTACAAAATTTAGTGGGACATGAAAAATGGTATTTGGGGCTGCAGGATTTTAATGGGAGATATTTTTTTTTTTGCTGCTTCCTTTAGAGATTCCTGTATGATACTCTGGGCTATCTGTTGCTGATCTGTGTAAGGAGTGTTTAATTTCTTGTGTATCAGTAGCATTTCTTTCGGTAGATACCATGTCTGTTATTTATTTTCCCTCTATTACGTGTCTTCAGCTTTCTGTTATGATTGTTGTCTTTGGGAGCTGAACAAATGTTTTATTTTCAGTACTTTTGATGTTGCTGTATGCTTACAGTCTGCAGTGTCTGTAGAGGAGACACTTTATCTTCCAGACATTGAATGTTTATTCCAAGTGCCCTGGGAGACTGACCTGGGATCTGCTATAATGCACTAAGGTGAAATTTCAGTGCTTAGATGCTTTCGGTAAGAGGGTGATGTCAGCCAGCCCTTACATACACCTGTTAATATTTTTATGTAACTGCTTTTCACCCTGAATGAACCGTCCAATTTTATGCTGATACGATCATAGGAGTAGTATGGGGTAGGGAGTTCTCAGTTCAGCAAACTTCACCACCACACTTCTCTTAGATCCCAGTGTAGGAGGGCAGGCGGCCATTTATAGTAGAGGTGGGTTACTGCTGACAAGGATTTCCCTGCAGAGATACCATCTAGAGCCACTGCTGCAGAGCTAATACTGTAATTCTTGGAGCTGATCCATTGCAGTCATGATGCATCTATCCTGAGCCAGGAACACCAACACATTGATTAGGTTTTAAAAACAAACAAAAATCCCTTTTGTATTTGCAATGAATTTTTACAAACCTCAAATGAATCAGGTTACTTAGCAGTAATGAAGGCCAGTAAATGTGTTTTCCTTGGGTTGATGGGATGGTTCCAGTTTGCTCCTGGGCCCATGCTTATAAATATAAGACCTTGCTTCCCTAATACACTTTCATTATATAAAATTCTTTTTGACTTATTCATAGACTTTCTTTCACATGTTAGTTGCAGCAATCCGTTGACCATTTGCAGGTAGATTTACATTACACTGAAGAAATATTTTTGTTGGCTTTGCTTTCTCAGTTTTCTTACTGAATTTGAACAGTTTTGGTTACTTCGTTAGCTAATTAAAGTGATTGAATTTATGTATGCTGTAGAGGGCCATGTGGGTTAGTAGTGTCAACGTGCTGCTTTGGTTGTGTTGCTTTGAATCTGATCTGGAAAATGTGCAGATGCTCAGCTGATTTGTTGGATTTTGGTTTCTGTCAATTCTTTTGATAGATATTATAAAGTGAAAATTATTATGGAACTTAGCAAGTGAAAGGGAAGGAAGAATGCTGTCTCTATCCCTAAAACTAGCAATTTTACAGGCTATTGCTACTAAATTATACGATTGTTTGTTATCTCTGGATTTTCTTTTGAGTCACATCAATAGTTGCTTCCTGTTAATGTTTCTCACTTGCTGGGAGTTTGGATTATCTAAGAGCTCCAAGTTTAGTTAAGTAGTGCTGTGACAATGAGTTAACATTCTCAACTTGTCTTTCCTTCCAGAAGCATTTCTGCTTGTAGGATTGGTGGAAGAAGGCTTGCGGTATTGTCATGTTTTTGTTGAGCATAGACAAGTGTTTTTTCAGTCCACTTTAGGGTCAGGAACCTCAGGCAGAGAGATGGATCTGACTGTACTGTCTTAAGCGCCTGCAAGAAGAAATATCTGTCTGCCAGAGACCCAGAACAGTTTCCTTTTAGAAAAGGAAAATAATTGTGCTGGAACCAGACACTTAATCAGATACAATTTTTGTGTTATGTTGCACCAGACACACATGTATGCTATTGAGCAATGTCTTAGAGTTTATTTCAGTCTTGATAAAGTATAAATAAATGATGAACTTCCAGCAGGCTTATAATAGAAAGTCCAAAATCCTGTAGTTACACTGTAGTTGAGTGGAAAAACAAAATTCTAGCAGCGGTTCAATTTTTTTTTTATGTTTGTAAAAAGTACATCTAAAAAGTACTGGGATTAGTCAAGGGCATGAGGAATTTATAGTATCTTTGCAAAGTTAAGGAACATTTCAATATTGATAGTTGAACTATGGTGCATACTGGAGGAAAATATTTGCTATTTTTAAACCTTTTTAGGTTATAAAATACCAGTAGCCAGCCATTGAAAGGATGGAAGGATTGATGATGAGATAGGCTCAATCATAAATGTTCCAATAGTGTAAAATAGTGAGAACTTGTAACTAAATACAAATATATTGACACCATTGTGCTACTGTTAAAGCAAGTTTGTCCCCAGCTGGAACATCTTGTTCTGTTTTGCTTTTCATACGATAATTCAAATGTGTTGAAAATATTTAGTGACAGAAAGACTTCAGTATAGGATACATGCAACATCTGAGCTACATAGAAGCTATATAAGAACAGACAACTGAGCTTTTGATCTCATATTAAGAGACTATTGAAAATAAAACTAAGAACAAGTTATTAATGCTGTATATTCTCATAATTACAGTTGTAATAGTTCTTCCATAAAATGAATGCAAGAGCTTAAGGTACAGGAGTTGTGGATGCTTCTAACTGTGTTTTGAGTAATAGCCTTTTTAAAGGAAGGAATAGAAATGCTTACATTTCAAATCAAAGAAAAGCTCTGTTACGGCCAAATAGATATTTGTACAGCACGTTCTTCTGAAGACATTTGGTACTGGCTGCTGCTATTTGCATATGCCATTAGTCTTATCTGATATGGCAGTTTTTGTTCTTAACTGGTACTATTTCAGAGTTGTTCCTTTTCTGGACATTGAGCAAGATTAAACATAGACTTTTCTAAAATTTTGGTGTCTTTGATGCAATATTATTAATGTTCTGCAAGAGGTTTTTTGCTTGTTTAACACACCCCACATCCCCAGCAGATTTTGGTGATTTGTGTTGCTTTCTATTTTTTTAATTGCCTTTCTTGAAATGTAGTACTTAAGTATATAGGGTAGAAGCCAGATCTCTTGTGTTTGCAAAGCTGGGCTTTTAGCCTGCCTACCTGTTTGCTTTTTAAATTTCTGGTGACCTTTCCCAGTAACTCCTGGCACAATTATTCCCTTTTTTTTTTTTGATTTTTAGTCACATACAACCTATAATAGTTGAATGGACTTCTGGGTAATAGCATTGCAAATCTGCCTTCTTGTTACTACTTTTAATTTTATTCTGGCATTGCTGTTTTCTGCACTTAAACCTAATGTTTCCAGGTGCTCGAAGAACCTGAAAGCTTTTGGGAAGCATAATGAATTATTTGTAATTATTCACATTTAAAATTTTGTTATTTAAGAAAAAAGCTTTGTTTTTTATATCTGGTTGTGAAAGAATCCATTCTGCAGCCTATTTTTTCAAATCTTTGATCTCTGTAGGTAATTGCAGCTCCTTGTTGTTTTCTTGCTATTGTTACAGGGATTCCTCTTGCTCAATGCCAGAGGATTTTTAAGGCTATGCAGAGTCAATATAGTCACATGTTATCAAGGAACAAAGTATAAGTTTGATGAAGTTTCTTTTGTTTCTATGAATTCCAGAACTGTAAATTGTTATGTATAGTTAGGGTGGTATCTACTTTGAGGGAAGTTGTGATACAATGAAGAAGGACAGTCAAATTCTATGACATTCTATGACAGTTGGTATGGACTTCTGGAGGTAATCAAGTCCAATCCTCTGCTTCCTTCTGCAATCCTCTGATTACTTTAGGTTGCTTGTGGATTTGGTATAGAATTTTGGATACAAAATTAATCCTTACCAAGAAATAAGCTTCTGAGGCCAGGGTCAGGCATATTTGCTGTGTAGGCTGGCTTGTGTTGCTGTTGTCTTAAGTTATGTTCTGAGGATCTAGAGTGTGTGTGTATACGTATATATGAGTTACTATTATGAAATAGCCAGTGTACTTATTGTATAGAGTAACTTAAAATTACCATTAAAATGTGTCAGATAGAAATGATCTTAAAATTTACCAGGAGAAAAGAAGCACTAAATGAAAGATGTGATAAGAATGTTCCTAGTTCCACCCCTAATTCCATAAGGGTGGAAATAATACAACACTTTCACTTACAGCTCTCAACCACTACTTCCTTTTTAAGAACTTAAAGGGGAAATTAATTCTTTTTTTCAATCTTCCTCTTTGAGAATTTTTCCTAGATTGCATATTCCAGCAGTTATAAGAGCAAATCAGGAACACAAATTGTTATAGAAAGGGCATATTTGTTTTTGCAATCTGTGTAACTAGTTGACATTAGGTAAAGCTACCACTTGGCTGTTTTAGCAGAGCTTTTGGTAAGTATGTAAATATTGTCTGTGACTGTAAGCCTATGATTTGATCTATGGACAGAGACCTCCTGTGTAATTAAGGGAAGAACTGACAGACTGCTATTATATTAGTACTGTGTTACCTATAACGTAGAGAGGCATGTGGATATTTTAAGTCTATTTGAATGCACTTTAACCACAGTGTCATCTTGATTTTTAGTTAAATTTATGAATCTGACTCTTAATTAGAAAGATAAAAGTATGCATGCTGTGTTTGGATAACTTTTTAACTTTAATGTAAACAGAAGGGAAAATGTTTCTAGTGGTTTTTGTACTTGAAGGAATGCATTGCATTGACACACATGGACAACTTTCTCTCAAAACTATTTTTTTGTGTTTTGGAATCTGTGCATGCATGCTAGCTCCCCAGCTGAAATCAGTACGGGTTATACATGCATCCTACTGCAGAATATTGTCTCCTAATAACTTTAATGCAGATCTACATTTTAGCTGCAGTTGACTTGCTCTGACCCCATGTTCCAGCAATGAGCTTGGGAAGGGTGAGTTTGGCAAAACACTCCACCAACACAGTTGTCCTGCTTTCTTTGAGCCGCTCTGGGACATCCAGATTGCATTCCTGTGGGCTCTTTAGGTCATCCTATTCTGGGATTTTGCCTGCTTCACAGCCTGGTCCAAATGTGCCTGCAGCCGAACCCTTTTGTATGCAGATGTACATCCAAAATAGGGCTATAGGTGGGTTTCTTTGGTTTCCCCTTGTTGATCAAATGAAAGTGTACTCAGTTTTCTTTTTCCCTTTCCCACATAGCTTTATGTTGAGCCTTCCCAGGACAGGCGTTGCTGGATGAATTTTAGATGGTGACGTAAGTTTTATAAACTAATATTAAAGGATCTTGATGACTAGTCTTTCTTTTGAGATCTCTAACTTGTCCTCTCTTTGATGTGCTTTATAGTTTAAACTTGCTGTATGCGTCTTCCTTTATTTTAATTGCAGCTTTGTTTCTAAGAGATTTACAAAAATAATTGTTTTGTAGTATTCTTTAAAAACCTTTTATGAAGAGGTAGTTTTAAGCCTAATGTTAGGGTACCTGTAATCTTGTAATATTATTTCAGTGACTGGATCTGCTTGCTGGTGTTGTGCCTCAAGTCTAGAAAGTATATTATGTAGTTCTGCTTTAAATATTGCTTTAGACAGTTTTCATACAGGTGGGCAAAGCTGAGTGCAATCTGTTCTGTCCTATCCAGAGTGAAAGTTTTCAGACAATAGAAGGATTTAAGAAATAGCGAGTACTTGTTTATACTTGTGAGCATTTGGAAAACATAATCACTTCATGTCTTCCATGCTGCGCTTGTGCTGAGATGTCCCAAATATTCTTTTTCATCAGGTAGCTGTAATTTGGGACTAAGTTCTAGTTATGCTAGATAAAAATACTGTTTAATTGTTGACAGCACTCAAAGTTGGTAATTTGTGTAATCTCTCAGTGATTTTAAAATTGAGAGGTCCATTATCTGCATCCAAAAGGGAGCTCTTGCCTGGTAATTGTTTAATGAGGTCATTGTTCTTAGTAATAAGGATACCTTTTCTGATATGATCATTAAAGCTGTTTGTCGAGACACGATGCAACTGGATTCTCCATTAGTGCTAAAACTACAAGTTACTTTGCAATTATACAACAAAAATCTAGTGATCTGAGTCAGTTTTGCCTTTTTAAGCTGGGATAAAACCTGAGAAATTGTATTATGAACATCTGCTTGATGGCATATTAAAAAAAAAAAAAAAGGCAATGGAAAAACTGACCTTCCAGAATTGAGGCATTTGCATCTGATTTTTTTTTTTTTTTGACAAAAATAACCTTGAATTTTTTTCATTGAACTGTTTGTTTCTGGACTGTGCAGGAACTAACCATTCTCACAGCTGGTAAAAGATTCAGTGGCTTAAGAAGTGACTTGGTGCAACGGTAGCTGCCAATGTGTGAATGTTCACGTCTGTGGCAAATGCTGAGTGCTTTGGTTTAGCCTGTAGCTGAAAGCATGAATAAGTAGCTATTACGTATCTGAGTCCCAAGCTGTTGATTAGAATTAGTAATACCACAGCACAAGCCGTTTGAGGGCTGTACTACTAGCATTTACTAACAAAACAGCAAATGCTGTTTTACTGGGGAATTGTAATAGAGTAAGGAGCTTTTATGGCAGGGTCCACTTTAGAGTGAGAATCTGTGATTATATACAGACAATTTATTTTTTTTAAATCTTAAAACTTAATTACTCTATTTACAGGCACAGCCAACTTGCATTTTTATTTTTAAACTGGTTATATTTGATGAATGAGAGACTGGAAATATGAGTAAGAAGGAAAAAAAAAAAGGACGCCAATCCACTTTCTTGGAATCGTCTCTCCAATCTGAAGAGACGTTGCAACTTTTGGAAAGTTCTGGTTGAAGTCTGAACTAACAAATAGCAATGCTGAAAAGAACACACAAGCAAAACAAATATTTGGGAACACAGGAAGGGGTCAGCTTTTTGCAATTTTAATATTACTAGTGGCTGTGTAATTGCTAGGATATTAAAAAGGACATTAGTGAGTGTACTGAGTCAAATATGAAAAATGGACCAATTCAGTCTTTGCTCTTATGATTTTTGACCCTTACTGGAATTTCTCCAGCTTTATGAAAAGGATACTACAGTGGATGGAGGGAAAAAACTTGCTACTGATCTTCTAGGATGTATTTTTCCTGTCACTGTTCTTTCATGTTTTTTTCTTTTTTAAACTTTGTTGCACTCATTCAAGTACTAGAGCAGTTATTAACAAAGCGCCTGATTGCAGTAGAATTTCTTGCTGTTTGTGCTTTTTATAATTCTTGATGAAAAGAACACCAGTAATAAATCACCACAAAATCAGATAGGCATTAGATACACTGCATTTGCACATACAGCTGGCCAGGAGTGCAGATTCCTTTAGTTGTGTGCATGAGTAGGTCTGAGGGCTTTTTTAACTACTTAACAAGGGTTTTTTAGTTTATGCATATGCGTATGGACTTAGGTTGGTGGAGATTAGTTCCTTATTTTCCTGATGAATTGTATTTTTGAGCAATTGAAAGAGTATTAGCTGTACTAAAGCTTAGTTTTTTAATATAGCCTTTGAAGTATGGGCTTTGTTTGCTGACATCTTAAAAGAGGGAAGAGAAAGTTTATCTGCTTTGATAAACAAGCCTTTAGAAAGAACTGTATGACCTGAAGAATTATGATGGAAGGAATGTCTTGTATATTTATTTTATATAATCACTAGTGGTAAAGTCAGTTAAAGTGCAGCTTGTTTAAAGTGTAAAGTACCGAGATACCTGTCTACACTTGAGGCATAGTAAGGGTATTATCATTTAAATGTCTGAATTATAATAATTAACATACTTGTTTAACATGGTAATATGTATTAAGCCAAACTTACAAGTTTTGAAAACAGTCTAATTTAAATACTTGAGTTGTTTGTTTTTCTCAAGTGTTACAGCTTTAAGCTCTAGGAAATAGACATGGATGACTGTTCTTTGTAAAATAAAGTATTAACTTTTTTTTTTAAGCATGTTGGTATTACGGTTGGTTAGAACTGTTAGAAATGTCCCAAAGCAGGAAGCTTGTATGTCTTGCGTCTTCCCACAGTGCTAATGAGAAATTGCATTATGAACTGTGGTAGAATATGGAGTTTTTTTAATTTCTACAGAACTCAGTGTTGCAATTCAGGGGGAATCCTGCTTGTTAGTTTCCAGTCCTATTCCCCTACGGGGTTTTGTTCCAACTCAGAAGGTACCTTTTTCAGTATCGATTTCTGTGTTTCTCTGTGCTTTCTAGTTCCTTTGACAAATCAACTAAAGCTAATAGCGTGAAACAAAATCTTGTCAACTTGTTCTGCATTGTCCAGGGACAATATCTTTCACAAAATCCAAGGTCACTGAACCTACACATTTCTGAAAATGTGGGTGATAGTGCTTATTCAGAACAAGATGCTCTTGCCAGTGTTAGGGCAGTAATCTAGTAAGTTAACAGGAAAAGTGAAATGGACTAGGCAGCAAAAAAGCATGAGTAACCACAACAGAGTAGTGAGTGTTTCCTTTATCTAATACTCTTGAGACCTAAAGCCTACATAGCAGCGAGTGCCTCTCTTGTGTTGTGTTTCTTTGTGAATTTTTGGGTAGTAAGTTCCTTTTATTTGGGATGTTTATGTATTACCATTAGAAAGTTTAAAAATTACTTCAGGTTGTGGAATTAAGTTTCCCTTTATGTTTTCTATTGAGAAGGTAAAAAATAAAGTGTTCTGCAAAATACCAATTCTTACCAAGGTATATAACAAAATGGAAGAAATTAGAATAAATCTGTGGCAGACAAGGTGAGTGTTTTCCCATGGAGTTTTCCCAAACCAGTTCTCAAATGTCAGATGAGCCCTTCTGCATAACAGGTCCTTCATCCATCCTATCCTCCATATGCTAACTCTTGCACTGGGGCCACTCTTAAAACAGCTAGACCTTAGACTTCAGCTCCCTTATCTGTGCTCTATACTGTTGGTTTTGTCTTCTTTCCACTCACTGGAAGGAAAAGAATGCAAAGCTTTCATCAGGAGCTACCTTAGGTACCTTGTCTGGTTTTGAGCATTAAAGTCATTGTTATCCTAATTGCCACCTTCCTCTTACTACTGTCCCTTTCTGCAAAGCCAGACAGATTCCCAACAATCTGTGGTAGCATCCCATCTCAGCACCTTTTATTACTCTCATCTTTTGTCCAAGTGGGTTCAAGGTAAGTGTCACATGGTGATGGGGCAGCCAGACATAAACGATTTGAGGGGACGGAAAGAAGAAAATTAGGGGAAGCAGGAGTGAGATGAAAGGCTGGTAGAAACTTTTCTGGTTCTGTGTCTCATTGCATCTATGTACAAGCATCCCGTTCTTGAAGTCGTTTTCTCTGACGTGGGCCTGTTAGCCTTATGGAAAGGTGCTCTGCAGGTGCTTGGGTACTGCAGGGGGCAGGAAGCACGTCTGTACGGTCAGGCTGGAGAACTGTAGAGGTGAGCTTGCTATCAGCACTAAGCCACAAATTACTTTTCAGTATTAGGGATAAACAACCAGGTGAGAAGAGCACTGAGCAGTGATGATACCATGGATTTCAATTGCACTGTAAATTCTGCGAGGACAGGGTAGAAACAAGCTGATTGATGTTGCAAGTGGATGAAGCGATGCAAAAGGGAATACTGAAACTTAAGAATAATTGAAGTAACGATTGCACACTTTAGATTGCAAGTTGGTCTTTTTTTAAAAAATAAAAAAAAACCCAAAACCAAAAGCTCACACAAAAAAAAAACAACCAACAGGAAATGTGTATTACCACTTCTGCTTTTTAAATTTACTTGTACCATTAAGCATAGGTGCTTGAAGAGCGGAGTTCTGTGCTGTTGAAAAAAATCGTCGTAAAGGTTAAAATTATCATTTAAGGTAACAAAGCTTTTCTTTGAAAATTTTCTTAAGTCTGCTGTTCGGATGTTCGTTTTTAAAAATGTATAGTTCTCTAAGCTTAGTTTGTTAAGCTCTATCAAAATATTCTTAACATGTTCAAAAGAGCTGTTATTATGAGCAATGCAGAAATGGCACTTGAAATGAGCTTTATTTGTAGCAAAATAAGTATTTCTTGATCAGATGGATTTTTTTTTTTTAACTACTCATACAGTTGGAAGATAGGTCATCTTCCATGAAAGATTTCAGGGAAAATAGTTCCATCTCTTTATATAAGACTGTTCCTTGTGAGGAGTATGCTGCCTCTCTGCTATTGGAACTGTTTATTCTATAGAGACTTATTGTTTACCACTTTAGATAGTTTTAAAATATTTTTAAAATTTTTTTTAAGGTTTATACTGTGACTAGCTAATGAGAGCATTGGATCTTAGAGTTTGCTTCAGTGGGTTTGGTTTATTTTTTTAAATAGCAGCATTGAACTACTTATGTTCATTTACATGCTTCTGTCACAGCTAAAGAAATTTTTCATACCTAATATATTTTTGAATATTGCTTCATGAAGAAATCTAGTAGTTCAGTTTGCATTGTAGCTGATACTAAGTAGAGCTGAATGTATCCTTGAACTGGCAAAATGATTATTCTTCATGTCTGCAGAATGTAAAAGTTCTGGTAGCTTGCTTTAAATATCGATGGTAATTGTAGTTTTTTTATGAGACTCTCACAGTAAATGATGATTTTAATCTGCTAACAGTTTGAACTTCTCTGTAATACGGTGTCTGAAGTGAAGGAAAAATAAAAATTCAGGTTACATGTGAGTAGTCAAAATATGGTCATTTAAGTGGAAAGTCTTTATATGCTCTGATAGTTGTGTATTTGCAGAGTGGCTCAGAATAATGTAAGGATTAAGTATCGCCTGAGAAGTAATGTTGTGTTTTCAAAAATGAACAGTCTTAGAAGCTCTTTATTAAATTCATTATTTGATTGAATTGAATTGATAGATTTCTTTTGTGGTTTATGTTTGGTTTGGGTTTTTTTGGTTTGTTTTTAAATTTTATTACTGTGTTTTTCCTGGAATGGTTTAGGGACTAAATTCTTATAATAAGCATTGAATTTTCAGGTGAAATTGTGGCTGCCATAAATCTGAGAGAACCTAAGGAGTGATCTGTAGCAGTTTGGGTGGTGGTGAGGTTCCAGCTGACTGACTGACTCACCATGGACACACTTCTTTCTGGGTTGCAGAGCAAAATGTTTGTAAATCACGCACAGTTGGTAAACTTTCAGAAAAAGGAGAACGAAAGAAAAGAAGGTGATAGTTGTTCCTGAGTGAAATTTTATAACGATTATTCTCTAACTGGCAAAGAATTAAACATGTTGCATTGTTATCATTGTTAAACATGTTGCATTATCGTAAGGCCCAGTGCAAGAATACTTCTATTGTAACTTATCCTAGAATATCACTGGTGAGTTGCTTTGCCTAAATGATTATAGTGTTTTCTTAAAGTAGTAAGTGAAAACTGGATTAATAATTTGCCCATTGGTTATTGTTTATGTGAATGACTAATAAAATCCAGAAGGACTTTCTGAAATAATAACAGTTTATGTTTGTAAATTATTTTATACAAAATAATTTAGGTACCGGTAGAATAGTCAGAGAAAAGAGTTAAAGTTGAATTAGTTTGAAATCCCTACCATTTTCAGGATAATACCTGTGCGAGTTGTCTCAGGATTTTTCTCCTCTGCTTTGTTACTCTGAACTATTGATGTGCTTCATACGTGTTTGTTTACTAGTTTGCTGTTTCTGGTATTTAAACTTTCAGGCAAAACCTTTCAAGGGGAAGTGAAGAAAACATCAACGTTCCTGATGTGCCTGTTAAGAAACACTGAGGTTATAAAACTGTTGAGAAAGAGAGAAGGCAAAGGCTGCTGGGCGGTGGTTGATGCTAGCGTGCGTCATGCTTCGAATTGGCGCTCGTTGGGCTGGTTGAGTGGATGGTATTGGGAAGGCAGAGACATTCAGCTGCTGAGCCTGGAAGTTATCAGGCTGTCTAGTTTGTGCAGGCAGTAGGTACATAAACTGCACAAGTTGTTCAGCTTTGAATCAAGCGTGAAAAGTGCAATTTACCCGGGTAAGCGAGGGACCTCAGTCAACAGAACATGTTTATTTTATCTGACTTGTACCTAATTTTAAGAGCCGAGAAAAGTAACCTGTGGAATAAATAGCAGAAGTAGGTTTTTTTGTTCCATGAGAACTTATTAAGAATTAAGTGATATATTTTTGCTTATGTCCAGAAATGCAGTCACCCTTTGTTTTTAAGGTACCTTCTGTTGAAGGTTGAACCTAGAGTACAGGATGCTCTGTGGTGTGCTTCTAATAGCTTATGTGCTTCGTGCATGTTATGTGTGTGATGGGAGGGGACCAGGCTATACTCAGTAGTTCCTCCATGTGTCCAGTTTTGTGTTTGGTTTTTTGTTTTGTTTTGTTTTTTTTTTTTTTCCCCAAAGAAACCAGAGCATATAAACAGAGGGAGGAAGCTGGAGATGTGCTGTGGTGCAATTCTTAAAGCAGATGTTTGGGAGAGCAGAATAAACTTGTTAGAATGAAAGATATTTGAAATGTATAGAGAAGAAAGCAGAGAGATGAATCCTGACACTTCTCTGAAAACTTAGATGGGAGATACTGAGTGCAGTCAAGGAAGGTGCTACCCAGTAAAGCCAAGAGGTATGTAAAGGCTGAGGTTGTGTGTACATTACATTCCAGGAACTGCAACAGATTCTCTCATTTGAGAATATTTAAAATACAGCTACTTCTCTGACCCCTAGGAGCTACAGTCAGGTGGCAACAGAGGAAGAAGGTAATATTAAGATCAAGTAAGATAAGGACTTGCTTCCTTCTTTGAAAGCCCATGGTAGACAGACCTATTCCTACCTACTAATAGGAGCAGTGTGAAAAGGTGCTTTCAGGTAAGAGGGTCTTACCCTTCTTACCTGTATCTTCTAGACTATGTAGCTTCGCTGGATATTCACATAGATCTGTGTATAAGCAATCAGGAGAGCTGTTACCGAGTTATACATAAATTTCTTATTCTGCTTTTATTTTAACAGTAACATCTTAATTGTTTTAAGACTGGCTGGGCAGACTTTGGATTTGAGCGATAAACACTTGTTTAAAATTGTTCCAGCAAGTGTCATAAATTTGGTTGGTGGTTTGTGTTTTTTTTAATGGCAGGGTTGAAACAATGCAGTGCTGTAATAATCCAATGAAGCATTCTGCCAACCTGCATCATCTATAGGGTTTGATATACCTGGTATTTGCCAGGACCGTAGTCTGTTATTTGGCTGCAGAAGAAAACTATTTTCCAAAGAGTTCAGAAGAGAAGCAATGGCGACGCACACGTTGCTCTTGAATTTATATTTAACCATATTGTTCGTAGTGCTGCCAATTCCCAGTGACCCAGCCTATTTTCCTTTGAAACAAGCTATGGATAGCATCTAATCCTAATTAAAGTTTATTAAAACTTTGTACTAATACTAGACTAATTATAGGTAGTGTAAAAGTCTCACTGATTTTTCTTTAATCAAAGTATAGTCTTGTCTACAGCCATATTAAATTTAAGCTTGGATGACATACCTCTTGGTATGTCAAAGCTTATTACTTTACAGCAGATGTTTTTTTTTGGGAAGGCTGTGTTTGTATTGGGAGTGCAGTTTGAATCTTAGTGAACTTAATTTGAGGGTTCATCTGTTTTGCTGATACACAGTACAGATTTTGTTTTTTCATAGAGTAGATGGGCTAGTGTAGATGGAAGTGATTTGATGCACAGTACCAGTGCATTGCCACTCTTATTAAATGTCATTATCACTTCTAATGACTGGAGGAACCAAACTTGCTTAGCTTTCTTCTATGTGCTGTTGGGAGCGTAGATTTTGAAATAATTCTTTAAATGTTTTTTGCTTTGAGTTACCAGTGCATATCCTTCTGCCAGTTGTTTTTGTTCTTATTCTTTTAGTAAATGACTCATTCTCCTGGTTTGCTTTAGTTTCTGGACTTTCTTTTTTGTACTTCTAAGAACCTAAATAATGAAATTTAGCAGAATTTAATGTTAAATGTCAAGAACACATTTCAAAAAAGTGCTACCTTTGTAAAGAAAAAGCCTAACTGTTCTCAGAACAGCAATATTTTTGAATTACTGATTAGACATGGTCAAAATCTGCATGTTAATGCCAGTTCTTTTGCAGCATACGGCCAGTTTCTAGCTAGATACTTTTTTTACCATTGATTAGGAAGTTCAATTTCTATATTTAATGTGAAAAGGCTTTGACAGCATTCTGATTTTTACACATGCTTGCTTATTCTGGACTGAATTTCAGTAACTTGCATAATTTCAGTAGCAGGAACATTGAAGTTGAGAAACCTAATTTTAAAATCTGAGAAATAGAAGAATTGTTAATGTGGATGTTGTAGCTTAAAAGTAGCTTGTATTTGAGGCTCTAGGCTGTAAAGATGGGATTAATAGTTTATACAACCCACAGTATATGTGCTATAATTAGCGGAAATTTCAGTATACAAAAAACCCCATCTTCATAATATAAACAGTCTTAACTTCAGTTTCTGACATTCTTTTTTTATTGAATTGGTTTGCTTTACCAAATCTGGGTGAGAGTGTGTATAATTATGTTGCCCTCTAGTGGCTGCAACTCAGGTTTAAATAGTGAAAAGAAAAGGCATTTTCATGCTTACTGAAGGGATTTGGTGATTGCTTGGAAATGATTAGGTGTGATGTGTTTTTTACAGTAGCAATGTGTTCATTGGTCTGTGGAACAGCGCGCTACTTCCATGAGAACTGAATAACACCAGGACTGTACAGAGAAAACCTAACATGCTATTATTTAATTTGATAGTAGGGAATAGCACCCATAATTATTATGATGAAAATACAATAAATCCATCAAGATAATTTTTTTATAATTTATTTTTTTTCTAATCTTATGAGATTAACATTAGTGCCTTATTGCTGGTTGCAATGTTTGGAGGTGTGCCTTTGGCTACCGTATGGGAAGAACATAGTGGCACTTGTAACCTTTTGATAAAGCTTTGGATTCAAATTTCAGGTGAGTGGATGTTTACCAAGAAGAATTCATGTCCTTCAGGCCACCTGCCTTAACTTGCTCTTTTGTGATTCTTGGTAGTCAGAATGATTTTGTTTTATTTTTTTTTCCCCTTCATATTTTCTTTACAACTGCCCCTTTTCTGTTTAGTTCAAAGCATCACAACTGTGTTAATGAGAAGAAATACTTGATTGCCCTTATCATTCATGGGTGAGCAATATACCAGCTTTCTGTGTTCAGTGGGACAAGTTCCCTGAACTGGTAGCTGCATGGAAGAGCCTAGTAGTCAGAGGGACTAGCCATATTCCTGTAATTTTTTGCATATGCTTTTCAGGATTGAAACTATCTATACTTATCTCATCTCTCCCTCTCATCTCCCTCCTTTGTTTTTTTAAATTGAATCAATTTGTGATGAAAAATGATCAAGTTTATCCTAAGTGCTTTGCCATTGTTTTTTTCAAAAACTGGTTGGGAGGAAATAACTTCTCTGATGATGATACTGAATTGCAAAGAATGACTTATGTGATTGAATGTACATAGTATTATCAACTTAATATCGCTGCTTTTAGGAGGTGAACTGTGGAAGGTGTCACTATGTTTCTAGCCATTAAAAATGCATATCATCTTGGTAAGAAAAATATTATATTGTGTGTTGTCAATTGGATGGTGTGACCTGAAATCTGTATTTAGCTGGTTGGAGGTGTCTCTGGTTTTCAAACTTGGAAGGATCTGCCATTTGGAAAGTTACTTGACGGCTGTTTAAAGAATTACAACATCGATTTCCCTTTATAAGATTGATGGAGGGTATGTCTTCTTAGACTGACAATCTAGAATCACTAGTGCTAGAAAGAGGTTCTTTTTATGCTTTGAAAAATGTTTTCCATGTTTAGAGGGAAATATGGCACGTTTAGTCCAAAAAATTGCACGACTTGGTAATGTATTTCTGAGAAGTGTGGATGACTACTCTCTCAGGCTTTACAGCTGAAAGGGTGTGAGATTGCCAGCAGTACTTTGCAATTCCCTTGCTTCTGCTCCTCGTGCCTACTGGCAGATTGGTCATGGGCACTTAACGTGTTCCAAGTACTTTATTGACAAAGATATTTTAGAAGGCATTCAGGTTTGTTTTTTTGCCTTGCCTGAAGAGTAAAATTCATGGGCACAGTGTTATCAGTGTAATGTCCCTGATGACTTTGTGGGCATGATAGAAAACAGCTAGAAAAAAGACACTGAAATACATTTGTCTGTGTGGTAAGCTGTGCTGGAATAATTAACCTTGGCAAGTTTTGCCGTGTTAGCAAACCTGTAAACTCAAGGTACTGTGTATGTGATTTTTTTTTTGATTTTTTTTTTTTTTCCCCCCTCAACTAAGACCGGTATGAATCATGAGTCACTCTGTTTGAAATTGTAATTGCTCTATCCTTGAACATCTTATCTACTCTCTGCCTATTCCTCTGTGTCTGCTGGGGTTGTTCTGCTGTTCCGAACTCATGAGAAGGCTGCAGCACCTTGTTCTGAAGCCAGTAGGACACAGCTAAAGAAATGGCTGACTAATATTCTCAAAGATTGCCTATCAAAAATCAACAATATCTCTCACACTGCTGGCAGACCCACCTCGGTATGTGGATGCATGCTGTAGGTATTTCTTTCCTTAAGCATAAACAAAAAAATTTAAAAATGGTATTTTTTTATTGTAGAATTGTTCATCTCAAAGGAAGACCAGAATAATCTGCCTTTGTTCATGAATACCAGCATTCAATTACTGCTTGCTTTGAAAGTCTTGACCCAAGAATGAGTTGCAAGTAAATACAGCCTCCTCCCAGACTATTTTCCCTCTCACTTTGTTGGAGGTATGGCTTGGCAGTGCCTTGAGTACAAATATTAAACTCCCAATTGTCAGATTTCTCCTCTGTGCTGGAAAATGAATTTTCCGTCTTTAGATGGAGCCGCACCCTTCTCTGACGGTGTTTGGTTTCCAGTTAATTGCATTTGCTCTCTGTATGGAATGCTGAAGTTCAAAACACAGAATGAAAATAAATTAAATTTAGTATTAAAAATTTTGGTCCTTACTTGATGCAGAGAACTCTTCAGAAAAACACAGAAGAGTATATTGCTTCAATGACCCCTTGTTTTCAGTATGAGGAAGTGTGCAGTGAACTCTCACTGCACTGTATTTTGGTAGTATATGTGGTTTGGACCTGTTACAAAAGTATTTAGTTTGACATGATTAAAACTAGTACAGTGTCGTATCTACTCGGGCAGTTCTTTTGAGTTAGGACTTGTACTTCTGCATCTTTATTGGTTGTATTGAATTGATATCACCATCGCATTAAGCTTATCCTCAATATGGTGATTTTAACTGTAGCTTAGAAATGTGGTGAACATTATTTTCTTTGACACCTGGCATCCATTAATAAATAGTCCAGCAGCAGATGATGTCCAAAAGCAAGAAATCTGTGCTTTGTGCAAAGAGAAAATGAATTAACTGGGTTTGTTGGAGATGACTATTTGAAAGAAATAAAAATACCATAGTAACATTAGAAAAGTCCTTTCAGATGGAATTTGTCCCTTGCTGACAGGAAGGGAGACAACTTCATAAATTTTTCAGGATATTTTTAGAGTTTTTATGTAGTGTTACCGTGATGATACCAAGCCACTATTGCATTTGGAGGTGTCTGTGAAATCTGATGTGTTTTTTTCTTTGTCTGAATGTGTGATCACTGGGAGTTTTCTCTGTCACAAACCAGCAGTTCGGATGGAATTACTGGCAGTAGGTAGGCACAGTACCTTATGTGGAAGGAGAAGAAATGAGGAAGGGTTGAAATAGTTTCAACATTTTCTCCCTTTATTCTCAATACAGTTAAAAAGCAAACATGTGAGAAGAGATCCTTCTTTGCAAGGAGTAGAGGAGCTTTGATGTAATGATTAACTAATTGGAGAAACCCAGCAGTGTGTAGCAAGATCGTTAAGCAGCTTTTGCAGTTCTGCACCTGCCTTGAAATGTCCGGGATTAGGGTTGAGAGTCGGAGTTTCCTGGTAAACTAAGGAGCTGCCTCATGCTCTTTGATTTCATATAAGTAGATCTTCTCTTTTGGCTCTTCATCTGGTGGAGTATCTGGTAATCTTGGCTTTTGTTGTCGTTTTTCTCCAATTTGCAAATCAAAAAGGTAATTGTGTGCTGATAGAAGTTTCAATTTCAGTTAATTTTTTGCTAATTGGTTATCTCGTTAATTCAAGATTTTTGAAGAAGCAGAAACAATGGATAGTGTTACTGTTGGATTCTTCCTTCTAAGTATTACTGTACCATGTCCTGATAGTATTTCAGTATTTCCTTTAGTTATAAACATTTGTTTTTCATTTGTCTTCTGCTTTTTCTGTCAATTCTGCATATTCTCCAATGTTTTTGCACTAAGAAGATTTAGTATTTATTTTAGAAGGTGTTGTAGATCTTTGGTTTTAGTTCTTAAGTATGCAAGATTTTAATAAGGTCAGTCTCTTAAAATTTAAAGACCAGGAAAGATTTATGGTTTACCTCTGGTCTTAAATTAGGGCAAAGCTATGTCCAAACATGACAAGTCTCCCTTTTTATATCACGCTTTTCATTGCTGTAGTAGGAGGTAAGACCACAGTTTATTTTGATCTTGCACTTTATGAAGTTGGTCAAAGAATGTAACTTTAAGTTCTTTGAATAGTTGTCGTGTTTTTCCCTAGTGCATAGTATTAGTACAGGTGCTTTTGCCACTTTAAGGTAAGAGTAAATTGCAATGATAAATTGCAAGCCTTTCAGAAATTACATTTGAAAAGAAATTAGAGTTGTATATGGGAACCTGCCTTTTGCAGAGCTCATAATTTTATCTCGATGCATGCATCCTACAAACACAGTCTTTGAGACTTTGTACACTTCCAGATGTTTACTTTTGTTATTGCAAAGTTTGAGTATGACTTGTTGCCAAACACTCATTGAATTTATTACAGTAAACAATATTATTTAGCTTTCAGTCTAGTTTTGGAGGAAAGTATTCATGTAAGGGCATCAGAATAGATGGGTACTTCAGCAATGTTTTAAACCATATTGTCTTAAATGATTATCCTGAAGCAGCCTGGATTTCTGGATAATGGCCTATTAAGGCTTTTTGGTTCTGTATTTAAAGCCATATTAAGTTGCAGTATATTTCCGCAATTGATTAATATAGAGAACACAGAAACATTAAGAGAAACATCAGAAAGTCACCTTGTCCGTATGTTGTCCCCAGGGTAAATGTTTGAGGTAGTGATAGAAGTTGATGTAAATTACACAAAGTAATCACTGATATCACAGGGATACATGATACGTAGCTGTATAAATGTCTTGTGTAACAAGAGATTTAGCTTCCTTAATGAAATAGAGCAGAACAACTTATTTGCAACAAGTACACTATCCTTCTGGAAACTATTTTTTTTTTACCTAGATTTTACTGGTTTTATGAGTCCATTACACTAGTCAGGTTTTTAATACGGGGCAGATTTTTTTTTTTTCAAAGTCTCTGTATGTTGTATAAGATACTGTCATCTATGACAGCAGTAATACAAAGTAAGTATCTTCATTATATTGCTATTGTATTCTAATGAGTCAATTTGAGCATCTTGGGACCATGTGTGAGTAATCACTTGTCAGGAATCTTTCCTTTGATTGCACTTTATAGATAAAATATTTTAGTTTAGCACTTAAAGCAGCAATATACCATAAAAATATCTTGTCATCTTCAGGATGAAAATTTCTCATAGAATGAAAATTCTACTTAAAAATGTTCATGTAGATTGAAAAGTCAAATGATTTCTTTGTTTTCCTCAAGAAAATTGTATGCAATTAGTACTGAGCTGGGGATTTTTTTTTTTGTAGGAAACTTTTCTGCTTTATCTGTATGCAGAATGGAGTTGCATCACTGTTTCTGAGGCTGTTAATGTTCTGTAATCTATTTTGTGATTTACTTACAAAAGGAAGTTTTAAAGCAGGGCATATGCAAAGGGACAGACTTTGATTCAACTGCGAACAGAATAAATATAAAATTTTTCTAGTCCTGAAACCATCCAGCAATTGTAGCAGAAGGCTGATTTTCAGGAATTACTGTGAAGTGTGAGGACAAAAGTTAAGTAAAAGAGGTATTCTAAAGAGTAGTAATTAGTAACTATGGTGACAGATGTCTCACTGTAGCAAGTCAGTCAGCTATATATAAACCAAATTACTTGTAAATTAGAATTCTTCTTCTGGATCTCGTCTCTTTAAAAATAGCCTTTTGCATCAAAACTAGTGACACTGATGTGGAGACAGATCTATTTTTGTATGGTGCTGTCACATTTTGTGGTAAAACATTTTATCTTGAGGTTTTTTGAGTATTTTGTCATTCTGTTCCTCCTGACAGTGAATGCATTTCTGGATTATTTGAATAATCTACGGATAGATCAGTGCTCATGAGTAATTTTTACTTTTCTGAACTCCTTTATTCCACACTTTCTGTTTACCACAGAAAAATTTATTCAGAAAGAGGAATGAGTATCATGTACCACGCCGAGGATTGCTTCAGGTCCATCCTTCAGCATTGATCTTCTACATAAATGTACTTAATACAGAATTTTGAGGAATTAGGTGATACTGCATAATACAGGGTGGTCAGGACTTGTTCTTCTGTGAGTGGGCGTTTTACTGCATTTTGCAATTATAGAATGTGATTATTGGGAGGACTTAACTTCACAACTCTTAAATTCAGTTACAAATGGTTGTTTCTGGAAAACTGAGTTTGTGAGGTTACTTGAATGCCACGAGTTCCGCCTGAGGAGGGTGAGGGCAAATGGGTTAGCAAGGGGAACCATCTTTTCTGATCATGTTTCTATCCATGTTGGTTCAGTGCAGGTTGGGTTTTTTTTTTTTTGTTTTTGTTTTTTTTTTTTTTTTAAAAAAAAAAAAGAGAGACAGTAACAGGACTTGAGCACCTTTTGTGCAAAGTTTTGGATGAGTGCACAATCATAGGTAAAAGCACTGTTTTAGTATAAGCTGTTACGTTTAGTGTTGGTGTCCTGTGACCATCATCTCATATGAAAGAATTTTTTCCATGTAAATTACCCTTGCCATAAAACTACTGTATTTTTCCAGAAGTTTTGTTCTTCTAAGTGTTTGGAGTGTTGAGAGTTCCTTTTAGAGCTCAAGTAAATAAAAGAAATCTTCAAGTGAGTTAGTGATGTTTGTACAGTTCTGTACTGATCATTGGGATGTTGGGGGAATTTCAGGAATTGTAATGCGTTTTCTTTAAGTATATTTTGTGAAAGCAAAGATGATGCAGGTCATCATGGTTTTCTTAATTTACTCCAACTTCAGACAGATGTCTCCTAATATGGAGAGATCCAAATTCTGGTTGTGAAACGTACTCTAAGGTCTTAAGGTTTTGACATACAGCAGTTGGCAAAAATCAGACGGTTGACATAGTAAATAGAACCATCTCTCTGCTGTTCTCTGCTTGAACGATGCTGCTGCTGTGGGAGGTTTGAGTGCATGGCTTAGGAACCAGCCCACTTTTAGCCCAGGTCATTGTTCTATACCAACTCCATTATGCAAACTGAAAACAGTAGGAATTCTGAAACCTCGCTGTGTTCAGCTGTCCCTGTCATCGAGCCAACTTTGCTACTTTCTGTGATGGCTAAGGAGGAGATAAACTAGGATGGAGGTGGGTTTAGCTGCCCCATTTCTTTAGTCCATTACCACAAGTCAGTTGAAGATCTGTATTGAGTGGTATGGGGGGACTATGGCTTGAAGCTGAGGACAGCAGTGAATAATTACAGCAGACTTCTGGGGACAAGTGATGGAGATCTTCATTCTCATTGTTTTATATGTATCCACAAGCTTTAAATTATGAGCATGGCTTTTGGCTTTTGTTTTAAACTAGAAAACTTGGATTGTAATATAGTTTGAGGTCCTAAACTTAAACTTTTAGCTGTCTTCTGCCGATCTCATTAACATGAATTACTTTGAAAAATACAACAATACTTCTCAATAATTTTATTTGATATTAAATAGACCAAGCCACTTCAATAGAATGTTTTTAAGCTCCACGTAGCTAGTTCTAAAACTGAATAATTAAAAAGTATCACTTGATGTTTTTAGTAGCCTTTCTGTTGTTAACGACCACTTCCTAATACAAATAAAAATATCCTTTTAAAGTAAGTCTCTGACATCCTGTTTCTCAATTTTCCTAATGTAAAGTAGATTATGTGGATAACCACAAATAACAAGGTATAGTATAGAGCTATTGACTAATAGTAACCTTGAGTCCTGAGCTTTTCACCTTCAGACCAGTAAGTTCAGTTACAACTACTAGCAAAGGTGGGGTTTGAATAGTGGTTTAGAAAGTAAATGCTCTTGCCTAATGGGCACAACAGGTAGGAGATGATACTAACTGCCGACCTGCTGTCATGTTTTTCTTTTCTGTGAATGTTTTTAATATGCCATCACTTAAAATTCTGATGGTGCATCTAGAACTCACCAGTTCAAATAAGCATTGCGATGTAGTATGTCAAAAGAAAGGTCTGTGCTGAAATGTTTGCAGGTACAACACACCTCTGTTTGTACCTATGTTTGCTCTGGTTTGCTGAGGAAGGTGACATTTTGCGACCAAGGAACACACTGGAGCAACTCAAGGTTATAAGCAAACCTATGTTTTCTGCACAGTTGAAGCTGTTCGTGCCTCTCCATGTTCATCATTGCCTCTCTACCTAAGGTGGTTCCTCTTCCACTCAGAATTCCAGCCTGTCATCCCTTCCCCATCCCCTGTGGCCTTTTCAGGCCGAGTGTGCTGAGTTATCTCAGGCAAAAACTAACTGAATGGCAGGGCCCGTAGTGAACTTTAAAGCACTTGAACTATCAGGACGTGGCAAGCAGCAGAGGGATTCATACTTTACAGCACTTCAAATACATCCAGCAAAGACTGAACTCTGTTTATATCTAGACCCAGTTCTGCTGGCACAAAACTGCTTTTGCTGCCAGAGTTTATTTTGCTTGACAACAGGTAGGAGCAGCCAGCAGGGTTGCCCTGGCAGTACAGTCAACAGCAGTTCAAGGTGTAAATAGACATGGAACAACTTGGTCAGCAGAAAAGCAGATTCACTGCTGGCTTCTCCCTCCTGTCCCTTGGAGCTACCGGCAGGTTTGGAAGGATAGCACTGAATTCCTGAGAGTAGCTGAGAATTTTAAACTTTTCCATCAGACTAGCTGGATTTAGATTAGGTTTACATTTTCAGTTGAAAGTTTAGGGTGAATATTCTTTTTTATTCAGTGCTATGTCAATGAAGGCTCAATTTTTCCTTTTTTCTTATTTACTGCATAGAAAGAGTGGTTAAGTTTATTTCCCAAAGAAGTTACTGAAAACTATTAGCAAGTTGTGCGTTTCTCTGGGGACCTGACTATCTGTCTGGCACTCCTCTTTGCTCAGTCTGACTGGGAAATCCCTTCCCTTCTGGTTTCACAGCCTGTGCCTGCCTCAGGTAGCTAGAATCATTTTAAAAAGGAGATTTGCTAAGAACTCAAAAGTTAGTGCACTAGTTTTGTTTCTAAGTTGAAGCAGGTAGTGTTTAGCAAGCAAAGAGCTATTAGATCCATGTGTTTAAGAAATCTAAAACTAAATAGAAAAGCAATTTTGCTTGATGTGCCCCACCCTGGGAATTCTGCTTGCTAATGGAGACAAATACTTCTACTTCCTTGACCGGTGGGTGGAGTTAGGCAAGTGAGAGGAAAGGAATTTAGGATGTGTCTAAGCAGACCAGAATGAGGAACTCAAATCAATTGGATCTGGAGATAATTTAACATTTGAACTTCTCTATATTAAAGCCAAAGGAGCGACCTGGAATTCGGTGTGGTTTGCGCAGTGTGCTTTGTTAGCAGAAGTGCTGCTCCCCAAATGATAAAATACTCTGATAAAATGATCTTTTAATTGTATGGGAGAAAAAGCTTTCTGGCTGCAGTGTGATAAATGTTGGCCATATTGGTTTGACCCCGGTATGTATTGTTTTAAAATCTTTGTACACAGTTCAGATTGTGCAAAGCCAATGTACTTCGTCTCCTAGTAGAATACTCAGCATGAAACAAGTAAACATAGCTGTATTACTCAGTCTAATTTTGGATGGAAGTATTACTCTAGGGCAGATGTTCCAATTTTTAGATCCCTGTTTACTTGCTGCATTTGAGTATTAGCTTTAGTACTCACGGGGTGCCTTTGTAATGCCAGTGTTAATTGTTTAATGACTGATCATTTAGTTTGTAGCATGAATAAGGGAAGAATAAGTCATATTAACTGCAGCATTTTATGGCTTAACTGCTCTAGCTGACAGCCTTTCTGCCCCTTTGTGGTAGTAAACGTGGCAAAAATGAAGTTGTCATCTCCTTAGTGTCTGTAGTTCAGAATTTGACAAATTAATTTAAATCTTTCTGGTTTAAGCTAATGCCTCAAAGTGTGTATAACAGGGCTCTGAAGCACATGGGAGCTGTGTATACTTCTTTCACACAGGAAATAAGAGATGAGGAAAAGAATGATAAACTTAGGAGGTCCTGAAATTTGGTTTCTCTTTCTACATTAGTTGTCTAGGCAGTGAAAATCTATTGAATGAATAGAATATATTAATGATTGACTTTCTGTAAAAGAGGCAATGACCTACCTTTTGGTGCTTATTATTTAATTATTAACTCAGGTATGAAATAAGGCTGAAATATGTTTATATACTTTGGTGTATGTCTGCATTCTTCGATGTAGAATTTGTTCCTCTTCATGGAGTGAATCTCACATCTCTGCGGACAAATTGTCTCAGTTCTCCAGTAATTCTCCTCACTGTAATTCTCAGCGTAGTTGTCCTGAACTGCAGTTTCAAGCTGGGTTAGATGGAGCAGCAATAATGTGCTCTTAAAATGGAAAAGGATGGCTATACATAGTGATAGCAAATGTTACCTGAGTCTGTCTTGATCGCCATTCTTGATTACTGCAGTACTGGTACAGTTCTACCCTAGAAGAGACTTGAGGTTCTTTTGTTCATTCTATTGTAGTAGTTAGGCCATAGGAGTTCTTGGAAAAAAAAAAAAAAAGCTATTTAAACAACCAAGAACTCATTAATAAAGGACTTTACTCTTTAAACATTGATGTTTTTTTTAATTTTTTTTTTTTTAATTTCTCCTCCTGTGTGTGGAGCACTTATTCTCCATCTTTACCTTGTAATGAACTGTTATACTACTGCAAGATCTCTGGTATCTTTGGCTTTTGAGTGTGATTGATTGTTATGCACTGCTGTTACTTTGAGATTTCAATTTTGTTCTGAGAAAGCTGAAGTGTTTAACTAGCAAGTTAATTGGAAGTTTGTTTTTAGTGATGCGTTTGGCTACATTTTAGGCTAATTCTAGAGCTTCATGTTAAGTTTCTAGTTTTGGGCCTCAGTGAAATACAGCATCTATCAATATACAATGTTGTCAAGATGAAGATGAAAAAAAGCAGTGCTAAAAGTGAGTCTTGTAGTGAGATATTAAAACAAAAGCTCGTCAATTGTTTGTTCTACCCTTGTGTTGTACTGCAATCAAATTGCTGAAAAAATTTGCTGCTTTCTTTTCAAAATTTTCTGTGCATCTCTGAGCCCATCCTTTGTCTTCTCTGAGATCCTTCAGAAGTCTCTCATCTTATCCCAGAACTGTGTATGGCTTGGGAAACAAAACACTTTGTGACTTTCTCACTTGTTAGGCTAAGTAAGGAGTTACCTTCAGCCTACCTTTTGGAAGATGTTAGAGTAGTAATCATTAAGCAGAGTATTTTTTGGTTTTGTTGTTGTTAGTTACTGTGTTTTGAAGAAAACGATCTATCTGCTTTTCGTAGGTGAAGTTAAAATCTGCCCTTCTGGAGCATAGCAATTTTGTAACTTTCTAATATCAGCTGGGATTCATGTATTGTGTTTGCATAAGTTAAACGTATTATAAACTGGGATCTCTATGGAAGAATTTTTCTATTTCATTAATAAGGAAATATTAGGAATTTGTTACAGGGGGAAAATCGTAGTGCTATCTAATTTCATGAAAGTAAAATGCAGACTGTGATTTAGCAAGTTCCAGTATTCTTCTGAGTCATTGACCTAGAAAGCAATGGAACTTAAATGGAATGAGATTTTTATACACCATAGGTCAAAGAAGAAGAGGTTCTTTTGTTCAGTTTGTGTAACTGAATATTAACTCAAAATGTGATAAATACCGAATTTGTAAAATTAATACATAATTCATTGTAAAACACGGACTCAATATTTTGGAATTTTTTTGAAACTTCCTTAATGCAGTTTCTAAAGAAGATTGTACTGGAGAAGATTGAGTGTATTGATGAACTGCAAGTTTGACTTCAGAATAGTCTCCATATATTTTGAGGAAGCAGCATGGTAGGATGTCTGCAGTTAAGTTTGTTAATGGAGTGTAAATGAGAGGATGCAAACTATCATGAGAACATAAATCGCTGAGGAGGAAATGGGCTGGGATTTCTTTTTCTATCTGAGAAGGTGCTATGATACTGAAGAGTAAATTTCCTAAATAGTTGTATTTTACCTTGTGTTTTAAGAAGGAGGGAATGCTACCACTCAAACCATACTTACATATAGTTGTGACCTGAATTAAGGCTGTGATAATTCTTTAACAGTCCTCAAAAGCTGAGATGTTTTGATTGTTCAGAAGGTATCTTCTCCACTTTGAATTGGACTAGTTGTTAATATGAGGCTCAAAAGGGCTGGGACTTTAATTTGATCTGAAGGGAAGTGTGAATTATAGAATCAAGTGTAATTAGGTCAGTATGTGCTGCCCTTTTTTTCTGGCAGTACCGGCTTAAGCACCTCCTCACATCACTTGCATCAGCTCTACAAACTGGTTTGCAGTGGCTAAACAAATGCTTGAGCCAATGCAACTGAAGAGGTGATGGTGCAACTCATCAAGGAGCATCAGGGAAGGGAAAGATTTATAGTTACTCTTGAAGCTGGCACTGCTGAGGAAGGTTGTTGGTTTGTGCTGGAAAATGGGAAAAACAAATGGTGCTGGTTTCACAGAAGGCCAGTACTGTACTACGTAGCTGCTGTGTAAAAGGCATTGTTTTAGAATTGTGGAACCCACCAAGAATACTGCATTAATAGTACATTAAACACCAGTATACTACCATAAATACTAGTTATTTGTGTACATGTGTTTGTTTCAGGGCTTGTGCTTGGTTTTGTTTTCTAAAGGTAACTTTTAGTAATGACACAAAAGTGATGAAGGGATGGACCTTTAAGATCATTTCAACTAGTGAAAACTAATATGAAAATAACATTTGAATTTGCTATATGAAAGGGGTTGGTGCTGTGGGTTGCTGACCAATTAAAGACAAGGTGACTGAATCCTTCTTGCTAGGTCTTGAAGCAAGTGCATTTCTACTTAGACACCAGCTTATTAATATGTTGCTGGTTTTACTTATTTCTTTACTAGATGCAGGAAGAGGGGAGTATTTTAATCCTGTTTGTAAAGACTTTAAGAACATCACTTCTTTAAAACATATATAATGAAATTCAGTAGCATACAGTTAAACAGACATCAATTTAATAATATTACATTTAATATGTCTCATTGTTTACAGATATATATTTTTTTTTACAGTTTGAATTTTGAGAGTCTGCTGGTATGCTGGAGGTTTTGTGCTGTTGATGCTCTGTTGCATTTCCTTTCCTGTGGTCACTCTCTTGTATTTCCCTGTGCCAACTCAGCTCTGCCCTGTCTGCAGGTTCCGAGGAAATATAAGGGGCAGGGATTAATCAAAAAGCTGGAAGGATAAAAGGCAGATATTATGCATAGGAAAGAAAAGGGTGGGGAAAAACAAAGCAGCACAAGCATGTTTGTTTCTTCTTGCTTGTGACTCACTTTTTCATTACAGAAGGATTTTCAGATGGAGCAGAAAGCTAATTGAAAACAAACAGGAAGTAAAAAGATAATTATCTCTGCACTGAACCATGAGAGGGTTCAGTACTTTCAGATTAGTAAATTAACGAGCTAATTAATTTGATTGGCTTTTAAACTTATAACTGTTATAAAAGCTATATTAAATGCTATTATATTATTATGTAGTAATACATAGTACTTCATAATATATAGAGTATTATTTAGAGTAGGGTGCGTCTGGTTGTTAATGCAGTGAATGCAGCCCAGGTTTCTTGATCTATCCATAATTTGTGTTTACCCTTCATCTTTATGAACATATGACTATTTGATTATTATTTTCTTCAATTTAAGATCAAAGACGTATCTGTTGGAAAAAGAAGACTCTTCCATGTGCAGCTTTTCATTCTGTCATTACGTGACCTAGCTGAGCTTTCCTGTGCTGGCATTCCCTTTGATTACTCTATTGAGTCCCATCTTCCAGACCCAGTAACAGTTAAGAACTGAGGTTAGGGGCACTGCTTTGTGCTTCTCAGGATGAACATGTAAGATACACATGCCTGGTGTCATTTTCCAGTATGAGATCTGAAGAGCCCTAGTGCTGGTGTCTCATTCCATTGTAAACCCACCTTTTCTCTCAACACCATTATTTTGATGTATCTATCTATCTATCTATCTATCTATCACTTTTTTTGAGGAGTGTGGTACTAGGGGCAAATACAAGCATGTAGAAGTTAGAATGGAATCCTGAAAAAAGCATCAGTTGCTTTTGTAGGAAAAACATAGTAATATACTCGTTTCTCCGAAGGCAACATCTCTCCCCCAGCCTTATGCTTGCTTTGCAACTTGATGCGATTCCTTATGAGTGCAGGAAGGTGGGGATTTCTACTGTCCCATCAGGTTCCTGTAATAACTATTGCCATCCTGAACTACCGAAAGTGACTCATTTCAGTAGTTACACCTGGCTGGTTCGTAGGATTCCAGTCCCCTCTTTCATGCTCTCTGCTGATCAGGTCTCAGCCAGTGATTCTGGGCTTCTGCCAAGTGACTCACTTGTAACCTCTTCTCAGATGCAGCAGTTTTGACCAGAAGTCTTGTGTCATAAGCAGTTTCAGATTCAATAAGTTGCTATTAAAATTTAATTAAATTAACAAATGGATATTTGCAGAGGTGCTTGATGATGCAGCAACCTTTGGATTAAATTAATGGTGTGAACTAGTATCCCTGAGAGGTAAAAACACCCTAGGTTTTCTCCCCGTAGTTTCACTATGGTCTTGTCTTAAGATTCCTTAATTCTGTCTTTTGCCAAAGCTTTTCCTTGTGCCCTCAGTGCCACTCTTCCCTTTGGCGTGTTTCTGTCATGGAATGCTGGTATGTTAAATGTATGAGCAGTTAGAATTTTTGTGTGTTGACCAACATGAATATAAATTCTTACTTATGTGTGGCAAAAGATGCTGTTGCTGACAATACCTGATCCTTTCCATGCAGGCTGTCAGCTAAGTATGGAAGTATGGTTTGTAATGACTATGTGCATGGACTATGTGCTGGAATTCAATCATATGTTAACTAAAAATCAAGTACAAACATTTCTTGATAATGTGAAGGTGTTGCATCCTGAGGGTGTTTTGAGTTTGATACGTGTGTCCTCTTCTACATTGGGAGGTCAAGCTGCATTTTGTAGCAAATAAAATTTTACTGGAGCTTATGTTTCATGGTTCTTGGTTTGTTTTTTCCAGATACTTAACTTGTATTCTTTTTGTTTGTTTTACAGTTCTACCTTCAAGACACTAAAAGTAGTAATGGTACCTTTATTAATAGTCAGAGACTGAGTAGAGGATCTGAGGAAAGCCCACCATGTGAAATTATGTCAGGTGACATCATCCAGTTTGGTGTAGATGTGACAGAGAACACGCGGAAAGGTAAGGGTATGGATCATTTTTCTTTTTTTTCTTAAGTATTTTTATTTAGAACATCTTACTACAACTTGATCTTTAAGGGCAAATGGTATTCTTGTTGTGGGTTTTTTGGTTATCTCTTCCCTCCTTTGTGCTGGCAGTGAGTCCTGTGGCCACACAGTAAACTGGATCAAGAAACTGATCTGCTGAAAATACCGACTGTCACACACTCCCATACCCACCCCTACCCCTGTCAACCTGACTTTAACTGGGCTGCTTCCACAGCCCACCTTTTTCTGGGGATGTATGGGTGCTAGTGTGTGTAGTGGAAATGCAGATCCAGGAAAGGAGATGCAACTGGAACAGCAAGTTTAGCTGTTGCCTCACTTAAAGTGACTTACAGCAATTTAAAAAGCACAGCATGAACATGTGTGCATAGTGCTCTGTGGGGTTTTCTGTGCTTTTTTTTTTTAATTTTGTACCTACCTTTCGGTCAAGTCTATGAACCCTAAAGTTGCAACTAATAACATGGCAATAGTATGAGACTGCATTTCTTGATAAAGTACTCAGCAGAAGTTTGAAACAGGCTTGTCAAGGTATTTACTTTTTCTTTCTGTGCCTGC
>JAHREE010000233.1:2111836-2188822 GCA_033628505.1 Tringa tobata
CTGCCCAGTCATCACTATAATAACGTTTTATGTGTTGCTTTACCTTTCCCTTAGGCGTTCTCATTATTCTTTCAATTATAATGAACTGATAGCTAAAGGATGGAGTGCAGGGTTTGTTATTTTTTTAGTATTATTTATTTTACAAACCTATTAAAATGCTTGGTATCTTTTTACAGTCTGAGACCCTCAGCTAAATCCCCTTTATCTCTTAATTTTTCACACAAATGAAGCCTCTGCTTGTTTTAAGAGATTTGTTTTTTCAGCCTGAGTATTGATAGAAAAACTTCAGAATTATATAATCTCTCAGCAGAGCCACCTGACATGACCCAAAGGTAAAGCTGCCTGTTGGTCTTTCATTTCAGATACACAAGTACTTTCTTCTTGAAATCACTAATTTCCTCTTTATGCTTTAAAGGAAAGATTTATTTTTTTTCATTGTGAAAGCTGTGTGTTCCATGCTGCAGCTAACATTGCTAACGCTGAGATTGTTGGGCTTTTTTAAGTTTTTGCAGTAGCAGATTTGTGAATTCTGGGGACCTAAGACTAAAGTGAAAAAAGACCCCAAAACTCATGGATTAATCTGTTTTGAGAATAAGGTCCTCTCAGAACCTTCTTATAAGGTCTGTTCGTCTCTGGCATGTAAATGTAATACTTTATCAGGTCAGCTTGAAAAAACAAGGTGCTGTAGCCAAGGGGATACTTCTCCAAAGCATTAGCTTTTAGCACTGAATAAAGGTTAAGAACAACTCTGTTCAGTTGGATCATTTCTCCTGTATTTTTAGATTCTATTGAGGTAGCTTCCTCAAAGACCTGTCTCGTTTCCCTGGAGTACTACCGTTGTCCTAAAACACCCAATGCCCTTTTTTTTTTTTTTTTCAAAGCCCGATTAACTGTTTTGCTGATATTAATAACCATGAAAGTAGAGCAGCTACTGGTGGGTGCTTTAGGTATAGTGGTAGATGATAGATGACCATATACTTATTTGTGTCTCGCTTGCAGTAGTATTTTGGGAACAACTTCTTTCTATCTTTCCATGTAACTGGGCAGATTTTTTTTTTGCTTCCCAAATTATAGAACCATACAAGAGAAAAAAAACCCCACAGATGTAATTTGATTTTTTGCAACGTCACTGAAAATGGTATCAGTAACATTTCTGGGAAACATTGTGAAGTGAGGTTGAACTTGATGCAAGAATCAAATATTGCATTCCCTCCTCTTATTCCTTAGGATTGTTCTTGAGTTAAACGAATCTTGAATTTAGTCCTGGAGAAGCAAGCTTTCTCCTTCTGGCATGAGAGGCCACTTGTCTGGGGCTGTGTGTTAGATGTGTACTACAGACCTACCGAAATAGAGGGGCATTGTCTTGAACGACGCTGCTCCTGGCCTTCAAGAGGATGTACTTCTCAGTGGTTCCCATACTCTTCTGATGCGCTCCCTTTTTGGGCCTTCTGTTTGTAAATAACAATCACTTGGCAAGTTCCAGATGTTGGACACAAATTGGATGTGTGACCTTTTAAGTCCCTGGATATGGTCATAGGAATCTTGTCAAAAAGGTGGCCTCTTATTTAATTTATACTTCTGCATTCCTGTTACCTAGGGCAGGTAAGATGCGTTCCTTTTCCTTCATTTTACGGTTAAAACAGAGAGTTAACTTTTTAAGCTTGCCGCAGGAAAGACATCCTGTGGGTATTCCTGCATGTGGGAGAATTGGAACGGGAACCCTTTGCAGCCAGGACTAAGCACAGAGCATAACTGCTTCAGGTCTCCAGTGGTGAAGCTTCCCGTCTCCAGAGGAGGTTCGGGAAGGCAGAACCAGGCACTGGTGCTTGGAGGCATTCGTGCCTCCTCTTGTTTGCCTGCCTCAGAGTTTCTTTTGCCTGGTTACTATAACATTAACTGCTGAAGTTACAATTAAATAGTAACGAATCACGATGACTTGTATTTGTTTCTTTTCAGTTACCCATGGGTGTATAGTCTCCACAATCAAACTGTTTCTTCCAGATGGAATGGAAGCTCGATTGCGATCAGAGTAAGAATAAGTATCTATTCATATGTAGCAAAATTAAGCTCCAGTATAATGAGGATTTGATGGGTATTATGTTTCAAATCAACATAAGAAGTTTCTTTTCATTTGATCATGCAAAGAAAATAACTGAGAGCGTGGTTCTTTTGCAGGCATTATGAGAAAGAAATCTCATTTGCTTGTTACTTTTAGAAATGAAGGCAGCTATGAAAGAATAAAAAAGTTCTATACAAGAATAAAAAAATTCAGGTTGATCTTTTCTTATCCCTGTGGTTTAGCGTACTGGAATAGGTGTTATAAACAAAAGAATATAGGAAAGAAGCGAATGAGTGTTCTCCTTCTGTCTTTTTTATTTGGGACTATTATTTTTGCTCCTTTAAATGCACATAGGGTGTACTAAAGTGAGGTTAATGGTGTCTCTGTGTGTGTACACATAACACTATTTATATTACTCAGATAAGTAATACAGTAATGTATCCTCGCGGTGGAGTTATTTGGTGTCAAAATGAAAGAAAGTTTTGTGTGGCATGAGGAGAAGAAAAAATTATAACATATGTTGGATGGAATAATGTCTGGAAACCCAGATGAACATGGAGAGTTTTCTGTGTATGTGTGCGCATTTTGGAGAAAATTTCAAAGAGCAGTATAAACCAGAAATGTAAATATTTTGTTTGCAGTAACCAGTTACAAATGACATAATCATATTTCATCCTCAGCAGTTGTATGTTTTTGATTGTTTATTTAATTATTCTTTCATCATTAGTATCCAGAAATATTTGCATGAAGCTTTAGGGTGTCTTTGCTTCTGTGAAGATAATTCAAAATACATTATTATGGGAAATTTTCTGTGTAATTGCATGTCCTAATAAGAAATAGTAGAAATGCATGGAATTTTTAGTTCTGATTAAAATGTGCAAATATAATGTTTGCTGTAGGGAAAGTGTACAAAATTCTATAAGTTACCAAATATTATTTTACTCAGTTTATTGAATTTGTAAACATGAGTACTGTATCCACTGTCTTTTCCTATCTATTGTTTTGTTCATGTAAATTGGCTTAAATCTTAATAAAACATTAAAAAAAAAAATCAAATATTATGTGACTACTGAAATGAAAGTTGGTAAAGAGAATTTTTAGAATAGACCGTGGATGTATAATTTGAAAATAGTTCTGTAACTTTGAAAACCATTGCTCAGCATAGTATTAACTGGTTTTGTATGTTTGTATATTAACTCTTCATTTCTATCTGAAGAATAAACTTAAAAATACAAAGCATATTGATTAAATGCAGGGATCTTCTAGATTTTTGAACTGCTATTCTGACTTCATGTTCATTTTTTAATTTTCTTTTTTTAGTGTTATCCATGCTCCATTACCAAGTCCTGTTGACAAGGTAATTCAGTAATTTGCTGTTTTCTGCCTTATTCAGCCACGTGATGTTTTCTAATGTGTTACAAAGATGGAGAAATAGTGAGGTTCAGTTACAGCGAGATGTATTTTCCGCTGTCTGGTTTTACCTAGTTTAGTATTTTGAGTAATGTTCAGGGTAGAGAAGGTGATCTAGTGTTGCAGCTTGGCATCTGAAACATGGCTTAGGAAAAAATCCATTGATGTTAAGATGGTTAAATTTCCAGGTACAGGTTGACCAAGTAACAGGTCTTGGGTATTGCAGAATTTCACACTTGATCTGTTCTATGGCACCCTGGAGCAGCTCATGATTTGGTGTTTGGATGAGGTCTGTTGTCCTTGTATCTTGTTTTTTATGGAGGAGAAGCTGCACTGCACAGGCTGGAAAGTGCCCTGGCACGTTCCAAAGGCAGATTGAGATCAAACCTCTGCTTCTCTCGTACAGATACAGCCAGAGTCACTCACTGTAGAGTCATGGAGTCAGAAATGTCTAGTGTAGCTTTTAAACTCAATTTTGATAATAAGGGGGACTCATAGAACAGCTGTCAATAGAGAAACTCTTAAGACAAGTGATTGGGAATTGATCATCTCTCTAGCCTCTAAAAAGAAGGGTTAACTTAAATAGGTTCAAATCAGAGTTTCAGACATGAAGAACGAAATTTTCAGAAACTAAAGAAACTTACTTGTAAAATCTCAGCCCGAGGAGTGCATAGACTTTGCATTAAGTTGAGGTTTCAAAATAGTTCATATAGCTTGAATCCTTGGCAAGGCAGAAATTCTGAGGAGGGACTGCGTGAAAAACAGCTTCAAAATTATGCCAGTGTAGGAAGAGCCTACAAGAATTAGTAAATAAACACTTTTGCCACCCCCACCCCCCCCCAACTCCAGACAGTTTCTGGGACTGGAGAAAATATAAAGTAAGACTTACCAAAAAGCAGGCTTTAAGCCTGACAGAGGTGATGGCACCACATAGTGAAAGTTCTTTAATTGCATGTGAATAGGAATCAAGTAAGATGATGGTGCTAATATGTGGCAAGAACAGTTATGATTAGAGATATTATAGGCATTCCCCAAACCTGAAACAGATACTTATAAAGGGGAATGGTGAATACAATGTCTAGTTAAGTCAACAAAAAATTGGGGTGGGGGAGCACGATGACATTGAGTTGGAATATGAGAGACTTTATTTACAATTCTGGAAACCTCTGATTTATGTTTGTCCTTGTGTTAAATGGCTTCACCTTTGTAAACCTTGGGGTTTTTTTGTCAGTTTAATCTCAACTGAAACAAGAGCTGAAACTGAAACTCATGGTGCATTGGTAGTTCAAAAACTTGTAAAGACATTAACACAGTAGGGCCTCAGTCCAGAGTTGGGAAGTTCTACCATAAAAAAAAAAAAAAGGCAGAATAATAAATAATTGAAAATGCCAGTTATTATATAATCTTAAATTTACCTTCATGACTAGATTTAAATGATGAATTTTCCATGAGTTTAATGAAAAATCCAAAACAATTTTGATTCTTAAATTCCTTTATTTTTCAGGTTGCTGCTAACACTCCCAGCATGTATTCTCAGGAATTGTTTCAGCTTTCACAGTATCTACAGGTAACTTTTCTCTTTACAGAATTAGTTTGGTTAAATATTTAATCTTAGTTCAAAACACAGGTCTTATGCTCTGTATATCTTTGATTGGCTTGCATCTTGTAAACTGGAACGTGATAAGAATTTAACTACCTTTTTCTGTAGGGAAATAATGTAAAACTTTACTGCCCAGAGAGGTAGTGGATGTCTCATCCCTGGAAACATTCAAGGTCACATTGGACGGGGTTCTGAGTAACCTGATCTAGTTGAAGATGTCCCTGCTTATTGCGGGGGGGTTGGACTAGATGACCTTTAAAGGTCCCTTCCAACCCAAACTATTCTATGTTGTAATTGACCACAGTATAGACCTGTGTAAACTTCAGGAGTTTTGCATGAGCAGTATGAACTATGACTTTCATAAAGGAAATGTGAAGGCTTCCTGTTTTATAGAAGGCTTCTCTAGTGCTATATACCTGCTTTTCCTGGCCTTTCTCCTGTCCTACCTCATCGTCTCCCGTTTTCTTTTGTTCCCAATATTTTAGGCATCAACCACTGCAGTGAATGTACTGTGTATGCAGATAAAAGCTTTGATAGAACCAAAGAATGGCAAAACAAGAGGCCATTTCATGTGTCTAGAACTAGTTTATTTGAATAAATATAATTTCTTAGTGTGAATATTTCTGTCTCTGTATTTATTGGAAAGTATAAAGGAGGGGACAGTGCTGGCAGAACTTTCTGTACCTGCTTCTATGTCAGTTCTAGGTGTGTTTTTTTCCTAAGATGTCACGTCACAAAAGAGTTAGACTGCAAAAAGGCAACACATTGAAGTGTGGGCTAATAAATTCTTTAGAAAGGATCATAAAATCAGCTTTCTGGAAAAGATGTGAAAACATTCTTCCTGGTAAATTCTATGTAGCTTTAATTTAAGTGTAGTTCTACTGACTTATTTTGGCTGTTTGGTAATGGCAATTTTTATTTGTTCACATCAATGATGAGGTTTTTGAGGCGGATACTAATGTTGTATGTATTTGCTGACATAGCAGGAAGCAGCTCAGGCAGATGCTCTTTCTTGGGAGGCCAAAATATCCTCACCAATCTGTTCATTCTCTGTATCCTGGAATTGTGAACGAAAATGCTCTTCTGCTGTCATAAACCAAAAATTGAACAAAACCAGTAGCTTTTGCTTGGCATTTTTCTTCTGTGACCTGGTTTGAGGATGAACATCTCATTGAATGGGAGCTGCCAAGCTGCCTTTTGGTGTTTACAATTTTGTTACTCGAATTATTGACAGAAGTCAAAGCATGGTTAAGTCTTGGAAAAAATGACTTGTTACTGTGTGTACTCAGCATGTGCAATGTATGCATGGAAAATGAAGGGTTTTAGGAACCCGAGTTTGTAGGATAGCATTTTCTAATTAAATATCCAGGTAAGCGTATGGATGGATAAGATGGGATGGGCTTACTATAGTTTTAAATATGTGACAATCTTTGCTACTCACACTTCCTTTTTTTTTCTTGTATTTTGGTATCTCTTATGGTGCTTCTCTTTTTCTGAGTTGTTCAAGATGAACTGACTGGTGCTCCTCTCTCTTCATAGGAAGCCTTACATAGGGAACAAATGTTGGAACAGAAGCTGGCAACCCTTCAGCGACTACTTGCTGTCACACAAGAGGCTTCGGATACTAGTTGGCAGGTATCTGCAGGCATCTTTTTCCTTTATGGACTGAAATATGCAGTAGCATATAGACTTTCACTATTAATTTACAAAGAATGGGAGGAAAAAGCAGCAGAAAGAATAAAAAGCTTATGGCGGTTCTCTTAAACTGTGCAAAAGATAATGTTTAATAAATCTAGTGATTATGTACTAGTTTGAAATAACTATTAGTAGCAAATGATCCAACAAAATTGAAGTTTTTAAAGCAGAACACTACTGGAACTACATAAAGCACATGTTAATACTAAGATGATACTTTTTTTTTCTGCTAGGCTTTAATAGATGAAGACAGGCTGCTGTCAAGATTAGAGGTTATGGGAAATCAATTACAGGCATGTTCAAAGGTAAGTTATTCACTTACAGTTGAATTCTAGCAATGCTGAAAAATAGCCCTTTTGAAGTTAGTTGTAGGAAAGCAGTTGGAACATACGCTTTCTGAAGTGAGCCTATGCAGTTTTGATAATCTGAATAGCATGAAAACTGTAGATCTGTTCTGTATTTCATGAAATTTTTTTAAGTCTAGATAAATGGCTGGTTTTCAGCTTTTTTTAGCACAAACCAATTTCTTTTGTATATGCTTATAAACACGTACGTACGAAAGTGAGGAGAAGGAATTTCTGTCATTGGTGAGAAACAACCATTCTGTCCTGTTTCTTATGGATGTTTCTTTCCAAATAGGGATTTGAAAAAAGGCATTCTTAATGAGCTGTCTGATGTTCAGAGACAGAGTAACAAGTATGCCCTGCCTTGATTGTTCTTTAGGCTACCTATGCCTGCCTTAAATTTTTATTTTATTTTATTTTCAATTCCTCTCAACTAATTACATTAAAAGAACTGTTTTTGCAGATCCTGTTTGAGCTCTTTCAGATGGGGCCTTGTAGGTTTCTGGTTTGTCAAATTGTAGGTGTCCTAGGCTTGACATTGTCTTAGCAGTGTCCAAAAAAATGGACAAATCCTATAATGAAAGCTGCTGTGTGCTGCCCTACGTACATTTCAAAAAATGTCTGGTTTATACCCAGTCATGTCAAGAATCTTTGATCACTGATTTTTCCATAACATTTGCCCACCTACCAGAAATTCCTAACCATTTTGGAATAAAACATGTCTTATCACAATCTAAATACTAATTGATATTCTGTCTTTATCTCTGAATTCTCTTATATGTACAGAATCAAACAGAAGACAGTATACGAAAAGAGCTTATAGCGTTACAAGAAGACAAACACAACTATGAGACAACAGCCAAAGAGTCCCTGAGGCGGGTTCTTCAGGAGAAAATTGAAGTGGTCAGAAAACTGTCTGAAGTGGAGGTACTGAGGTTTCATTCCTAGTCTTTTGGAAATGGCATTTTATGTTTACTTCTAGCATTTTTCTCCTTTCCAATCCTGTATATGGAAAGGAGAATTCTTCCGACTCGTCCAATTGCTGGCTGACTTACCACTTGTTTCTGACTTACAGTCTAATTCTTCTGATTTAATACTCTTTGGGCAGAAATATTAATTTAGTAAGAGAATTGCTTGCGTCCTTCATGCCACATACTTTTCTCTTCATGCAAAAGAATCATTAGCTTCTGTTTGAAAGTTGTCCTTTTAATAATTATTGTATTATGTAGTTTTGAATGCCCTCTTTAAGGTGTCTGTTTCGGTGGTGAGTAACGAAGTCAGAGCTTGTTTAAAAAAAAAAATTAAAAATTGTATGAATGAGGAGACAAATCTTGCGCTATGAGGAGGAAACTCCATCCACTGTTTAGTTGTGCTGCTGTTACCAGTTGATGCAAACTTCTGGAGCGTTCTTGTCTCCTGAAGACCCCTGTGCCCTTTTGAGTAAGAGGGTCTTAGTTTAGATGTCTTTTCACGTTATGCAGTTCAGAAAAAGATTCAGAATGCTTATATAATGTGTTAAATCTTCTGCTGAGTGGAAGGTATGATGAAATCTATTGATTACATTGAATCACAAAATATTATAGAACTTTCACAGTTTATTATAAAACAGAAGAGAATGAGGAAGATGGATGACACATTTCAGTTCTTTATTCCTAGGAGTCACAATTAGTTGTATAGCCAACTGTGGGTTTTTGCTTTGGGTTTTTTTTACATATGCATGAAGCTAATATGTTTTCATGTAATCTGTTCTTTAAGTAGAACATTACAAAGGTTTGTATAGTTAGTGTTTTTGCCAGGAACTCTGTTTAGGTTAATTTAGGAACAAAGCAGTTATATATGATTAGTTGCATATACTGCTTAGAAAAAATAAATCAACTTCAGTGTTTGGTCGATTATTAGTCTATTTTTTTTAATGTATTTATTACATGATAATTCTGTCTTACAGCGGAGTTTAAGTAATACAGAAGATGAATGTACTCACCTGAAAGAAATGAATGAGCGGACTCAGGAAGAATTAAGAGAATTAGCTAATAAGTACAATGGAGCTGTAAATGAAATTAAAGATCTTTCTGACAAGCTAAAGGTAAGAATGTTATCTGACTTAACAATGGTACTATAATGGATGGAAAAAAACCAAAACAATTTAATTTTGAATGTAGAGATCAAATAAAGATGAAGAAACTTTTAAACAACAGGTTAATGAAAGGAAGATGCACATAATCTTTTACATATTCTTTTGGTTTACATTTAATGTATTTGAAAGTGTAATCAGTTAAGTAAATTGCTGAAAAGGTTCCCTTTTTGTTTGCTTTGAAAGTTACCATAAACATCTTAAGTATATTAATATTTAAAGGTGCTTTATGCTGGGAAAAAAAATAATCACAGTATGATAAAGCCTGTTCCCAAAGAGTCTCCAGTCTAGTCTCCGTCTAGGAGATGTGGAGGAGGAAGGTAGTTGTGTTCTCTTTGTAGATCTGAGACAGTTGTTGCATTTGTCTTGCATAAATACTGGAATCGAAGCTCGAGTTCTTTGAGTCCTAGTTCAGCACCTCAGAAGATGTTTATTTCCAAATTAAAATGTTAAATTGCCGGTCTTAAGGCCATTGATTTCCCAATTATGAGTTGATCACTGATGATGATGATAATACAGAGAAGGATCAAAATTGAAGCATATTACCTAGTTTTGAGGGAGGAGAGTCTTTGAAACTTATCATGAAATCCAGCAAGGAAAAAGACGTGGCTTTCAATCAGGTTGGTCTGTGCAATGTACACTCAGTTCAGAAGGACTCCTGGGTTTTGATTGATTTGACATGCTGGGAGTCTTTAGGTGTTTCTTAGTTCTTGGGCCCTGGTAATTTTACAGGAAAAATTAAGTTCTTCATACAAAAAATTATTTAAGATATTTTAAGATTCTTTCTCTTTGTTATTGTGCTCGAAGTTAAATTTATAGGAAAAATAACACTATAAAAAAATTTACATTGTTTCAATTTTCTTGATCCGACTGGCAAAGTTACTTATGTACTTTTAGATATACAAAAATCAGGGAAATCTATTCCTTACATGTTAATTTTGATTTGTTTGGGGATTTTTTAAATCTTTTTTGAGCAGGTAGCAGAAGGAAGACAAGAAGAAATTCAACAGAAAGGACTGGCTGAGAAAAAAGAATTACAGCATAAAATAGATGAAATGGAAGAGAGAGAGCAAGAGCTTCAAGCAAAAATAGAAGCTTTGCAGGCTGACAATGACTTCACAAATGAGCGGCTAACTGCTTTACAAGGTTAGTCACTAGTGGGGAAGAAACTTTGGTTATTTGTTTTTCTTTTAATCTGTGAAATATCTTTTTCTTGGACTTTTGTTTACAGTACGGTTAGAACATCTTCAGGAGAAAACTCTTAAAGAACACAACAGCTTAGGTAGGTGTGATCAGTTTCTTGTTTCAAGCTGGTTTCCAGATTTTCTGTTCAATTACTTTTATTATTGGAACTTGATGATCTTAAAGGTCCCTTCCAACCTGAACCATCCTGTGATTCTATGATTATAATAATCTTGCAGTATAGGGGTCTGGCAAAAGAATAATGTTTTACAGTTGTCCCAGTAGCGCTTTCTTCTTGGTATCGCTTGTTAACACTGAAAGGCGTGTGCCCACGACAGAATGCCAGCAGAGGGCACTGCTGTTGTGAGTCTTCAGACTTCTGGGTCATTGCTCAATTTAGAGTTCTGGGCCCTCTCATTTCCAAGACTTTGAAGGTTTTTGTACACATACATGTAAAAGGATTTTTTTTACATTATATATATATATGTATGTATGTAATAGGCGGTAATTCTTTGGATGATAATAATCTCTTGTATGTTTGAACAAACAGGAAGGTGATCTGTAGTGCTGGAAAACCCACTAAATTTTGCCTGTTATGTTTGATTAGATTAGGTATTTAGAAGGAGGAGGACCTATGAAAAGCCAGATGCATTTCACAATTCTGTATTTATAAAGAAACAAAACCCAAAACGTTTTGCTTGATTCCAGAAATAATACCCTTTCTTAATCCTAGGCATACAAGTTGACGACTTCATACCTAAAATTAATGGGAGCACAGAGAAAGGTAGTGTATCTTTAGGCTACCTTTTGTCTTATGGTTGATGTTTGAAGTTGAACAAATTCCAAATGTCCTCTAAAGTTTTACTTCGAATAATACTCTCTTAAAAATTGAATTTGTTCACTCCTTTAACCAGCGTTTTTTTGCTTAGACTTTCAGTAGAAAGTTTTGTAAAACTTAATGAGCCAACTTGGAAGTCGTCTGTCCTTTTTCCCCCCTCTCCCTCCCCCCCCCCCTTTTTTTTTTTTTCTTGTTTTTGGGCTCTCACTGGAACCAGTAGGAGTCCACCAAATGATGTCAGGCTTGTGATACAAGAAAGTGGAAAGCTCATTGACATTTTTCCTTTTAATTTTATTTTCCCAAAACACAGACATAAACCGTTTTTCTAGTAAATTGGGTATGGTAAGTAAAGTCAGCAAAACATATTTTTTCCTAATTATAACATATGAAAAATGTGAGTACATTAAATATATAAATAGTGGAAACTAACTTTTTAAACTCAGGAACATCTTTATGTAAAACGGGAATGAATACAGATTGAACTAACTGTTGGAATTTTTTTAAAGACCAATTAGTTAAAGCTAAGTATTTTAACTAATATGTCTTAACATTCACTTTAAGTCTTTTAAATAAAATTGTCTGATAAGACTATGCTCAATATCACATATAACAAAGATTATTCCTGTTATAATTTTAAGTTCACTTAATTGTTCCATTGGCTATGATATACTTGTCCTCTTCTGTTAATTTTAAATTTTGCCTTGATGTAGCTTTCTTTAGCATTTGCTGTGTCTTGCTAGCTAGTGAAAGCTCTGAGGAATGGTGGTAGTATTAATGGAAGGTTCAGGTGCTGAAGAGAACTTGCGAATTTTAACCAATATTCACAGTGTTTGAGGATTACCATATACATTTTTAAAACAAAATTTTAGAACTCTATATGCTCTAATTCTGTCTTTTTTTACCTTTTTTTTTATTATAAGTGAAGAATTTCTTAACTAGGGAGACTAATAGCAAAATTAAGTTAATCATAGCATAACCTCGTGTCTGTTTCTTATTTGGAGCAGGAGGAGAGGTCTGTTAAACACTGACAGGAGCTGTACAAAAACTTTCCCTTAATCTAAGTACTAGTTATCCCTTAATATCTTGGCATTTTAGGCACTTAGCTATGATGCACGCTGAGATTAGCAAGCAGGAGACTTAATGTGCCTGTTCCCAGTTCTCTGGACTGCCAAACTTTGTTTTTAAGTATTATCCATCTTGTTGATGCATAATTTTAGGTTGGTAATCATCTTAATCCTTGATGGAATGGTTAAGAAAAAAATTTGGTTTTCTTTTTTTAAAAATCATCCACCCCAGAAAAGAATCAACTTGTTTACAAAGCAAAACTGGGGTATTATATAGGGATTGTGATTCTTTGTTCTAATCATGTAAACCATAAAAAGACTTTGAAACTTAAGTTGTTGGAGGTTATTAGAAAAACATGCAATACTGGGAACGAAAGTAGCCTAGAGTTAAATTGAAGCCTTTCGTAAAGGGTTTCAAGCTTCAAGTGCCAATACATACTGTTTTAGAGAAATAATCGATAACATCACACTAAATATGGTAATTTTTTTAAACAAACACTTTTTTGTTTGTTTTGAAGTTGTTGGCTTAATGTGTGTCTTACTGGTTTTTGAAATACTGCTACCTCTTTTCCGTCTCAGTTTAAAAATTGTCTGAAACTTTAAAATTATAATTCATTATTGTATGATTACAACAAATATTGTTGTATCATGGATATTCACTTTTTTGTCTAAGTTGAAGCAATCCCTTTTTGACTTATTTTGGATTGCATAAGAGTAAAAATGTCATCTGAATGGATGCATGAAAATATACATTCCTCCACCCTGTAAGTAGCAGTAGAACTTGTGCGTAAACCTACCAATTTCTTTTTGTTATGAATATAGACAACATATAATTGCTTGTTAAGTTGTCTTTCTGTGTGTTTATACAGTCTATCACCTTTTTCTGTCATGCCTCTATCATGCTATTTTATTATTCTATATTTTAGCGTAGTTTTCCATGTTTTCCCTTGTTCTGTCTGTTGTACCACATTACTCTGCATCTCTGCTATACCTGGTCCATTCACATTTCTCTGGCATTTTAGAACTTGCTGGCCCATGTTCTTTTTGTGACAGTCTGTGCCTTTCTGTGTCTTATCATCCTTTATCTAGCCCTTGTGTAACGACAGATGGGCAGCAATTTGTTCTGCCAGATTTTGGATTTTGTTCTCTTGAAAGCAGCAGGAGGCAGCTACTGTGTATTTTGCTGAGTAGTCTTGTGTTATTTTAGAAGAGCTAAGAATATAAAGGTTATAATGTAGATTCAGCAATGTTGGCAGTGAAAGAGGTTGTAGATATTTTGCATAAGGGAAAGACTTCACAGTTGAAGGCAGAAGTCAGAAATTCAAAATTTTGGGGGTTGTGCTAAGTAGCCTATAAAGCAATTTTAAAAAATCTCCTCTATCTGTATACAAATGTATATATACCACCCCACCTCCAACAATCAGAGGGAAATGGTTGTAAAATCATGAAAAATCAGTATGTATTTTAAGATTCCTTTTTTCTCTATCTTGCAAAACTTCAGATCAAGTCCTCAATGTGTGTTTATAAGCATACTACCTAGCTGTTGCAAGAATACTAATTTTACATTTATTTTTTTCCGTAGATGTCCATAACATTGTAAGAGCTGTAGTCTGAGTAGAGGAACTAAGAACTCATGTTACAGTCTCTCTAGAGTCTTTTTATAGTGTATTAAGTATATATATATAGTGTATAAGTGCATTAAGATGAGGATTAGGTATTCATTTTATCTCATTGCACATACAGAAATTCTGGTGCAGAAGAGAATAACTTGCTTGTACATCAAGCCGCTGATAAAGGTGTAGAACTGAGTTATTTCAGTAGGTGGCACGTTTCTCAGCAAGTTGTTCCACGCATGGCTTTCATATTGAAGTTTTGCAAGCCATATATTATATAAAGAAAAATACGAGAAAGTTGTATACAGTCAGAGGATCATGTAAAAGGCAAAAAAAGAGAAAAGTTTAAATAAGAAAAATAAATGTTACAGCCATGGTGCTGGTTTGTGTACTAAAAAGCAGTCTTTTCAGATTGCTAGGTTCTTGAGGTCAAAGGATTTTTGAGGTTCTTTAGAAAGGAAGTGTTAGCACCTTTTTACTTGGAAAGGTACAAGATTCTGATGGAGTTGGGAGCTGGACAAGGTCACATTGAAGGACTGGGGTAAACCTGGGTATTGAGCCCAGATTTAGGATCTCTACTGTAGAACTGTCCTTTCAAAAATTGTTGTTTCTGTTGAGTGAAACTTTGTTTAAAAAAGTAAGGGGAGATATTCAGCAACACTTTTAAAAGAAATGTTTTTCATTTCAAGAGGGTATTGGATATGAAGAATAAACATGAAGACAAAAGAAAAACTTAGTAAAGGCCCTTTTAAAGCTAATAAAAATGCTGAAGAATATAGGTTGAATACATGTTTTTTATTTCTTCAATGCTTTGATTTGGTATTTGCAATTATCCGTGTCTGATTATGAATTAAAAAATTGGAGGAACTAGAGGCATCAGCACTATGGAGTTGCATGTTTCAGCAATGTATCAATTAAAGTATTCTAAATTTATTGTGATTTAAATATCACTTATGTGCATTAATGTTTTTGTGAAAAATACGAAATTGTCAATGGAAATTAAGTGGAAATCATTTGTCACCACCTAACCTGAAAGAGCAGTACAGCAAATGCCAAATGCAGAATGTTTGGACTTTTAATAATTGGTTCTTACTAAATTTGGTTAAGTAAAGTTGGTGTTTTTAAAATACCTTCTTTAGAGGTAAGGGGCTCTTTATTATGCTTAAGAACGGCTGTTAGATTTTAGTACTTAAAAGTACCCTTTCAAAATGCAGTTAAAGTACTTCTTTCTTCTGATCAGTTCAAAAGAGTAATCCATTTTCTAATATCACTCAGACATCATTTCAATTACATGTCTTGTCTGCTTGCATATTAACTCAGATTTCAAAAGTTCACTGTAAATGCACAATTACAAATACTGTTAATATACCTTTCAAATTTTCTGTTGCATTAATTTGAAAGTGATAAGAAGATGTAAACTTAAGTGTTTCTTTCTTTACTAGAGCACTTTCTTTCAAAGAGTGGAGGGGACTGCACTTTTATTCATCAGTTCATAGAATGTCAGAGTGAGTACAAGAGTGTTCATCACATTCACTTTAAAAACAACAGAAAACCCAGAAAAGGTGGATAAAACCCCAAATTTGTCACTACTATTTAATATTTCTGTAGTAGCAGGAATTTTCGAAGCACAGAATTGTGACATTGTGATAAGCAGGTGCTTGTAGTAGAAAGAGGGTATCTTTGCTCTTGCAAAGTGATGATCACGTTGTCTCTTCTTAGCGCTTAATCCGTCGTTGTTCTCCGACTGATAAAAGGGTGATGATGGTGCCACATGATGTTTAAACTGAGGGTGTTTTTTCACCTGTCACAGAGTAAGGAGTTGAAAGCCTAACAATGTCAGTTTAAGCAAACATCACAGGCAGCAGTAGGACAGAGATAAGGTAGTGATGCCTTTTCTTCATTTCACATATCTATAATTTATCTGATAATTAAAGGTCTTACACATTCTTCAAATTGGTTGTTACAAAGAACAACAAGGAAAACAATACCTTAATTTTTATGTGAAAGCCTAAGAGATTCTTTTAAGAAAAATAAAACATAAATATGCAATTCTAATCTTTAGAAAGACGTGTTATTCTGGAATGAGAAACATGTTTTCAAAGCAAATGGCTTTTGAAAATGAGTAATAGAATAGCGCAGTCTGCATATCTATAATTAAGGAAAAACTTAAGGTGTTAATACTTTTTGTCCACCGAGAGAAAAATATCATTAGGATGGAGAGAAAAGTGCTATTATACTTCAAAGAAAACTCCTTTGTAGCATAACGCAGCAAATAGTTAAGTGCAGATGAATATTATAAAGATTGGCAGTATTGAGAAGGAATGTGTAGTTCCATATGATACTAGGCTATCACAGTATCAGAGGTTTAGTTATTGGGAAAGGAGCAGGTTTATTATGAAAAAAATAATAATACAACAAAAGTCACAGGAAATTGGCAGTCACCCATTGAAGTTGTGTTATGTAGGGTTTGCTGTTTTTTAATATAAGCAGTGTAATTAAAACTATAGAATCTGCAAACCGTAAGAGAAATCTAAAAAGGAAGGAGAATTGAGACAACCATGGCAGTTTGTTTGGAAGAGAAGGTTCTGACTTGTTGCTGGTTCAGCAGGGAAAGTGCGAATCTCCAGAGTTCTGGGGAAGAAGCATTGAAATTGGGAAAGCACAAGCAGAGAAATGAGGAAAAACAGCTTGAGTCAATGAAGTAGAAGTATGTAAGATAGCACAAGAAGGAAAATTAGATGATGTAAACAATCTACACAGAGAGCTGCTACAGAGATATGGGGCAACTGAAAGCGCTTATCAGTTAAGAGTAATCAAGACCCCTCAAGGTACTAAAGCAACATTTTTTGGTAGGGGAAAAACCAGGACACTAAAATTTTATTCAAGCTGCATTGCAAGTGCTTAACTTGGTTAGCATTGTTTCTAAAATTTGGCTTCTGTAGGTTTTTCAAGATACTTTTGATTTATTTTTATCTTTTTAAGCAGACTACAGCTCACACTATCGTTCAGTAACCTGTCTTGATCTATAATTTGAATGTTAATAAATCTTGCTCTGAATGATCTGGGAAGTCTGTTACTTTCGGATCATTACATCCAGTTCACTTGTTGCTCATTTCATAACTTTTTTTTTCTTAGTAACCACTGGTGAAAACCAGTGACATCAACAGCGAAAGTCATGATGCTTCTTTCTGATACGTGATATGAGTTATTACCAAAACTGGTGATGATGTATAGACAAAAGAGAGATTTCTAACTCTTCTTTGTGTCCTTACTTTTTTCCTCAGTGATGAGGAAAAATTTTTTATTAATTAAATACAGGTCAATTTTTTTTCTTTTTTATTAAGTGTTTTTTTGGTCATGTTTTTGTTTTGTGTTTTGGGTTGTAGTTTTGGTTTTTTTTAAATTTATCTATCTAAAATGATGTAGTTTTTTTGGATCGATTGAATGGCTATTTTCAACTTTTCCATGAATTGTGACCTGCAGGTGGCAAGTAAAGTTAAAGCTGCTCAGTATCACATTTTTTCAGATGGTTTGAAATTTGTGTGTTGAGGCCCAGGCTTCCTTTCATTGGTCTTCAAAACTGGCCTCCTTCAAAGACTTGATTTGATACTAAAACATAAATGTATTGGAGGCATGTTACTTCAGTAAACATTGTAATGTTAACAGATCTTAACTATTATATTACACATAGTGACAGGCAACCTAAATCTAAAAGGGAGTTCTTAAATTGAAAAAATAGGAAAGGCCTAAGGATCTAAAGGAGAGTGGCCTCTGAACTGCATTCATCAGCAAAAAGAAACATAGATTATTTTAAAGATGAACTGAAGGCTTAACTTCAAAGCAGATTGTATCAGTTAAAATTACTATTATTTATGATATGTATCAGTACCTCTTTGCTTTCTGTTAAGTAGTGACCAGATAACACAAAAGACAAAAATTATTTGTGCTGGAAATAAAAGCTAGGATACTCACCCTAATTTATATATAGCCTAAAATGCACGTCTTGATTCAGGGAATATGTGGCTTGATTTAAATTCAAAAACAAAAAAAATAAAATAATCAAGTTAATGAGGTTTTCTGCTTTTACTTTGATTGTTGTCTGGATTCTGAAATTTTTAGTGACTAGGGTGGTAACAGACCGCAGACTAGATTCAATGACATCAAAATCCACTTTTCTGTTTATTATCTAAATAGACACAGGTGTGCAGAAATAAACTATTTTTTGTTGGCTTTGAAATATACAAATGCTAGCATTCTTAAAACACAGAGAATGCTTATTTGTTTGGCAAGTTAGAAAGGATGTCAGCCACCACGTGAAAAGTTCTGGCTGTACCAGCTCTGGGTCACCCTGGGAGAGGGGACTTGCTTGTTACTGCTGAAGTTCTTTGCTGAAGAAACAACATCAAGAAGAATACTTCTGTTCAAATGTTGAAATTCATAAAGAAGGTTAGAAAATAGTAAACCACCGTGGAAAAGAAAAGAAAAATTAAGTCTGCACTATTTTTTACTCATAGGAATTGAGAATTCTTACAAGTGTAAAGAGCTGCTGCAAAGGTTTCAGTTTGGAAAAACATTTGGGTCAAGAAGACTGGATTCTTTGTTTTGTACTATAATTATTCTGGTTCTAACAGTTGCTGAATTGTGAAAACTCCAAGATCCGTCAATTCCTAATGCTAAGTTTGCTTCTATAAACTGATTATAGAAGCCTATTTTAAGCTAGCAATGCGGCATAGGTGAGGTGTTACCCCTTCAGATCAAGCAGCTGATAGTACTTTGAGTGTATGGTTTTTGCATTCAGCTAATTTTTCAGACGTAAGGGCAGAATTCCTCACCTGCTTTCTTGCTGCCTTCCTTCCCACCTCCCTTCCAGCGTCAGCTGAGTCCTGCAATAATCATATATGAAGACTTTTGTTTAGAATTTTTTTTTTTAATTATTTAATGGAAGAGGGCTCATGGTGTCACTCAGTAACTCTTCACTTGTGGCTGCAGTAACCTGATTCCCTCCGGTGCCTTCCTCAGTCCAGCCACAGGGACTCTCTCCAGCTCTGATGAACTTGAGATTGCTCTGAACTTGGATGATGAGTAATCTCCTACAGTTGCTTGAGACATGAAGCCAATCCTGAAAATCCAGTGTGCTGTTCAGTGTATTTCTGAAGCAGTATTTGACAAATGTTATAGGAATGTGGGTATTTGTAGATGGAGGGAATATCTGTTTTAGACTGGTTTGTCTGGCTGTGGGAAGAGAACAGGACAGGCTTTTGGCCACGTAAACCTTTCTTCATATCTTGGGGTTGTTTTTTTTTTTTTTTTATCTGGAAACTTCTCAACAATTTAGGGTTGAAAAAGATATCTCCATGCAAATGTTGTCCTGCCTCTGTCCTTAAATTGTTACGGTCACAGCAACCTGCTATCAGAGGAGTACAGAGACTTCAGAGTCTTCAGAGCTACTTGAAGCTGGAAATGCTGACTAAACTCACTTCTTTTTTTTTTATTTTAATTAAAAATTTGAAAAGAATTTACTGTCATCCAGCTTCTTTAATCTGAACTCCTGTTCCTTGAGTCTTCTGTGTTCTCCTTTCCCTGTGTACAGCCCATGGGGTAACCAGCAGGCTGGGTCCCTGCCTGGTGGCCAGGGCTGGGAGAGCGCAGGCTGGAGGCAGAGGCAGCTCCAGCAGGCAGTTCGGTGGTGTACCCGCTCTCAGCGTGGGCTGAATTGCAAGATCTACTGCATAGAAATTGATGATGTGATCTGTAAGATATGTGACCCTCAATAGTCTTTCCCGTTGGGGTCACTATGTGGTTGTTAAGGAATTTGAAATAATGAAATCTCTGAAAAAGAAATTAATTCATTACTGATTCAGTAGCTCTTTTAGTGTCTTTGGTCAATACAAACCTTTACTTCTCTTGGTCTTGCTGTTTGCATTCGTGTCCTAGCTGGAGTTAGGATGAAGTTAGCAATCCAGTCAAAATTCCGTGTTTTAGGTTTTTATGCACCTGACGTATGTGAATAGACTTCCCTGTCAATGCTATATGTAAACTTAATTTTTATGAATCTGAATGTGATGCAACTCTTTAGAAGGACTGTTTCTGTGTTCCTTTCATAAAGCAGTTGCAATGTGGAGGTGGCTTCTCATTCGCTGTTTTACCATGGTGTATTTCTAGATTTCTGCTGTATCGGGTGGTTGTCTATTTCAGGCCACTAACTCTTACAATTCCTTTTTTGATAAATATAACTTGAGAAATGTATTAATTATTTAATGTTCCCAGTTAGATTTTTTTTTTTTAAAGTTCATAAAAATTAATTTTCCTAAGTTCTCATTAGTGAACTGAAGCATTAATAATGTGAGCTGATATATTACAGAAGAAATAATCATGCACTTTATCACAAAGTTCCAGTAGGCTTGTGTGCTCTGTTCCATTATTCTGTGCCAGAATAAAGTTTTTGTTCAAGCCTGAGTAGGAAGTAATATTATCAGCTTTTAATTTGGTCATGGAATGTAGTCTACGTAGATGTGTGCAGGGAAAAGCTTCCTTAATTTGATCTTGGAAAGTAACACTTATTTTGTTTGGCAGACAAGATCATAGATGAAGGACATCTAACCAAAGTGGAAGAAACAAAGCTTTTGAAAGGTTAGACTTCTGGATTATTTAACTGTTTTTGAAGCATGTTTTTTATGTCACTTCAGTGCATGTTCTGTCTTAAGCTAGCACTTTGAATTTTGTTGAATACTCACTTAAGAAACAAACAAAAAAAAATCCATAAAGGGCAGGTATTCTGTTCAGTGAACTCTCCTCCAAATACTGTTGTAGGGTAAAAAGATTTAAAGGAAACAATTTTTGAAGATTGAGTGCATGAAATCCTAGTTTTGACTGAGTTCTTACCTGAATGTGCATTTAAAAAAAATTAAAATATAATAATTTTTCTAAATAGATTTAAGTCTTTAGTGCCTGCATAAACTTCAAACAGGTTTTTTTTTTTTTCTAACTGATACCCTTATAACTTTAAAATAGCTATTAACCTCCTAAGTGTGCCTTTTCCAAGTAAAATATAAATGTGCATCTCTAACTTTTTTCCCTTCTGTATAAAACAAGTAAAATACAAGGAGCTAATTAGAAAAGATTTATCTTGTTAAAGAACAGTCATGCTTATCTTGCAGTGCCAAAATTGGGAGTGCTACAAAGTGTGTAGATCAATATTTCCTATCTGTCTAATAACGGGAGATTGTCTGGACTTGTAGGCTGACTCCACTTCTGTAGCTTTTTATTAATGTCTAGACATACTAACTCATTTCCTTACCCTCTGTCCTTCTGCAAAGAGTTATTGTATTGAATAAATGTTAGCTTGTTAAAAGTTCTGGTACTTTAAAGACTTTTAAAGTTATCTTCTCTTACCTTAATGTATGAAATTGCACCTTTAATGTGTTTCTGTATGTGAGTAAGCTATAGACAACTTGCCATATTTGGGAGAAGAATGCATACAATAAATGTAACGTAACACTTGCATGCCAGTTATCTTGCAAAGCAGTGACCTATTTTTAGTGTTTGTTAATACATTCTAAGTCATCACGTAAGTATGATCTCAACACATTTTAATATACTTCATCATTTTGGCTATATTTATTCAGCTCGGTTTTATTATGGGAAATAGGGACAACTGCTGTGAAATAATATAGTACAGGAAGGAGTTTTGTGCTTATGACTCCGGTTCCAGAATAGGAAGCAGGTTTCTAAACCATTTCTCTTTTTGACTCCTGCTGTTTCAAATGTAGAAACTGATGCATCTTTCCTCTGGTGCCTGATCTTGTTCCTTGTCTCAGGGCGAGGAGGGTAGGAGGGAGGAAGAAGAGGCTGATGTACCCGAGGTTGGGTGGGAGGGGAGTAGGGCAGGGAGGTGGAGGGAGAGAGAGAATTAATTCAGCGGTGGGGACTTGCACTGTTCCTGCCGTTTCGCACAGAGCGAGGAAGCTGTGCTTCCCTGTGTGACCAGATATGGTAAAGTTAGTTGGATACAGATATTGCTCAGCTTAGCCCTTCTGGAGCGGGCACTAATAGAAACGACATGGGTGAGGCTTTTAGGCTATACTTTTCTTAATGCTTTAAAAAGAACTTATTGCTTGGTTTAGTAATTATTATAGTTTTAATGGCGGTCTTGTGAGCTTGATTCCATATGATACATGTAAAATGCTTTGTTCTGTAATATCTTTAGATACTAGTTTAAAACCTTATTCCTAAAAATAGTCAAGTACCCTTTCTGTTTTAGCAAAGAACCACCCCTAAACATCAAGTTTTTAATAACTCCAGTCATTATGAGCTTTGAAATCTGCTGAAGTCATATGAGATTTGTGTGGAATAGCTGCCAGGTTTGAACCCCTAATGTGCTTCAAGCACATGGGTGTTTTCCCCTTTTCCCTCTACGGTGATTTCAGTTACATTAAGATAGGAAAATTCTGGCTCCTGATCAGCTTCTTTGTTTGTACTTGCCTTCTTCTGTTTAATGTACAAGTGGATGTTATTCTGGCACGGAAAAATAGAAAACTTTTCATGTTAGCTGAAGAAAACATTTTTCTTTTCTATTAACCTGTCTGTGTTTTGTCACTTGCTAATTTCCCAGTGTAAGTGCACATTTTGTGGGTGTTCAGTTCTGTTTGTTCTCTTGTTATTTGAAAAAACAGTACACACAAACTTTCTTGTTACTCCTTTGTTTTTTACGTATTTTCATATATTAACCCTATTGGTATAACATGATTTATTTATTGCTCTGCATCTTTCTTCCTATATCCTGGTTCCTTTTTGTTGCATCTGCAGTACCTGTATGTGAAGAAATTATTTGTGTTCACTGTGCTTTGCTGCATGTGTGGTAGAAGTAAAGTCGGTATACTGGGAATGTTGTAATGATGCTTTTTTGTATATATATATCTCTAACTGGAACTTGAGAGACGAAGGAAACCTCTATTAGTCTGTGGGTGGGCAGTGATGCTCTCAAACCAATGCTCTGCATAGTCAGCCAAGAAAGACTTTACATGTTACCTCACCTGCTTGTTGGTGACGTGGTTCCTTGATGAACAACTTACTGGATTTGTCCACACCAGAGATTGTGGGCCTTTGTTTAATGGACTCATCAAAACTAAACTGAAATGGTTATTTTTTAAAAAAATAAATAATTACGGCATCATAAAGTATTTAGACTCTGAGTCAAGGATACTTCTCTGTGGGAAAAGGATACACTAATATAATTTATTCCCCTTGTCTTTTAAAAATGTGTGGTCTCTAATCTAGAACTGACAAAAAAAAACCCCACAACTGTGGTTTTACTGAGCTGCATGTAATAATGTGGTGGTGTAGATATTTTGTGAAGGTATTTTTTGGTGGAAAGGACATAGGCTGCCTTCTTTTAATATGATTGTAACTGAAGATTCTTTCTAGAAAGTAGTGTATTAATTTATATTGCTGTGATTCTTTACTGGTTCATACCATGCTTTTTTTTTTTTAACAGTACAGTATATACAGGACTTGTTGCTGTTATTTTATTTGTCCAAAATACTGAAGCACAATTTTATCTTAACAGCAGTTTCTTTCTGACTCATTACAGTATCTGCATTGTTCTAGTTTTCTTTTCTTATTTGTTCCCTGATTGAATCAGCTTTTGCACAGAGTTCCAACTGGCAAGAATACAGCTTTAACAAAAGTTCAAGCTGTGCATGAGGCTGTTGCATCCCCTATTAGATCGTAGGCTAGATTAGTGATGCTGAATCCATTTTAGCCCAGACTGACAAAGAATAAGCAGCCATCAGGTTTTTAAGTATTCTTCAGCTATGTTGTTTTCTATTATTATCTGACATTTCTCAGTAAAGAGTTGTGCAGAAAAAATTATGATTAAGAGATTAAACAAAGCATTTACTGATTGTAGTTGATTTTCCTTGTCTCTTACAGAGAATCAAGCAAGAGTCAAAGAATCTGATTTGTCAGACACCCTTAGTCCAAGCAAGGAAAAAAGCAGTGACGACACTACAGGTAAGCATTTAACTGAGGTTTCTGTAACATCCAATTAGTTGGAATTAAATCACTTATTCACAAGCATTTTCTAAAAGAGCTGAGAAGGCATGTGTTATGCAGAGCCAGATACAAGCTTAGAGCAGTATGTCTATTTTGCAGCTTCATAATTAACTGTTGTAAAGGGAGAAAACTGGAAAAGTTTCTCTTCACTTAAAGAATGCATATATGAAAACTGTCTGCAGTCTATCTGCTCTCTGAAAGATGTGCTGTTTGGTTTTTTTAGATGCCCAAATGGATGACCAAGATCTAAATGAACCTATTGCTAAAGTAGCTCTTCTAAAAGGTAAACAAATTATTTTTTTAAATGTTAGATGCATAATCTGTATATATATTTTTTTGTCTATTTTTTTTTATCAAATGTGTATCAAAGTATGGTGCTGAAATTGAAATGTTTTAATCATGGTAGAGTTGCATTTAAGTATCAATAATGATTCCTTTGGGTTAACACTTCTAAGTGTTAATTTAGAAATAATTTGTGCTTAAAGTTTCTGCGCTCACCAACACTATTCTAGGAATTTACATGCTATAACTTCAAATAGAGTTGAGAAGCAGTTTCAGCATACACTTAAGTTAGGGCTAATATCTCTGGGCAGGAGGGATTCTTCCATCACTGACATGCTCTAAGCATTGCCAAATTTTTACTTGTATCATTTCCATCACTTGCCAGAAATGCTTCTATTAGTTTGCACCTGATTGGTTAAAAAGAAAATAAAAAAATCTTTTTTTGGTTAGAACACTCAAGATTTGAATTTCCTGCTGTAACTGTATTTAGAATGATTGCTGAGCCTTAGTTTTGAGCTTCATACCTATAAATTACTATTTTATTGCTCTCTGCACTGAAAGCATGTACTTAAAACTTGATTAGCAGGCAAATGTTTACATATCCGTGAGCTGAAAAGTTTTGTGGGATATTAATTAGTCGTTAGCATTTAGCATACTGAAAGTTACTTTTAGGCTTTATGTGCAATTAGGCATTTGATAAGATCTGTAAAATGATGCTTATGTTGGGATCACAAGTAAAAAGAATGTCACAGTTCTTCATTGCTCAGGAAGACAAGAAACCACAGTGAAATTTAGGAGATGTGTAAAAGAGCTTTTTTTTCTGTGGTTGTTTATGCTTCTCTAATTTTATGACAGAAGGACTTCAAAAAAATTGTGTGCCTTACGTGTTTCCAAACAGTGAAACTAGAAATTATTTTGATGTTTTCCAGTGGATATCAGTTCAGCAAAGAACTTTAAAAAGACTGTTGAGATACTGAGCATGTTCTGTTTGGATTTTGCTCTGATGTCTGCAATTAATAACAAGTATATTCAGTGACTTCCTGTGTTAGGAGCTAGAATCTGGTAATGTTGTTTGTAGTGATTATGATAGTCTTATTTTTGGTATTAAGTTTGGGTTTGGTAGCAAGTTTTATTTGAAAAAAGTTTCAGTTGAAAAGCAAGGTGTTGATTAAGTATCAGAACTTTCAGTGCAGAATGGGATACACATCATGGAGTTTGTTTCCTGTGAGCGTTGTCACTTGCACAGAATTTACAGCTGGAACAACCCTTTGTATGAAAACAGTGCAGCAGAGAAACTGAATTCAGAGAGCTCACGTCAAAATTATTTTGATTCTAATTCTTACAGTTTTAAGATAGCCAACTGAAGACTACTCCTAATTGGGTGATTTCTTAGTTATCTTCTGCAGACGTATTAAAAGGCTGAAACCCACCGATTCCTGCGTTTTCCTTATATGCAAATGAAGTCTGACTAAGTTCTGTCAGAAAGGTTCATTTACCAGCCCGAGGCTGAGCTAAGGCTGCTGTGAGCGTGCTGCTTCTGGGATTAGAAGAGCCTCATGTCATGGCAAGGGCCTGGTGGAGTTACACTTTCTGCGTCCAGGTTATATTAAACTGCCAGGGACGATTAATTGAACTCTTAAAGGACTTAAATCAGGGTTTCTGTAGTAACCTGGAAGCAGTCTTCTGCCAGTGTGGATGTGCTCATCTACCTGTGGATGTGCTGTCTTTACCCAGCTGAAGATTTAGACCATAAACATTACTGAACTTTTAAGTTAGTAAGTAGAAAAATATCTATTTGCATAGGGCACTTTGCTATTGAATTACATTTTTGTAATTAACTAAAATAATTGGAATAACTCTTTTTCTCTTGAGGCTATTTATGGGCATTCCTATTTTGCTCTCATGAAACCATTAAAAAATATCTGTGCAATGAATCATTTGCCTTCATACTATTTATGAAGAGTCTGTAAACCCACAGTTTTGTTTGAGGTTTTGTCAGAGCTACTTCATATGCTTGACTTTGCCCTAAAAAGGATCTTGTTTGCCACAGAAAGACTTTCAAGTGGATTTGTTATGCAGTCATATAATTAAGGAAGAGTGAGAACATTTCTCATCTGGCAGCTGTTTGGAATGCGGAAATGGCTGCTGGAAAAGGCAGTGTTCCTTTTTGTTTAACTGTTGGAATTTAGAAAACAAATTAAAGGAACAAGAAAAAGATGAGATGTTTAATTGCCGTAGTTTCCTCCAACTGTATTTTCCATCAATAAGCTTTGAGTGCATTCAGGATTTGTTTCAAGTTTCTACAAGTCGGAATCTGGCAAAAAGGGGAAGGGGAAAAGCTCTTACAGATTAGCAGAGAGCTTTTTTTTTTTTTTCTCCCCACAAGGTAGACAACTTTAGCCATTAGTAACAGTTCCCTGGATGCTTCTGTTTAGAGAGGCTGTTTGTGACTGCTTATTGCAATATTAAAAACAGGTAAATGTTAAACAGATGGAAAGAAGCAGTGAATGTCATTGGAAGGTTAATTATCTTGTTCTTATCAACTTCCTTCTATTTTCATAGTAATTTCAAGACTGATCTGTAGAATCTCAATAAAAAGTGTTTTCAGTTGAGAGTTGGCTGAATAATGGTAGTTTACATAAGAAATTTTGAAAATCAGCAACGGTATGTTGATTGAGAAAGTTTGGGAACTGTTGTTTTACATTGCAATAGCCAAATGCTTCATTTTAAATATATGATACAATTTATGCAGATTTTATGAAGCTGAAGAAAACTCAGGGATTTAATTGTTTTTATGACTTCACCTGAGTACTCTGAAAACAGTTATCTGAATAGCCCAAGGAATACTGCAAAATTCTGACAGTGTACTATTGTAAGGCTTGGAGAAATACCAGCCTGCTCATAAAGCTGCTTCTACCGGCCGGGACATACAGAGAAGGCATCAGTTCAGACCACAGCCTGTGTGTGGTTCTACATCATCTCTGTTATCAATGCCAAAGTGTAAATGCAAACATACAAGCAGAGCTTTGTTAATACCTTCATGTTTGTAAATGTTAATTTAGTCTGAGCTTTTCTTTTCTTTTGGTTTTATTGAATTTTATGTTATAGATCCTAAAATTGCAGTATGTTCCTTCACACACACCATCATACTCTTTAATGATTTGGAAATTGTAATTTTTCCCCAAAACTGACCCAGGGGTTAGACTCTTTTTCTTGGGCCAGATTGAAGAAGAAGAAATTTTCATGTGCTTTGGAAAGGATTTGTATTGATTGTGGTTTGGTTTTGATTTGTTTTTGTTGTTTTTTTTTTTAACAATTTTAAATCTACCAGTAGAGTTGATGTTAAGGAAAACCTCAGAACAGTAGTGTTAATTAAGATCCCCTGTTGTAATATGGCAAACAATCTGATCATAGATGAAAATTTTCCATGAGCTAGAACAAATGAATGAGGGTTTGACTTTTTTTGGCACCATGTTGTAATTAATGGTAAAATTAGAGTTCTCTGTGAACAGTTAGTCCAATGTTGAATACTTCTGGAAGTCACTCAAATACTTATTTAATTGCAGCCTTTTACATCGGTTTTCAAACCAAGATTTTGTGATGTGAATTTGTTTCTCGAGGGAACTAATTCTAAGCCTGATGATATTTAGTAGCTTTATTGTTTATAAATAGAGCAATCCTACTTACTAAGGAATTTCTTTCAAAACTAGCATTAGGACAGAAATGTTGTTTACTTTGAACTAAAAGACATTAAAGAAATTTTAAGTTTGGGTAAGACTGAAAAACTGGTATTTTCTTGTGCTGATATTTCTTGGCTTTTGATTTAGAAGCATGTCAGCCATATGGAAATTCCCCTATTGCATTTGAGTAGGAAAGAGTTTTTACCTTGGTTGTGGCTTTGCTAAACTGATTATCCTGTCCCATAAGTTGAGTTGCTCATCTCCTTTGAAGCAGTGTGTGTATGTGTGCTGTCATTGATTGGAAAACACTGTCCACCAGAAAGTTCATTTGGGGTGTCTATTGTTGGATTTGGGACACTGCTTCTTTATCAGGCGTGATTTCAGCATAATTTATCAACTTCCTCGTCCATTTCTTCTAAACAGCCTCATTAAGGAGGGTTGAAAGTCTAATTGCCCCAAGTCTTTATCCATGAGAAGCTACGAACAAAACATACTCAGTAAAGGGAAACTTGGATTTGGGATTCTAATAAGAAAGTATTTGGGTGAAAGATGTAGTCCTCTTTGTTCTTTCTGCTCTCATAATTTTGTTCTGAAAACGTCTAAAAGCACGTGTGCCCTCGGCTCTGCTCCATCCCACCAATTCATTACTGTGAGAATAGGAAAAAAGCCTCTTTTCTCAGAGGGATACAGTATGAATACTTCAGCATGGTTTGATAAACGTTTATTGTAATGAAGAAAACAGCAAAAAAAAACACATGGTTATTTTGTTGGCTACATACAGTCAAATATCAGTGTCAAAATTGTAAGGACAAAATAAACTATACCTTGTATTTGTTTTTTCTTTTTTTCTTATTAGTGGAAGATCCAGACATTCAAACCCATTTGTCTTTTGGGCTTTTTATTCTAAGCAGTGTTCCTTCATCTTAAATCCGTATGGTCTATAGCGGTAGTCATTCATTAGCCAGCTGGCTGTGTAACACGTCTACGTTGTTGTTCTCCCTCTCCCATGATGTACAACTGAACTTTTTCTCCTGATTTTCCTCCTTTACCTTTCTCACCTAACTGGCTTTATATAAAGTTTTAGCCCTCTACATATATAGTTTATTAGTGCTGTTTGTGCCTGTTGGAAGATCTGTTTCCGCACAGACAATACGTAAGGAAAATTTAGTGAATGGGAGTTTCCTGGATGCGGTTCCTGGCATTGCAGATACCTGCAGGCTGGAGTGTTGTCTGCCTCGTTGTTACTGCATCTAGTTTCTAGTGTGTGCCCATTAGAGGACGCTGCTATTAGTTACAAATACTTATTTTTCCTCTTTTAAATTCCCCCAAAACTTCAGCTTTAAAAGTGCTTAATTTGCCTGTAACTGCAAGTCATCTCTTGTAAGCCCAATGGACATTTAATATGCATTTTAGTTAGTACAAAACTTGTGGGGAAGAGCAAATGTTTTTATTCAGAGTTTAAATAACATGTATAAGTTCTGTTCACATTAAAGATATACCTAATATTTTAAGACATAGAGGAAAGAAAAGCTTATGCGCAAAATTTAGCTTAGTATTCACTAGGCCAGTGAATGAAATAACAAGAGTGGGCTTTTCTTCATTTTCTTAATTTTGTTTTAGAAAATTTTCCTAGATTTTTCTTTTCCTTCTAGTTACAGCCCACAGAGGGTGAGGAGGAAGCCAAGCTGTGTGTGGTACCAAGCCCATTAAATAGCAGCTCTGGGCATAATGTGTTGGGGCTGCCTGGCATTGCCCGGCCCAGCAGAAGGCTGGGGCTGTCAGGGGCTGCTGTGCTGCCAGGGTTGGGGGGTGCTGTGCGTGCAGCAGGGGGTGCTTGGGAGGCAGGGGACAAAGGGGGGACGTGGCTGATAAGCGTGTGCGAGGAGAGAGGGTCAGAGCAGTTTCCTTTTCAAAACACACAAGGATTGTCTTATGCTTGTTCCTTCACTTCTGTGAACCCAGGAATCCTTGCCTGTCTATACAGTGTTTTTAAAGCCTCTAAATCTTGTTTGGTTTTGTTTCGTACTGCATGTTATATATAATGAACGTTTTAAAGTTTGCATATGTTTTCCTCCTTTTAGAAGTATATTAATATTTTTGCTAATATTTACCTAACCCAATATTGAATTGACTTTACCTAACTTCAGACGATTTGAATAAAAAGTTGCCAGTCATCACATGGCAGTGCAAATTAAGCTTTTGTACAAATTTGTGATTTAAAGAAAATGTTCTTTTATCAGATGAATTGCAGGGTGCACAATCAGAGACTGAGGCTAAGCAAGAGATTCAGCAGCTGCACAAGGAGCTGATTGAAGCCCAAGAGCTAGCTAGGACAAGTAAACAAAAATGCTTTGAACTTCAAGGTGAGACCCAGATCAACTTGGTTGTGTAGGGTATCCATTAAAATTGTATTTATCAGGTAGTCTTAAAAGGGGGTCCAGTTTTGCTGTCTGTCTGTTAAGTAAATTTGTTTCACAACATTCACATCTTCTGCACAGAACATCAGAAACTTTTACTTTTTTTCCTAAACTGATTGAACTTCGACTTTTTGGTCCAAGATAAACCAAAACCTTTTCGTAGTATTGAATACATACATGAAAACTGTATATTTAATCTGTATAAAATGTATTCATCTACAGATATTGATTAACCTGTATTTCAGTTAGATAATGCACATAATTTAATGTATTCAGTGGTAGTTCTTTGTTTAGATTATCCCATCAGATATGTAGCTGTATCATTATCCTCAGAAAACCATAGGTTGTTTAAGAGAGGAAATAGTATAGTCCAGTTTAATTGCATATTGTTCAGTGTTCTTTATGGGGTATATTTACAGCTTTTTTTTTTTTTTTTTCCCCACACCAGTTTGCATTTAGCACACGTGGAGGTTTTGGATCAGGCAACAGATTATATTAATTTCAAATTAATTGTAATACTACCACAATAATGGAATGATGTCTTAATATTAACTTTTTATTAAACTACTTACGCAGTTACTAGCTTGGATAACTTACTGAAATAATATGAGTGCTTTAATCTTTTCAGTTAAGGAGAAGTTGTAACTAAAATGATTTTCACAGCTGAAATATTTTTTACTAACAAAAACTTTTGGGCACATTTTCACTTCCATTTATAGCGCTATTGGAAGAAGAGAGAAAAGCGTATCGAGTGCAAGTTGAAGAATCTAACAAGCAAATAAATGTTCTGCAAGGTAGGAAATATTTTTTTTTCACCCCGCTTTTTTAGGAAAAGTATATGGCTTTGACTGTTTCTCTGGCATTGTAAGAGGTAATAAAGAAGAGCTGTTCTTCCTCTTCTCTCTCTATGGTAGTTCAAAATGTTCTGATGTTTGTTGTATGTTTGCTGCTTCTCAGACTTTTAGGGTGTCACACATCTCACAACTTGGGAAAAGTTGTCAAGGTGTCAGGATTCTTTCTTGGCAGCCCCTATGAACTGTAGTGGAGAAAAAAAGTCCTGGCAGCTTCATGCAGTAACATTTCTTAAAGTATTTTCATGGAATCAATGTTTTAGGCCAGCCAGTGCCGCACGGCTCTATGTTTGTCATAGAGAAGGTGCACAGAAACAATTGGGATCCTGTCTTTACATGTGAAGTTCTTCAGATGAACAGATAGGTAAAGCAATGAATTTCAAGTAACTTGTCAATACTTTAAAAAAAATAAACGTGACGTGTTCAGTTTAGATGAGGTAATGTCTTACATAAGTAAGAGATGTAATGGAAGTTTTCTTTCTAATTGCCCTGAATTCTGCAGCACTGGAACACTTCAGAAACCATTCCAGTATTCTTGGTAGTAATTTTTCTGTATAAGTTATTTCTATAACTCCACTAAACTTCAGAAACTCTTGTATGTGTTTTGGATTGTTGTTCATCAACAGTGCAGACAGAAGGAAAAAAGCAAATTTCTTTGAAATACTGCTATTGCTGAGAAGCAGGGATTTAGCTTGGCTTCATAAAGAAACTAATATCAGGAACGTACAGTTCGAGAGAAGTCACTCCTCTGCTCATTAATGGGTTATGCTTATTGCTGCGTTAGCAAGTCATAATTTGTGGTGGTTTGGAAATATGTGGTTTCCCAGAATATGGGGTTGGTAAATTCAAGGCTTCTCATCTAAGGATACATGAAAGGGCAATTGTTCATGTATAATGTGTTGTATTACTGCCAGGTTATTCCCATCTACTACTTTGTTTGCTCTTCTGTTAGTGTAAGCCCCTATAAACAATTTCCAAACAAATGAGGTGACAGTAAGCCTCATGTTGTTCACACGTATTTAAAAATCCATCATGCTGCAAATGTCTTTGTTGTGGAACAGAAGTCATTTCATCTTACACAGGAGTGCTGTGAAATCTAACTTACTGCTGTCTATAAAAGCTCTAATGTATTACAATGTATAATAACTATCATGTTTTTTTCCCATCCTGTCTTTTCCTTCCAGAGTGTGGAATTGTAATTCATAAGTTCTTTAGTTTATCTAATGAACTAATTATCCTGCTGGAGCCTGTTTAGAGAAGGGGGGAAAAGTTACATTTTTCTTCTTCAGTGTGCATCAACTAACAGCAAAGGTTCTAGATGGTACCTGTATATGAATTCTACCTATAGTGCTGTGTATGCAGCTACTGAAAAACACCAAGTGCAGTTGTCAGGAAAGTGCAAGTCTCTCTTGAGTAGTTCTTATGCTATGTCAGTTTAGGGCACGACTCACTCGCATTCTCCGTGTCATCTTCTATAACAGATTGAGAGAACAAAAATAAATACAAGACTTCTATGAAGGTTACTCAGCCCTGGTTATCTTCCCTGTGCTTTCCACTGTCCTTTTTTGTCCTTTACTTCTGAAACATAGGACTTCAAATGTGTCATTCTGACCGTCTACAGTACCTTATATTAGGTTTTCAAGTGATGTTAAGAACTTTGCACTTTTCCTCTCAGAGCAATTCTTTATAAATTTAGTAATTGCTTTTTCCCATGGTAAAAATCAATGAAATACATGTGAACTTTGATACGTGTTCTTTAAAAAGTCAATCAAAAACCCCGAGCGAATTAAGCACTTTGCTTCCATCAGTTAGGGTTTTAACTATAATTTTGTTCTTCTTTCTTTTATGCTTCCCTTTTCTCTGTACGATACTTCTTTTTTTTTTTTTTCAGCTGTTTGCACTAGATTCTATTCACATACTTGTTTATGAAAAATAGCTGTGCTCAGTGAAGAAATGTGTTTAGTAATGAAACTGTTTTGAATGGGGGGAATAATTTATAAGGTTTGCTTCATACAGCAATGTAAAATAACCTACCCTGTATGTGACTGCTGCACATTTACAGTGACCTGTAAATGCTGAAGCATGACTTACAGTTCAGTATATTCAGTGCAGCTGTCCCTTTCAATTCAAAATTAATCTTGCACCTTGAAAAATGCTTTTTTGCAAAGAAGTAAAGTAATTTTTATTTCCTTTACTACATGTCGAGACTGCAGTAGAAGTTAGACTCTGTGCCTCAAATATTTATAGACATCACAAGTTAACTGCTGAAGAGACAAACATTCCCAATGTAGCTTTGCCAACTGTTTGGCTTGTCACAGAAGCTTTCTTGCTTTTCCTCTTGTCTCCAAACCCCACAGTGCCCTTGTTCTGTAATACTTGTTTTGCTTACAGTGAAGCTGGATCTAAATCTTGGTTTCAGATTTTGGAGAGTTGGTTTGGTATCAAACACATAACACAAGTGTCTAAGAAAGTTTTGTAATTCTTACTTCCTTCGACTCTCTATAATACATGATGCCACATATACCTCTCTTGAAGGGTACAGCATTTGATAAAATTAATATATTTTTCAATTGCATTAGGATTCTTTAGTCCTATTAAACACCAGCAAGACGAGAAAGGGAATTATGTTTTTTAGACTTCCTGTGAGTGCATATTAACATTACTGTATGCTTTCCAGCTCAGTTGCAAAGATTACAAGAAGATATTGAGAATCTTCGGGAGGAAAAGGAGAATGAAATTTCAAGCACTCGAAATGAACTAGTCAGTGCTCAAAATGAGATTCTCTCACTTCAACAAGTAGCAGAAAAGACAGCATCAGAACGAGATACAGATATTTCTGCGTTGCAACGTGAGCTGCAAACAGTGCGAGCGGAACTCGAACGGTGGCGGAAAGATGCCTTAGATTATGAAAAAGAAATTGTCAGCCTGCAAGCCAGTTTTCAGCTGAGGTGTCAGCAGTGTGAGGATCAGCAGAAGGAAGAGGCTACTCGCTTAAAAGGTACTTGATTAAAAGAATGTCACAGATCAGTGCTAATAGTAGTATCCTTCTCAACCTGATGAATGTCAATTATTCAAATCACCATTTGTCTGTCTGTCTCTCTGCAGACATTTATTCTGTGTGGATATATATACACATGCATGTGCGTTCATATATGTGTTACAAAAGCTGCTTTGTATGCATCCATAAATAGTAGTTGTCGAACATGCCTAAATTAGTTTAGGTACCCTTTGATTTTAAAAGTAGACCAAGTATAGTTCCACTTAGAAAAGACAGAAAACGTGTACTGTTTGAGGCACTGCCACAGATTTCCAAAAGGATTTGTGTAACTTCTGTATAATTTAAACCAGTAAATGGGTGTCTTCACTCAAGACAAATAACTGTATTTTGTGGCTTAACAAAACTGTTGATACTATCTCATTTTTAACATAAAAATATTAAAATAAATTTAAAATTAAAGCTTTATTCTGAACACATGATGTAGAGATGCACAAATATGTTGGTGCTGAGCCAGCATCAGGCTGCTGCTGGGCTCAGTCATTTGAATTTCCCTTTACCTGTAATACTCTCACATCTCAGGAGAGCTGCTTGAGAGCCACTGCTCCAGGCCTATAGCTTCAGGCCTTGGAGAATCTGCTAGTAGAGTTCAAAAGCTCATACTGAAACCTTGTACATGCCACAGAGCATGTGGGTAATCTTTGTGAAGTTGCCAGAGAAGCTTATTTCCAGTTCAGGCTCCAGTCTGTCATTGTATTGCTAAGACCTATGTAACGTCAATTTTTATTTATTTTACCAGGGACTGATTTATTTCAAAGGTCTCATTTTCACCCTTTAGTTACTGCTTCAAACATTTTGTTCCTTTTAGCAGAGGTATGGTATCTAGTGATCTGCTATTTTCAACTCTGGGAAATTATTTTCTTCAAATACGCTTTTCTGTCACTGATTTTCAAATTCTAGAGTAGAGCCATAAACAGACTGTTTTCTGCTCCTTTGGGCCTTAGAAAAAGCTTGCATTAAAAAAAAAACAAAAAACCATTAGCTTGTTTAATGGCTCACAAACCTCATAACAGTAGAAGATGTGGTAATGTTTTATAGGTGCTTGTTAGAGAATTCATGTGACTTGATTATAATCAAATATATTCATGATTTACAACTGATCCCAGCTTTTCCTCCATTTATTAGCTAGTGATACTTGAAGCAGTCATGAAATAATTTCACTCAATTCAATTAAATTTTATTCATTGCAGGTGAACTTGAAAAGTTGAAGGCAGAGTGGAGTGCTCTGGAAGCTGAATGTGTTACACTAAGGAAGGAGAATACTTCGCTTACATCTGAACTTCAACGACAAGAGAAGGAGCTTTCTAGGTAAGGATTTGCATAATGGGGATATACAAGAACTATCCCTTATTTTTCTTTCTGTCTTGCACAGGCATGAATTAACACTACTTGGTTATTGCACTGAAGTTTTTAATGCCTTAATTTAGAGCTTTCTATGACTGTTACACAATTGTACTAAACAATTGAAGAATATACTAGCTATTAGCTTATACAGCTGGAGTAAGCAAAGAAGCGTGCGTGTAAATAAGTAAAATACTTTTAACAACTTTGGACAGACTTCTCATTGCAAATCTGTTTTAAAATACTCTGGAGTATACAATACATACTTAGTAATAAAAGAGAAAAGAAACTAAAAATCATGAATTATAAATTATTTAAATTGTATCTTATAATTAATTATACACACAAAACCGTGCATATATATTTAAAAGCAAGACTACAGCCAGCCTTCTGTACTTCTACGATTGCTCTAAGCTGTTATTTCCGTATTAAATGAAAATAGTGTGTGAAGCTTTGGAGGATGGAAAGTGCTTTTAAAAAAATGTCTTGTTTCTTTATATTTAAAACACATGAGGAATCAATTGGATTTTGTTTTTCAGCTCTCAGAAGCAGAGTTTAGCGCTAACCAGCGATATAAGTGTTCTTGAAATGTCTCGAAAGGAACTTGAAAATCAGATGGGATCTTTGAGAGAAAAGCATCAACGGGATGCAGCTAGTCTGAAAAGCCAACTCAGTGAAGCTGAGACTCAAGCAAAAGATGTTCAGAAAGAGGTAACACAAAACTTTATTTCTGTTTTGAGAGAGAATATAATGCCCAATGACTTTGACTTTTAAGCTAAAAGAAAGGGAAAACTAAGATTTCTAGAAATGAAAGTTTTTCATACTTTTATTGCAAGTACTTTTATGGTAGCTAATTATAGATAAACTGGGCACTAAATCAAAAAGGGAAGATTTCAGATAAAATGATTTGTATGTGTTTTGGGAACTTCCTAAAGTTTACTTTCGTACATTACCATAGTGAATTTAATTTTAAGCTGTTCAGACAGGTAAATCCTTATTCAGAGTCTTCCTGTACATCATGGTATAGAGTTTCATTAGCTTTTATGAGTCAAAATTAATTCTTTTTAGTCAGTATGATCTTCTAGTTAGCTTTTAGCTCTTATTTGACAATGGGCTGCACATTTTTTACAAAGGTCTTCTTTCATCTTACTGGATCTCTAGGCTGCTAGAGATGATTAGCAAGTAGAGAAGGAACACTAGCATTTTGAGCATATATTTCATCTGCCTGCCCTTTAAAGATGATGTCTGGAAGAAGGCCATAACCTTCAACCATGACTTGCTTTCTCTTAAGAGCATTTTGAGTGAAATTTTCCCCAGTCATCACTGCTTTAGTTCCTTTTGCTGTCCTTTGCCTTGCTTTGTCATTAATTCATCCATCTTATGTTCCTTAACTCTTTCAGAACTTGAAAAACCCACTCTTGTTAGGCTGTGTTGTTATAATCAAATACGTTGGTAAAAATGCCTCATCTTTTAAATCTGTGGTAAATGCTAGTACTGAAAGTCATTGGTTCTGTCCTTATTAATCCCTGTCATGAGGACTACTAGAAAGCTTATGATCTATAGAAAAAAATGGAATGTGAGTTTAAAAAGGAGAAACTGCCTGCACTGTAGGAATATGGGGCACATTAATGCAGTATTGTTTGTATGGCACCCCGTGAGGATTATGGCATGATAGTAATAAGCAGGAATATTTTTTTAAAAATGCTTTTCTTACTCTTATGTTTGCATGCTGTGTGGGAAGAGGGTTTGATTTAATTAATACAGAATGTTGATTTTTGCACCTTTTTGATTGGTGTAGGTTTTTAAGCTAGAGCCTAGATATAAGACCACTATTTAAACGTAAGGTGCTCCTTGTTCCCGTTTTTTGTTTTGCCTTCGTAGTTTTTACAGTCCTTTCCAATATGATAATGAGTAATTTTCTGATAGGAGAGATGAATTAAGGCCTTGCACTTACTTCATACTTCCCTGTTTTTAGTGATCCCAGCCATTCAAAGTCAGGGACAAAATCTTAATTTAGAAAAAAAAGAAAATCTAAAGTAGGATTTTTCTACCCTGCTTTTATGAAAAGAGAGTGCACTGATCCAAGGTGAGTTGCTGTAGGCAGGTGGCAGGGAAGGAAGCTCCACGCTACGCAAATGTAAGCATTTGTTGGGTGTCCAGGGGCCTGCAGACTGTTTTCTCTTTGTCTTTTAGTATGAAAGAACACAGACTCTGCTCTCGGAGCTGAAGGCGAAGTATGAGGTGGCTGAACAAGAAAATCAGTCACTCACAGAAGAACTCAAACAATGTAAAGAAAACCTGAAGCTGCTACAAGAAAAAGGAAACAACGTAAGTCTGTACATAATATTTGGGGAATTGGAGTTACGACACTGGCAATTCTGTTGATAGAGGGAGTATGTAAGAGTCAAATAGAAAAGGACAGACTTTAAAAACAAAAAAGACAAAAAAGGGTGGTTTACCATATTATATGCACAATTCCATTCTGGTACTACCTGTACATATTTACAGGTCATTACAGTGTTACAGTTATGCATGCAAGTTAAATTCCCAGCTGTGTGACAGTTTTAACTATAGCCTTAGATATCTGCTCTCTTGAAAACATCTGGCTTAAATACTAGTTAGTGAACCAGAACTAAGCAAAGCTTTTTAATTTCAGAGAATGATACATGGGTAAAAGCTGAGAAACCCAGATCTGAATGAATTAAGCAACCTTTTTCAAGATGCTTTTATTAGTGTTTATTACAATGGATGTTCCCTTCTTATTTTTGCTCATGCTTCTTAACAATGGTTATCCCTGATCGGCTCATGCTTTAAACAGTGCAGTTGAAATGTCCTTTCTATTCACTAATGAAAATATCTGTTGCAATTAGTTTGAGAGGTTGTATCATTAGAATTGAGTTTACAGCTAGCGGACAACATTTTATACTGAGACTTCTGAAATTCTCCAATTGATGAAGGTGCGGCAGACACATTATAAGGTGGTCATGCCTTACTTCAGATACTTTACTACACTGGGATAGCTGGTTTATTGTCTTCCTGGACTACCTCTATGGTCAGTGCAGGGTGAACAACTCCTGTAGTGGATGGTACAAACCAGGAGGATAATGGATGCTCTGTAACAGGCTTTTAGAAAACGGTTTCTCTGACTATGGAGCAAGTTTTACAGATACCATCCTCAAAAATCAGCTGGCAGCTAGATGGCCAAAGCTCATGTGAATACTCTTGACATAGTCAATTACTGGATGCAAATGTCTAACATAGTAGAGCTGTCAAAGATGTAAAGAATTGAAAGCCCTTCTCACTTCTTTCAGCCATATTTTCAGGAATATGATGCTATAATTCTTGTGGAACCTGCTTCCTGCTTAGACTTCTTCTGCAATGCTCAGCTAATATTGAGTTACTAAAGTAGGCAGAAAACAAACAAACAAAAAAACTCCCGTTCTAGTAGAACGGATCACACTGAATAAATAACTGTGAATGTGAGATTTTTTGCTCTGTTAAAAACATTAACCTCAGGATTGAATGATCAGTGGAAAAAGGGGGATAGTAGAGGGAAGAAATACTGTGAAGGGAATTGGAGCACCTGATGAAAGTGGAAAAACTTGCAAGGTAAGGGAAATTTTAGGAAGAATTTGAGGTGAGTATTTATATAAAATCAGGAACCACAGCAGCTGCCAAAATCTGCTTCCAGAGGAGGATTTAGTTATGACAGTTGAAGCCTGGGGGTCAGAGTATGGTGAAGAGCATCCAACTATATAAGGACCTGCAGGACAAACTTGCTGTTCAAGCAAGCATTACTCCCAATAAGTAATGTAAAACATATCTATCTTATGGACTATGTGAAGCATCATGGATGCTGGGCCGAGCTCCAACGTCAAATTTTTCAAGTACCATTGTCCCCTTATGCTTGAATCATTATCTGCTACTTCATTTCCAAGGACAATGTGCCACAGAAGGTGACTTCCCACTGTGGGGCTTGTTCCTTTTTGCAGCCCATAAGTATCTGAGTTCACATATCTTCATATTCTGATATAAGATGCACATTTTTGATGAAGCACCTACTTAAATGCTCCTCAACAATAAGGAAATAAATTTGTGGAGGGGAAAACGTAATCGTTGGGAGGCAATTTCATTTAATGCGGTGGATATTTATCATCTGTTTCATTTGCCAAGATACCACAGCCTTGAATGCATGTAACTTAAAAAATAAAAAAAAATTAAGAAATAATGGAAAAAAGAATTTACATAGAATTGTTCAGTGAACTATCAATTGATAGAAAAGACAAGGCCTCTGTACTCCATTTGGGATATCATTTAAATATTTAGGTTTTATACTTAAGTTTTATTTTAAAAAGAAAAGTGTTGTGTTCTGAAACGCTTAGCAGTGTGGTGTACTACTTGCGCTTGCATGCTTATAGGCACTGATTATTTCCTGATGCGCTTTATATGACAGATTTGTTTATGTGAATGGTTTGAGAACATCATCTGCTCTGGTTGACTTAAACTTCTGGCACTTTTTTTGAACACTGCTGTGATTATTTCTACCAACATGCTCTCTGTGGGAAGGTGGCACTCTGATTTGTGGCACCAATGACACAAAAATAATCCTGCATGAAAATTATTGTAATAGTTGCACATAATTTGTCTATTAAATATTTGCCTTGATTAAAACAAATTTTAATCGAATGGCAGAGACTAGAATACTTTTCAAGATTCCCATTTTGAACCGTATTGGAAGTTCTATGATTGACTTGTACAAATTCATAACAGGATGAGATTTTATTTATGAATCGCAATGTTTTAGAAAGTCTTCAAACATGAATTTACTATTTATTTATTTGACTGAACTAAATCAAGGTGACTTCAACACAAAAAATATTTTAAGAAAATATTTAGCATGGTTTGAACTTAACCTCTGTGTGTCTGTGTGTGTGCACGAATATATAGGCTGGGATACAGAGAAAGCAGATGTCTTCCAAGGACAGCTTAAAAAGAAATTGGGTCCTTTTTTGCTTTTAATTTATCATCTTGAGGATAGAAGCTGTCCATCCAGAATGTGAAGTAAATTAGTTTACAGTTAATTGAATGTAGCTGAGAAAATGTGTAGATGGTTCTAATGAGGCCATAAGCTAATTGAACCCTGCAATCCTGCCAGCTGGTAGTTGGGCCCAGCTGCAGCATTTGATCGATTTTCAGAATTGCATTTGGTCATAAGGCTGATGTCCTGCCAGAGATGCTGCTCTTCTTGGTGTCTCTAATAGAAGTGTACTTCCCTGCTGCCAAGTAACTTCGTGTTGATTGTACAGTCATGTTACAATCTCACGGAAATGTCTGAACTGCGGGGTTTGCCTGTGGAGACATAGTTGTAATTGATTCACTAATGGAAGAAAAAGATTGTTTTTCGTAGAGGCTGGTGATGGAAAATGGGAAGGGCTAACTTGCAAGGAATGAAGAAGTAGCTGAAAAATTCAATATCTGGTGTGAGTCTTTCTGCCTTAAGAAATCCAGATGGGATTTCCTGTCACGTAAAAAAAAAAACTAAAACCAACTATGAATAAGATACAGGCAAATCGGATTAAGATTTGTATTGGTTTTAAATGCTAAATTCCAAGTTGTTGCAAGAGGTTTCTTAGAACATTTTCTGCTTACTTCCCTTTATTTTTAAACATCCCTGTTCATTTGAGTAGAATGGTGTACTAACTTTGTATACCAGATTAGATCATGCTGTATTGTGTTAGATGTCTTTAATACATTTCAATTAAAACAAAACTCACTGACTTATTCCCCCCTCTCTAAATCATCTTTACCTGATTGATTTATAGCACAAAGTGATTTTTAATATCCCTTCCCTTCTTTAGCCTTCCATATTACAACCCGTCCCAGCCGTATTCATCGGCCTAATCCTGGCTTTCCTGTATTGGTGTTACGGCCCATTGTGGTAGCGAAAGGTACAAGCACTACTGTTCAGTCAATGTATGTTTGTCCCTCTCACCTGTTTGTGCCATTTCTGTATAAAATAGTGCATGGTGAAATGCTCACAGGTATTTTTTTTTTTTTACCTTAAGCAAACCCTTCATTTAATATGCCATTCTTGTTGATACTGACGAGCTGAGCGATCAACTAATCATTTAACATCTGTGTGATTTCTTTAATTCTAACAATGAATTTCGTTCTAACTCGTTCTGAATGTGCCTCTTCTAACTCGGTCTCAGTTTGTCTTAAGCAAATGAGCTACCTTTTGCACAATGCTGCGATGCTAGGGCCTGTAAGAAAACTTAATTGCTTAATTAACTATGAAAAATGAAGAGTTTGCCTCTTAAAATAATAAAAATCAACAAGCTTTGGTTCCTATTTATGGACTAAGAAATTCCTCTCTGGCTCTAAACACTTTAATTTTTCTCACTATTGCTATGAAGAAGATGGAAAAAGAGACAAGATGAGAAATAGGTGGTTGGTTTGTATTCTGAACTCTCAGCTTGCATTTTCTCTAACGTCTCTCAGTGTGTCCTCCTCTTAAAATGCTATTCTTGTCATGAAATGTTGTGACAATCCGTTTGAAATGATGTTGTTAGGATCTGCTACAAACTAACTTCATAGATCTGGATTTTAAGATTTGAAAGCTCAGTTAAAGACGTCAGTACTGCATAAACCTGTGTTTAGCGATTACTTGGCACAAGCCATGTTTTAAACATCTTAAGCCCTCACACGTCTAATAGCAGATTCCTTTGAGGTGCGTACAGTAATGAAGCTGGAAATGCAGAACTGCCAAAGGTTCTCCTGATGATCCTCAGTCATGAAGACTCGTGGAGTTCCCTTTGCTAGAGAAACACGGGTTACTGTGACGTTCTAAGTCAGGGCCAGGCTGCAGCAGGGCTCGTGGGTAACGTTTTAGTGATGCCTATCAACAGGTACTCAGGACTTTCAGGAACCACGGGGTAAACTGGTTAGTATGAATTAGAACAAATATGATATTGATTTTTTTTTTCTCTCCACACAGAGACAATGGCCTTGGATGCCTGTGATGGCAGCTTTGGTTGCTGTAACAGCCGTGGTGCTGTACCCAGGCCTAACCAGAGCTTCTCCATGAGAACTGTTGTTGAATCCATACACCGTCCTCCCTTTAGAAGCTGGCAACATTCATATACTGAGGGAAAACTGATTAATTCTCTTCCTTTTTACCTCTTAATACAGCACAGCTCTGCGTGAGAACAGCAGTAGGGTCATTTGCTTTAAACTGTATAAAATGTATCTGTCTATAAAGAGGGAATAAAATTGTGATTCATCATACTGTGAGCAATATTTTTGCTTACAATTTCATGCAAGTTATAAGTTAGTATGTTGGGATTCTGAATACTATAATGGTGGCCTAAAGTAGGCTTCTTGGTACCAAATTATTTATAATGACTAGGGTTGTGGACACTTACTCTAGAATCTGATTGCCAGATTTAAAAGGAAAAACACATTTCTGATTTGGACACCCAAGCCAAGTAACCTTGCAGATACTTGGAAAACAGATGCAGTGTGCTCAGTGCCTTTCAGTACGATTTTGTTTTGCTTTGTTTTTTTTTTTTTTAAAAAAAAAACAACAACCTAGTATACTATTTTACTTGCTGTTAGTCACTGAGCTGTTGGGAACAAGACTTAAGAAAACTTCTCTTACCATGCCTTTTGAAGGAAGCATATTTTTCTTTGGTAAGGATTGCTTTATAATGATTTTTGAAAATAAACACAATTCATGTCCAGCCTTAAAGAGACAGAGATTCTGATGGTGAAGACCAGCCTAGAGTATTTAGTGTGCGCGTGTGCGAGTGTAAGCATGTGTGTGTTCTTGAGTGAACTAAGGGGTTTCTGGGAGCAAGTACTTGGTCATTTGATGGACATAGTGCAGTGATACAACTTACGTTAACTTTAGTTTGAATGTAATTTATTGAATTTCATATATTTAAAGAGACGCGTTCTTTAAAAGTATGAATACTTTCTCACATACCACATGTATCAATTTATTTTTTCAGTCATTTGATACTTTCTGACTTGGGCTGGAGAAGCTCTTTAGATAAGCTTTTGTTGACGTAACTTTGTTAAGAGAACTGCTACAGTACGTCTGTGATTAGCTGAAAAAAATCTAAGATACATAAAATACTACAAAATTGGAATCATATACCTGATGATGTATTGTCAGGTCAAGATGATTTCAATTTGGTAGTAAAATTTTGTGCATCCTCATCACATGGCTGTAAGTATGATGCAGTGGTCCCCATTACAAAGTTTATTTTCCTTATCGAAGTACTATAACTATTGCTATTTGCTGACTTTTGGTGGGAATCACTGTAGTTAGTGCTGAATTAAATGTAGACTGTAGTTGTCTTGTTCAGCTCAACAGTTCTGTCAAAAAAGTTTATTAAAGACTTAAATAATATGCTAAAAATGGTAAAGTAAAATGGCTCTGCTAAAGGAAACTTCAAAATAGGGAGGTAATCTCAGCAATTGAATTGGCTTTAAAAATGTTATGGCAATCGACAGATAGTTTAAATATTTAAATAGAAATTTAGCATATAATTTACTTTGTGAGGTTTTAAGGGTCATTGTCCTTTAATTAAAGGTTCTATCTTAAGTTACGTGGGATTTGCTAATGGGAGGATTATTAGTTGGAAAAAAATAGTCCACAAGTGACTTGTAGAATATAAATATTGTCATTTAGTTCATTCATTTCATCCTTTTCAGTTGCAGGAAGCCATCCAACCACAGAACACTCGTATGCCAGTGGTACTTAGTACCTCTTGTATATAGGTTATTGCAAATATTGTTCTGAAATGCTTAACTTCAGAATTACATTTTTTAAAGTAAATAATTGTTTTAAATCTATTTTGTAAAGATATAAAAATACAATAGAATTTCTGGAGTACAGATTAAACTATTTGCACTAACACACGTGATGTGCATGATTTAATAAAATAACTTTACTCTCCCTATGCATGTTTGAGTTGAATGTCATTTAAAAACAGAAGATTCATGCTAAGTTTCTTTTGTGCTAGATACTGCCACAGTTACTAGGCACAATGTCTGCAGCATGTCCAGTAATAGGAAAAGACTTTTTTTTTTTTTTTTTTTACCTTGTATTTCACATTTGCACTGGTTTAAGATTTTATCTAGCTGATCTCTCTCCTGGCTGTGGCTTTCAGAGAGAAAGTGGGGAGGAGAGTGTAATGAAAGGCTTAGGATCATTACTGCCATGGTGGGGGGGAAGAAGTGTCCACAGCTGAGGGTGGCTTGTACCTGTGGCAGGGTTGTGAGGCTGGAGGAGTGGTGGGCACAGAGAGCGGGGCGACAGTGGAAAGCCCTTCTAGGGGAAGGGAGCCTGGTGCTGCCTCCTCTCTTCAGCATCTTGAACTCCTGATTTGTCCCTCCTACAGCTGCTGTTTCTTTTCCAGCTGATTCTGTTCCCTCCTCCCTGCTGGTAGCATGTAGACATGGTGTGAGGAGGTGGAGTGGGGCCTGGTGGAGCAGTGGTCCCTCCTGGCTGGTGACGGGGAAGGTGCTGAGCTCCCTGGGACCAGCCTCGGGTGGGCTGGGCTGCCAGGTGGTGCCCCATACCGAGCAATGCTGCCTGGGACTTAAGTTTTTTCTTGCATTAAAGACAAATGCTGTGTTTTCAGAAATCTGTAGAGAATCAGAGAGCTGAGATTTGGGACCCAACGTGGCTGTATTAAAGGAGAAAGATTTCTAATTTAGTAATTTTTTAATGATGTGCATGTGTGCATATTTATATTGCATACACAGGTGTGTAGTACACATTGCATGGGGGTTTGTGCTTACAGGTGTACCTGCACTTCCCTAATACAGTGCCTTTCCCAGGAGCTCTTGACATTTGCATGTTCAACATAATCAAGAATGAGGTAAAATGCACAGTTCACTCTTCCATTGTGAGAATCCCTGGAGAAGGAATGGATAACTGGGAAGCTGCTGTTCTTCAGCGCTTTGATAGTAAAGCAGTGAGTGGAGTTATTTTGCAAGCATTTGATGCACAAACTTCTCTGGGTTTTGTTGAGTTTGTTTATAGTAAATATGTGTGCTCTTTTACATTCATATTTAGGTTCTTTCTTCTTAGTTGTGAGGCTTGATTAGCTAAGCCTTGGAGTTACTGTAACAAGAGCAGCTTTTCACAAACTTGTAAGATGCTCTAAGTTTACTTGTAAAGTAAGTGCTCTGAGCATGCACTGAAGTTTGAGTGCATTTAAAAAGATTCCTCAAACTAGAAAAATTAGTCTGAGAGTTGTTTTATCAGTTGCTAGTTCAATTTGGAAGACTTAATATAATAAAATTCTTCAGTTTTGTCCCGGTGTCGTGACTGAGGCACCTTTTTTTAAATTCTGAAAGAATTCTACCTACATGGGGACTACAACAGCAGGCCTTTTATTTCAAAATATAAATACACAATATATAAAAAATACAGTGTATTTTTCCTGTTCCTTGTAGCTGAATTAAATGTGTTCTTCCAGAGTCTTAGCCTGATCCTTCCTACAGAATCTCTGGATTTTTTGGTGCTAAATGGAGAATTGTGAGCGTGCACAATATATTGCAAAATTTTATTATAAAACAGTCTTAGTGAGGGTTAGTATCAAATGACTGACAGCTGAAGCAAAGGTGATCATCTGTGCATGTATTTTTGGGATATATTCCTACGTTATTTTTCTTTCTCTAATCAAGTCTTCTGAAACATGTAACTTGTTCAAATTTTCAGTGTGCTTTACATAAGATTTTGAATGTCTCCTGCCTTAATCTGTAGGGTTCTACCACTTGCAAGAATCATTTCTTCAGCTTGCATCTTCTCCATGATAAATCCACTGCCGATTCATTCCACCAGCAGCATCTGAGTGCTTTAAAACACCAGGTCACCACAACGGCTTTTGGGAAGCCACTGTAGTTTGCACTAGCTCTGCAACTGGGGCTGGCTGCTTTCCACCAGGGGCCTTTTTTTTTCCCCCTCTAGCTTTTCATCCACCATTAGTATCTCATCAGCAACTGTCTCAAGATTTTGAGTCTCCATCAATATAGCAATTGATCATATGCAAGAATTAGAAGCCATATTCTCTTCACGTTTGTCGTGCTTGTACCTCTGGGGTTTGAAGGGTGATTGCTTCCAGCAAACAGCTGCATTTAATTCTCCAGATCCAGCTGATTTACTCATCCCAGTCCCTCTTTGCGTGTGCCTCTGGACACAAAATTCCTTTCTTCCTCCTCTGGTGGGGAAATGGGCTGCAGTATGGGTCTCCCAGTTCTTCCTGGGCTTTTAGTTCATCCCAACTCGTTCAAATTAATGAGCAGAGGTTTGTCCACAGAGCCAGGATCTTCTGCTTGGAGGGAAGGTTGCGCCTGCTACTGCTTTAAAAACAGTGGGTGCTCCCAGCATTGGACTAAGGGCTCCCAGAAGTAGAAGACAAATTAGCAATTGAAACAAAGGTGTCAGAGGCTCACGTTTCCAGTTGTTGGTAAAGGCAGAGGAAACTCAGATCTGGTTGCTTTTCTGGATATCGCGGTCATAAAACTTCACAGACTGATTTCAACATCAGAAGCATAATGTCAAGTATCTATTTTAGAAAAAAAGAAGTCTTGCTTGAAGAACTTCAGAAAAAGAATTGGTCACCTCTGTAGGTAAGTTACTTGAGCAGCTCCTGCGCTCTCAGAAAAGCCAACAAACCAAACCCCAACCCGCTTGCTTATCTCCCAACCACTGGATTTCAGTATATCTCTTGGAGGATGTTCTACTGATGCAAATATTGTCCTTATTCAGGGATTTGACATACCATGATCAAAATACCTTCCAATCTTACTTTATATGAAGGGATTGAACTTCTTACTTTTTTTCTTCATCCCTCCAGTTTCTGTTGCCAGCTTCTTAAACTATTTCTAATTTTCTGAATGTTCTTTTTTGAAGAGTAGATGCCAGAACAAAATGTCTCCTTACAGTAATGACTTGACTTAAATCATATAAATAGATAATAATCTTTATATCCTGCTCTGCTATTCTTACTTGGCTGGCTACCAGAATCCTTTGGGGGATTCACTGACTTCTCGTATTTGGATTTTAATCTTGTGAATCGAATCTGTGCATTCCTTGCATCGCCCCAGCCCTGTGGTATCTGACTTAGCAATATTGTTCATTAAAAACCACTGCAGGCAACCAGGCCAGGGCAGCAGTCTGGTCCCGTTCCTGGTCAGCACTTCATCAGTGGGTATGTTTTTCCCCCCTTCAGGTGTTAACAGGGATGACTAACAAAGCTTTTGTAGGTTATTGACCGTGCAGTGTTGGACAGTAGTGAGCCAAAACCAGATCCCTGCAGGACAACAGGGAAAACGTTCATAAGGTAATTCCTTCACTTAGTGTTCGCAAAGTCAGCTGTTTTTTAATCTGGATTATTAGTTTCAGTGATAGTGGTGTAGTGACTGCTTTTATTGGAACGTTAAATGATTTACAGAAGTCTTGGTCTAATAGCACCAATTCACGTTTTTTAAAACTTACAGAAATGAAATTTTATTTTAAAATGCTTTGACAGGCATAATTTTTTTTATGTTCTTGAATCCTGTACTGATTGCTTCCCATAGATTATTCTGTGATTTGCTTAGATCTTAGAGGGAAGCAAAACCAGTCCTTTTTCCAAGATAATACATTTTACTCTCTTCCCTCAGCCCCAACATTGTTGCCTGTTACTGCTGCTTCCCTCTATAAGGCAATTCTAAATTATTCATGTGACTATGTTTAAATTTTTCAGTTTACTCAATTTGGGTCAGTATTATTCCCAGCACTGGAAATGTAACACCTCTAACGCACCGAGGGTGTGTGCGCATGTGTCTACGTTGCTGTTCTGAGATTGCGCTTGCATGTGGTAAGATAGGTCATGATTACTTGCATTTGGCAGCCATGAGAATGGAGATTCTCAAATAATTCTCAACTATGGGAATGGAGATGTTAGAATGGAGATGGAATGGAGATGTCAGGTGATATATTGAATCTGCAGATGCGCTTCCAATCATGTTGTCTCTTCATCGTATCTGGTGAAGACGAACAAATCAAGAGCTTGGGTTAAACTAAAAGTAACTTTTTCTTACCTGATCATATTAATCAGTAACTTGAGAAAGAAGGGTAAAGTGATCAATTCATTCTGCTCTATTGGAATAACATTTATCCAGAAGTTAGTCTGTATTTGTTTCCGTACCCTCTGTTAGGAAATTGATTATTTTGTTTTAAAGAAATATCACACACATATTCTGAGTGGGGAAGTATTGCCTTCAGTATGGGATGGATTTACTACTTTAATCTTTGTGCTAGATCATTTATGAAGTTTATATTCTATTTATATTTCTTGTAAGGAGTTCTTGCTCTGGAAAATACTTTTATTGGGTATGTCATCAATTTTGATGTGACAAAACTACTTGTCTTGGATAATATAGTGGCTCTTATTTAAAAATGTTCCAAATATGCAATATGTCTTTTGGGATGAATAAATGGTAAAAATTATGAGAATAAATTTACAACGCAACCAAAAGCTGATCTGTATGTACATAGTCTTTCATTCAGCCTAACTCCAAATTTCAGCACTCCACAATATCCAAATAACATGACACACTGTTTTACTGCAGAAAAACTTACTAGTTAATGAAATCAATTAAAACTTATTTTAAAATTGGGATCTACTTACCTGTCTACTTTGTACAAATGGTATTCACAGGTGTATGACCTTTCCGCCCCTGTGTGATGTGGTGAAGCTGTGCTGCAGCAGCTCTGCCTGCAGACCCTGGGAGAGAAGGGCTGGAGCACGGGGTGTGAGTGTAACCTCGGTTTGTGCAAGGGTTATGAGTTTGATAGTGACCACCAGGGTATCATTCACAGATCATCCTTTAGGAAAACCAACCAACAATCCCACAGTCTTTAACCTGCACCGTGAATCAGATGCAATCCTGGAGCCCTGCTTCTGTGCTGACTCAGGAGAAGGACATTTACTGAGTCATTTATGTAGTTTTCTGCAGGTTTGAGCCTTTTGAGGAAGGGAAGTCTCCTCCCTGTTTGCTGTGTGGTTTGGATCCGCCCCAGGGTGTAGTTTAAGCAGGTGTTGTTCCACTCCAGGCTGTGCTAAGTCCTGGTGTCAGAGCCTAGGTAACCTGCCTCTCTCCTGTTTCTCTGTTTAAAGAGTTAAAATCAGAGTTAACATTAAAACATTCTACCAGATGCATTAGATGCATCCTCAAAGGAGGACAAAAGGAAAAAGAAATCCCCCCCCCCCCCCCCCAAAAAAAAAAAAAGTGTTGAATACGTCTGTCTGTTCTTCATGGGATGCTGTTGGTAGAAGAGGTCACACCTAACATCTACCACTAACTTCATCTCAAATTCCTGGCTCCCAAGTACTGGCACAGACTGCTTTATCTTAGACCAAGGAGAGAAACACTGAATTAGTTTATTTCTGAGTAATTCTGTAGTGGAAAAGGAGTGAGCAAAAAGGTTTGCTCATTCTTAAAGATTGTGTCAATGTTACAGGCTGGTTAGGTGTGATATTAAAGGCGTTTGGTTTTTCTGTTGTTGATAGACACAGTTGATGGGCAGCTTTTCTGTTGCAGGACTTGACTGTAATCCAGCTGTAGCTGGGCATTGTAATAGACATTTATTACTTAGTTTTTTCCACTTCATAATTATTGTAATGGCGTATAAGTGAAAATGTAGCCTGCAGCAACAGTGGTTTTTGGTTTTTTTAATTGTACTTGCAGATTTGGGTTGGCCAGGTGCTGGTGTCTGTGCTACCTGCTGCGGCAATTGTACGTCCTTTCTGCAGACTTTTCTCAATTGTAATTCTTCCCTTGTTCCCAATATTTTCAGATTTAAAGAGCTGTCATCCATCTGTTTTAAACAGTAAAATTGAAGTTGCTGCCATGGTGCACCTGCAGGGAAGGATCATACTTATACATTCCTAAATTATGTCCCAACCAATAACAAATTATTAGCAATCTCCTTTATTACTTATGTGAAGTGCTCCTTATGTGGTGAGCGAGGGTGTTCCTTAGCACATCCCTGCCTCTGTTGAGGAGGAGACTTAGTAGAGAAATAGGAAAAAAAACCCCAAATCTGTTGACTTACATGGCATTTCTCATTTCAAATCTAGAGGGAGTGGTAAAAAATTACTTGCCCAAAACTCATGCTTCCCCCCGTAATTAAGAAACAAATACTGCAATAATTCCAGCAGAAGTGCTGTTGGGATATTTCTTTGGTGAGAAATGAATTGTGTTGTCAAGTGTGTAGGATGTTGCATCTGCTTGGAATGTGGGTCTGCTGGGCATCTTTGCTACTGACTGCCCTTAGACAAGGAGACTCATCGGTGAAGCCTTTGATGTGATGTGTATCGAGATAGAAGATGAGACTACTCTACTGGCAGAGATCTTTCTCAACTGAGGCACCTCAGTTCGACTCACATGCACACGGGCTCATGTAACAGTGGTGTTCATTAATGTAAATGTTTTCCAGTTCCCATTAAATACATTTCACTGGAGTGTTTTAAAACATGGTAAGTTTTTTATTCTAAAATAAAGAACAGTAATTGGGTATTTAGTCATATTCTGCAGCTGTATGTGTTAACTTCTTAATTTCTTGGACTGGAAATAGCGCTTTGGTTAGATCCTGCTGGCTCAGATACTTCATCAGAAAATTACTATATTATTTGTTGGATTTTGAGCACATATTGGAGGTCTTCAGTCCTTTTGGTTTTGAAGATCTGTGCAAATATAAAGTTATAACTGTTTAATTTGAAGGTTGCTTCCTGCAGCCTCTGACGAGCAAGCTTGGAAAGCAATCTGTTTGTCCTGATGAGTGTTACCACAGGTGTCCGGTGATCCAGGTGCGAGCAGCCTTCTCCAATCGAGGAGAAAGAGGATGATGACTCATGGTAGAGTCATGTCCTGTCAGTGCTGCTTAGGGACACCACTGCTTCACCCTTCCTGGTTCTGACTAATGAAGCTGAAAGGAAGTAAAAAGAGGATCCTTGAAATGTGAAAGCCAAACCTTCAGAGATCTGTGGCTATCCAAATCCTGTACGCGGGTGGCTTACCTGTTCAGAAGCAGCTCAAGCTCTGCACTGTGTTTGTGGAGGTCTTGGAGTCAAGTGGACCCTCTTTCCACTGGTTGTAGCTGTCGCTGCCCCGTCATTGAGTGGCAGCTGCCTACAGCCTCGGGCAGACATAATGGCCTTGCATCCAGCTTGTAACTCGATGGATTTCTCTGCAGCACACGGGCAAAGGGGATTTGCTGTGATGTGGGTTCTGGTGGGTTTGGAGAAGTGGGATCTAGGGCTGATTTCATTAAACGTGATTACACCTGCTCCAGAGCGTACAAAACTCCAGAGTGGGAGAACTGAACCTCAGCAGTTGGCGATACCCACGTCATCACGCTTTGGACGCTTGCCCATCAGTGAAAAGCGCTGTCTCGGGCTTTGATCTCAATATCGTACAGTCTGCCCTGGGGGCTTGGCTTTCAGCTGGAGTCCACCATTTATGTTACATGTATTTATGCAACTTCTATTTTACAAATACACGTCCAGTGAGCCAGCGAAGCTGTGTGTTTGCACGGCTTCTGGAATCAAGGGAACACCGTAGCAGAAACAACTTGGTGTAGCAGAGCATTGCAGAAACCTCAGCTTCCCCATGCAGTGTCTCAGCAGGATGAAGCTTTGTGCTTCTCAGTACAGGTTTAATGGGAGAGGGTCAGGTAAAACAAACTATTTCAAGCTTTTAAAATTCAGCATGTTGAAAGCATGAAGTTGGAGTTGAGATGCGTGGCGTTTGCTGTGCGCGCAGGTCTCTGTTGAGGCATCTCTTAGTTTGCGAGAGGGAGTTTAAAAACCTTCCCTAAATATATTGGCTGCCTCCCAGTGACTTTTAAATTGGCATTGAAGCTGGAAAGGATTTTTTTTTATTTCTTTTTGTTTCTGTGCTGCATTGCTTATTGCATGCAAAACTGACTCTTTTAAGCAAGGAGCTTCTACTAACAGCTTGAGATGTCAAAACATGAATTTCAAATACAATTCATTACATGTTTCATGATGGAAAATACTTCCCCTACAGCTTTCTGGAGGAGTCCTTGCTTCTGTTTTTCCTCAAATACGTCAGGCTGTTTTCACTGAAATAAGTTACTTGTCATCTGCAGTACCTAAAAGCCCTTGTACCCGTAGTTGTGTTGTCTCCAGATGTGTCACCACAGCAGCCCTGTGCTGTGTGTGTGATTGTTTTGGTGTGGTCTGGCCCCTGTCACCGTGAGGGGTGGCAGGAGCCTGCAGGAGGAAGTTCCAGGTGTCTTGAGAGGAAGGAAGTGAGGGGAAAACAGTGTGTTTTGGGGAAAGTTCCCACGAAATGCAAAGGAGAGGCATGGGATGGGGCCAGGTGAGGGGAACATCAGGAAGGGAAAGGCAAAGCGAGCAGATCTGGGAAGGACGGGGGCGTTCCTGGGTTTTACTTCAGATGAGAAAAGTACCCTTGTACTCTTGAGAGACCATCCCCATGTTCTCTGTGTCCTGTCACCCTCAGCCAGCATGGTGGTGGATAGCCTCTGGCCACCAGCTGCCCTGGGCAGGGGGGAGCTGGCCCTGTGTGGCTTCGGATGCAGCGAGGTGGAAGGTGTTGTTTAACGTGCTGTGCAAGAGACGGGCCTTGGAGATAATATCTGCCTTCCTGCCCTGTGCCTGAACCTCACGGGAAGCCTGCTCCATTCTTTTCCCCTTCCTGGCATTGACCCGCGGGTTCGCTGTGACACGGGGCTTCCTCTCACCCATGTGAGGTCAGCGCTTTCCACCGCTGCAGGAGAGCTGGGCCCGTGGGATGCCCTCTCCTTGAGCGCAGAAGACTTCTCCTGCTTCTTGGAATGGCACGGAGATGATGTGGAGCTTTGCTTCCAGCACTAAGCAGGTGAACAGTAAAGAAAGGAGCTGCCAGTTACGTCCAAGGGGGTTTAATTAGAGACACCCTTCTAATCACTCAGGTCTCTGGGAAGCAAAGTCTTTGGTCTTGGCAATCACTGCCGCGGGAAACGTTATGGGGTGAGCTTTGGTGGAGACCATCTTGCAGAGTACCAGCGCGTGCGGTGCCGTGATGGCACGGTGCCATCGCAGGTGTGAGCACAGCCCTGGGTAACAGCGGCTCCGCCGGTCAGAGTGACAGAGCTACTGGTAGGGCACAAGGAAGGGTGGACCTGTGCCTGACTACGTCAGGAGAAGGTAAGATCTGTGGACCTCGTCTGCTGTAGGAAGAGTGATGTTGGTGTCAGCACGTCCTCTGCGTGGTCTTGGTACTGCTTTGGCTAAACTGTGTATTACGAGTGAGATGCCTTCGACGCATCCGTCGCCTCATTCATTGCCTCATCTGTGGAGCTTTGCTTAAGCCATCCCTATGGCTAAGATAGACAAAGATTCTTTTGAAACTTCAAAGAATCTTTGTTCTAGTTTTGTTTTGTCTAATATTCTCTTGTATATAATAATGTACGTAATATACATGGAAAAAATTATCTTCACTTAAATGTTTTGTTCTCTGTACACAAGCGAGTGGAAAATGCTTCACAGATACTTCCTACGGTCCCAGATTCAGACAATGCAGTTCACAATACTGTTTTAATCTACATTTAATGTTAAATAAAATGAGAGAGTTTGTTAATTTTACCAAAAGCAGATGTCAAGTATAGCAGACTCAAAGCGAAAAAAAACCACAAACCAACAAAGCCCCCCAAAACAAAAGAAAAAAAACTTCAGGCAACCCTCAGTGTGTGGCCCAAATGCAGCAGTCCCCTCGCCTCGGCAGCCCCCCGCTGCGCTGCTAATTGGGCCCTGCTTTTCACCCTCGTTAGCCCTTGGGATTGTGTACACTGCTCAGAAGGAACCCCCCCGTTACAAGACGCTATAATACTTAGTTGTTACGACGATGTATCTCTGTGGGAAGAAAAATTCAGTTCACACCCTGTAAGTCCAAACTATAAGGTAAAAATAATCCCTTTCTATTCTCTCCTAAACAGAACTGCTCCTGGAAAGCAGAAACAAACCCTAGTAATTGCTCTATGTCCCTGGAGTCCTTAACAGAGCATCTGCAGACATGACAGGACAAGACCTGCTCCGGGATCCCTGCAGTTCTCAGCAATGGCAGAGATCAGTTCATGCATTACTGTTTAAGTGCTGTGTGTGTGCTCAGTGCTGTGGCTTTACAAAGAAGATGACTTTATTTTCCTGCTGCAAGGAGGTTGAAATCTTAACATCCTGAACATATGGAAGGAGAGTTTTCTCTGACTGTCCAAAATCTCATAAAATGTAAGCTGGGGGGGAGAGGGGAGGCCACGTGCATGCTTGGTGTTCAAGAAAAAGCTATTTGTGCTTAGTATAATGGCAATATTTTTCAGTTGCAGCTCTCCTGTGCGGAAGTTTAATCTCCCTAATATGGACAGAGTGAGAGCAATGAGAACTACATAACTTTTGACTTAGCCAGTTTTCTAAGAACAAAAGAAATATGTGTTAAGTATGTATTTTGGGTCACTTTTGCACTTTTTTCATCTTTCTGTGTTTCTATTTATACCCTGGCCAGTTCTTACACTCTCTGACCTGGTAAGAAAGTTAACGTGGTTACTAAACTTTAAGAGGGAAGAGACTGATTTCCTGGATTTGAGCTGAGCACCATGGCCTTTATTGATATAAATAATGACATCATCTTTTATTGCAGAAGGGGAACCTTAAACGGTTACGGGAGAGCAAATTTTAGGAAGAGTGTCCTTATGAGACATATGTGATTCATCTTCAAGTGTGCGTATTTAAGAAAGATGCTGTATCCTGAGCCAAATCAGCTCTGTGAATCTGACTTCACTCTGTTTCAGACTGTAACTTATTAGCAAGAATTATTCACTTTTTTTTTTTTCCCTTTTAAAATATGTGAAAATTGGTGCTTGCAGCCTGCTGGGGAGCGCTAGGCAAAGCACAGGCAGCTCTTTTGTCCTCTTCCAGCTTCCTCCAGAAATCTGCTTTTGCACTCCTCCAAAAGCCTTTTGTAAATGATGCCTGAACCATAAAGTAACGGTAACCGCTGTCTCATTTCTGGGATTCCATGTGTTAGTCATTCAGAGCAGTGGTGTCCAGGGCACTGATGAGCTGCCAGTAAAGCTCTTGGTTTCCTACCGGAGAAGTTTGCTGATGTCTATTAGAAAATATCACCACATTCAGGTTCAGTCTCCTCTACGTAACGCAGCGAGGAGGAAATGTGCATCCTTTTTGGCAAGAGCTGCAGAAGCAAAACGATACACCACGGTGTGGCTGGAGTTGCTGCCAAGGGTGAACATCTGCTCTACAGCTTGTCATTCAGCCTTTTTTAAGATGCCCTATGAGCAGCCAAGAGCGCTGGCCTGGCTGGGTTCCTGCATCTGTTTTGTACCTGAATGGGAGATAACTGGCTGGGCAGGGGAAAGCTGCAGACTGGCAGGCTCCACCTCTGTGCCAGCGGCAGGTGGGCAGCAGCACGCCGGTCTGTCTGCTGGGGAGAGAAGGCCCTCGTTTCCCCTCACCTGGCTCTTCTATGCCATGTTTACCAAAAAGAATTGGTCCTGTAGTGAGTTGCTATGAGGAAAGCAGGCATATGCTCCCCATTTTCTCGCACCCGCCTTTGCAGGGCCGCGGTCTCAGCGTGCCTCTCTTCTCGCTGTCGGTAAGCAACTTCATCTGTGCTCGTCATGCAAGGACAGGAGACTGAAAGTCGTTTGGGTTTGTTTGTTTAAAAAAAAAAAAAAAGGTGGAAAAGTAGTGTTTAGCAAGCATTAGTGATTGTTTTCAGTGAGTTTGTTTTCAAACCTGACCTGTGCCATGTGAAGGGCCAGCGTTGCAGCCTCCTGGGGAGGGGGGGGTCAGAGCCAGGAGGGCCTGGAGTCAGGCTCATTCATCCTTAAGCCTTTACCTTTCTCCTTTCCTGAAGCTTAGGAGAAAGCTCTTCTGCCACCCCCTCTGCCCCAGCCTCAGGGCCCTTCCCTCCTCCACACAGGACTTTGTTGGATGCTGTTAACGAGGAGCAGGAGCCCTCTCTGCTAGACAAGCCCTGCAGTGCAACAGTGCTGGCACACAACTGGGGGATGCCATGTCCTACTGTCCTCCAGCTGTGTCCTAAGCCTGCGTACCTGCTGTCCTCTCTGAATTGTTTCCTCAGTAAATGAAGACAAACGTTGCATTAATCCAGGGGCAGAACAGTGTTTTCAAAACCTGTCTCGTGTGGTGGCTGTTGCCCCTTCTCCCTGCTTTAAGCCAGGGCTGGCTCAGCAAACTTTTGGGTCAGATTCCTGATTTCTCTCATCTGGTTGTTGCCTTTTCCCACTGCTGCTCACAGCACTGCCAGGCTGTCAGCCAGAGCCAGGGGAGCACTCAGGGACTGACCCCTCAGCCTGGGGCCTGGCCCGGTGAAGGGCTCCGGTGCTTCCAAGAGGGCTTGGAGGAAGCCACCAACTTGCTTTTCATGGCTCCTGCCATGTTTCGCTTGCTCTAATGCCTGAGTCTCACACTGAAACCTGAGGAAGACCACATCTGAAGATGTTCTGCCTTTTCAGCTCCCTGTGGGAGGGGTAACTCCCTGATGTGGCACTTCATGCCTTATTTTGTGCTTATCAAGTGTCTTCACCCTCATCCCAAAATATCAGCTTTTATAAAAGCAGATGAGTCCAGCTGGCATGGGGGCAGAAGTGAGATGTTTTGGGGCATTTCAGAAACATATGCCAGCTCCTCGCTGGGTCCAGGATTGTCTGTTTTACAGCAGTGCCCCAGGCAAATCCTCCCCAGAGATCTCGGTGTGCCCCTCCATTGGCGTGGGTCTGCCAGGGCTAGGGGCTGGGGTCCTGGCTGACATGTACGGCAAGAAAGTGTTTTCACACCACCTGCTTCCAGGAAGGTGAGATTTTGACCAGTTTTGGCGAGTCTGGCCCTCATTTGGAGAAGATTTTGAGTGCCACCTTCATGTGACAATTGTCAGAAGTACCCTTGAGATATCGTTTATCTAGAAGATTTGCTGTGCCCTGGTAACTTTAGGGATGCGTGTTCCTTCCCTGGTCTTACTAAGATCCTGGTTAGCCATCTGGAAATCTCATCCTGTGATTACTCCAGAATCTGGAAGACCTTTTGTAACTACTAATCCCAGAAACAGATTTTCCCTTCATCCTGTCTGTCAACACAGCCTTTAACTTATTTTTATGGGCTTCACATGTTTGAAGCATCACTGCCTTAGGTTACGGTCTGTGTTTTCCGGACTCTTTCAGTGGTCCTTATATCTACATACAGCATTTTCTGAAGAAGGGCTATTTAGTGGGTATTTAGTAGCATCTTCTGTGTCCTTCAAAACTTGACACATCTCCATTTGCACATCTAGAACAGGAATCAGTATGACTTAGCATGCAATGACCATGAAATCCTAGGAAATTATACTTTGCGATGCAATCTATTTTGCTTCAACAGAATTGAGTAATGTTTTAATTAATGAGATGTGATAAAGACTGTATTAAAAAGTACTGATCCAATTGAAGCAAGGGAGGTAAAGCAAAAAGAATATTCTAAGCTAACTGGTGCCATACTGAACTCTTAAGTTTTTGCCTTTTTTTGTGTGTCTTGTCCACTAGTTGTTGTTTACCCACCAAAATAACTTGTCTGTGACGCTTACTGTATGTGTCTTTCCTACTTTATGGAGGCAGCAGGATGTGGCAGGTGGGAATTGATGCTGTGTGCAGTGAAAGCTGTCTGATAGAGTGCCATCTGCATTGGGGTGGTTTAAGAGGGTCTGTGTTGTGACCTTGCCTTGAATTGTGGCCCCGTGTTCCTGCAAGAACATCAGGCCCCAGGCAGAGGTTCAAAGAAACTCATTGGATGAGGTCTACAGGACATCTTCCCCATAGCTGGAGCATGCCTACGTGGTAGAGAGGGCATGTACATGGACCACAGCAATGGCTTCACTTCAAGTCCACAGTGCTTGCAGGTTTGTTGGCATGTGCTGCTCGGTACGAGTGGGCCTTGGACTACATGTGCTCCTTGAGCCTGTCCTTCTTCATTTGCAGAACATCATGTAAAGCCACCCTCTAAAAGTCGGGAGTGAAATGAAGAGCTGCCTCCCTTTTCCTCTCTTGTTAAGGAATAATTCTCAAGAAAAGCTTTTACATTTCTTGAGGATGACAGAAAAGCTTAACCTAATTGCTGCTCTAAATATATGCCTATGGCCCCTGAAAGTCCCAGCAGGATATAAAGCCACCAGTTCCAGTTCTCGTTTTTGCCAGAACTTCAAAGCATTTCCTTTTATGCAGTAATCTTAAAACTAGTCCAAGAGAATACTCACTCGATTACTTAGATATTCCAGTTATGCCACCAATATAGAAACTTAAATGATGATATTTTCCACAGGCAAAGCTCCATCGTTAGTTAAACGTGATGGTCATCTTCTTGCTTGTAGGGAAGATACAACCTCCTTTCCACGGTCTGAGAAATGGTTGCTGCTCGTAAGCTGAGCCAAGGGTGGTGACTGATGGACTAAGAAAATGAGACCATAACAGCCACCAAAGTCTTATTCAGGCTTTAAGTGTTTTTTAATCATTGTCATAACCTTCTCTGGAAGAGAAGCTTTGTATGGACTAGCCAGTACTTATTTAATAAACGCTTTGCTGGTTTAGTATTTGAGATTACAGTTACCATCTTATCAGTTATGCATCACGTCCAAACTTCAAGTAGAGATAAAAGCTCGTATACCTCCATAGATTAAAAGCAAAATTAGCCGGGCAGGACCCGCTCCCATCCCTCAAGTCTTAGTCTCTTCTTGGAGGTGTTTTAAGCCGTAGCTCACCTACCTCTGCCAGTGTGGCCTCATGTAATCTGGCAATGCGTTTATTTTATTTGCAAGGCTTAATTTGTTTGTGTGGTCTTAATTTGTGTGTACTCAACAAGCCAAGACTGGTCTTCTCCAGAGATTATAACTACGTAATGTGAAGATATTACAAAATTAAGAGGGAGATGTTTTTTTTTTTTTTATGGGGTTGTTTTGAGGGTTTTTTGGTAAGTGCAGTTATGCGGGCAGGGTCTAAGATTATTATTATTGTTTTCTGCTGGAATGACCTTGCAGTAGCACTTGACTTTGCAGTCAAGCTGAGGTAGGTTCGTCCCTTTGGCTGCTGGGCCCAGGAGAGCCGCAGCAGATACTCTAGGTCCTGGTCAGGAGGAATTCCAGCCACCAGGGTCAGCAGAGACCCATCATAATTGGAGTGGTTTCAAGTACTACAGGAAGCGTGGTCAAAAATGAAGAGATCATTCAAGGATCGTTTAGATGTAGAGAATTCCTCCTGGTTAAGCAAATATCCTGCTGAGTTTCTCCTGGAAAAGAATTCGATGTGTAAGGCTGTATCTTTTCCAGATTATGAGGGATGGGGTATAACGGAGAAAAACTTCTATTTCTGCAAACTTAGAAAGCATGTGGGCCTCAAACGCTTTTCCCAGTTGGAAAGTTTGCCGTTACGAAAAGGAAATAGATCTTTATAAGCAATATTTAATTCAAGCATTTGGCTAATTCTCCTGCTGCAAGGTTTTAGGTCAACTGGAATTTCGTTCCATTCAAACTGGAATGAAAGGGATTAGGAGGGGAATTACACTCCGAAGTTAGGAAAGCTCTCTGGTTTCTTGTCCACTAACCATTTTTTTCCTACCCATCAAATGTATATTTGACCTATGTTTCTAATTTAAGTGTTATAGAGAAACTTATTCCCACACACCTGCCTTTCTCTGCCCATTGCCACCGGTTCTGCCATGGGTGTGCTCGATTTTGCTCTTTCAGGAAGGGATCCCGATCTTTCCATATTTGGAAAAGTTTCTGGACATGACATTGTTGTACAGATGCTGTGAACTTATACGTTTATTCCATTAGGTTAGAGAATGGAAAAATGGGTGTTTTGTTATTCTTATTACTCATTAAAAATATTTGTCAAAATAGCGCCCTGTTCACAATGGGATGCTCTGCAGTGACACAGGGGGAAGCCGTAGCCAGGACCTTCTTTTTGTTGCTACCAGTATGTGTGTTTGCACAGGTGCGTGTGGTTCCTTCGGGATTCCTGCAGGGATCGCTTTGGGAATCTATCTGAAGACTTTTCTTCTGGCCGTGAGGTCAGTCTCCCTCTGTCTGTCCTTGCGATCTCCCTGTTGTGTGTGTGACTCCTGGCAGCTCCTGCTGTCCACTGCCCCGTGCTCTCCCAGCATCTGAAACCCTCCCTTTCCCCCTGTCAGTACTCTCATCGCTGGCTCTTGGAGACCTGGCAGTCATCAGCCTAACGTCAGTTACAACATCCCATTTGTGGCTGTGTGCATGAAGCAGCTACAGAAAGAGACTATCAGAGGAGACAGGTCCACATCCTGCCCTGGCTCTGTTACTGGGGAGCTGTGATGGATTTACTGCTTTCATAAATGCAGCAATCGGCGTTGCCAAACCCAGTGGTTTATCTGGGGCCACCCATGTGCTGTGCAAAAAAATAGCTCATCCTCAGAGAAAAGAACAAGGTGGTAGGTTGTTTTTTGGTTGTTTTTTTTTTTTTTTCCCTGAGTTTGCAGTAATTATTTTGGGAATAATGATGTTGCTTAAAAGAAAGAGAGCTGCTTTTTATGGCTTTTGGAAAAAATGCAGATAAGAACAAGGGGAGGTTACAAGCCCTGGGGCAGGCAGCAGCAGCAGCGGTGGGGCTCCAGCCCTGCCCATGCTCTGGAGAGTAGGGAGTGTGTTGGTGACAGGACAAGTTCGCCTTGGGGCCAATAATTAGTCAGGTGGGAGTTTTCCAGAAGATTGAGGGCGTCCTGGGAGGTCACCAAATAGGGAGAAAACAGGGGCTTGGCAGTGCAGAGGACCTCATCGTTGTTCTCCCAGTTTTTACCATGTAATTCATGCTTTGCTCTGTAAAGCATTGTGATATAGTTTGTATACATTATGTAAAATAAGTTGTATTCTATTATATTGAAGAAATACAAATATAAAATAAAGTCAAAGGATGGAGTAAAGTAGCTGTGTGGTAACTGGACCCCCGGTCCCTGGTTGTACTGGTTTTCCCATTCCCCAAGGCTACAAAGCCTTTGGGGCAAAGACTGCAGTTACAGGTCTCTACCATCCCTACAATGATTTAGGAGTTTTCCACGTGAAGATGTGATGTTAAACACAGTCTCTCCTGGATGAAATGGGAAGTACAGCTCGAATTCTGTCACATGTTGTTCACCCGTGGAGCCTGTCTCCGAGATCTCATGTTTTCCTGCTACTCCAGCTCTTGTGTCTGAGACGTTTTAAGAAATAATTTTTAACCATGCTTCATGGTTGGGATTGGGTTTTTTGAGGCTGGAAAAGCTCTATTAATGCTCCAGACAGAACAGATACATGGGCCCCTTAGAGACAGTACATGGTGATGGGACAGCATGCGGCAACTTCCAATCTAGGGAAAGCAAAACCCCAAATCTCCAGGGTTTTAGGGGGGTGAGGGGGAGGCCGGGAGGGTGGTGAGGATGGCTACGAGCACTTCAGAGAGGCAAGTTGCTATTGCAGAAGGTGGAATCTGCCTGAAAGTGCCGAGATGAATCTTTTACGGGAGCAAAGATGTCATCGTGAGCTGCTGGACACCAGGGCGAGACCCTGCGTCTGCCTTTCATTCCCACGACAGGAATTGGAGCCCGAGCCCCCATCGCCCGGCGTGTGGTGCAGGAGAGACCCAGCCTCCAAGGGCCGTTGGGAGGAAGAGCCGTACATCCCAGCGGCTCCCGAGCGCGGCTGCCGGCTCCGCGAAGGAGGTGGGTGCAGGGGGGGCTGCCGGCACAAATCCTTCTGCTCTGTGGGAATTTCCCCCCTCCAGCGACCGCTGCGCCTTCTTAACCAGAAGATTAATGGAAGGGGGGGGGGCGTGGAAAGGGCCGGGTATGAGTTCATTAGTCTCCGAGCGAGCACGCAGCCGGTGAGTCACCAGCGCCGCTTCCTGCCCCCTGACGCCGTCCTTGGAGCTCTCCCAGCCCCCGGGACCCGGCCCTGCACGGGCTGGGAACTCGCAGCCCCACATCACCGCGGGCTGGTAATGCTATAAAATAAAAACTAATCTAGATTAATTACGCCGCACATGTTATTCATCTGTAATCCTGCTGCTCGGCCTCTTTCCCTCCCAGCACGGCTCCCCGTTGGTTCCTGTTCCTCTCTTTAGGTGTCCTCGACTCCCTTTGGGCTTCTCCGTTTCTTCTGAGGGGTGGGAAGAAGGTGCCTGCCAGAAGGTGCTGGTAGCAGTGTGCCTGCTCTGCACGTTCTGCTGGGGCAGACCTGTCTATGTGTACGTGGAGGCATAAATAGCTGGTCAGAGCTACCAGTTGGCTTTGATGGGTCACTGGCTGCGGTAACGACTCGTGGTGCCAGTGAGGTGCCACAGCACAGCAGGGCTGAAAGTGCTCCTGGTGTATGACACCAGAAGTGGTGGTCCTGCAAGAGGGTGCTTCCACGGTTTTACAAAAATTTACTGCTGCGTCCTACAGAAATGGGTTGAAAATTAAATTCAGCCATGCAGGTAAACAGGCTGGAGCTGCCACCGCTTCTTACTCGGAAAGAGAGCGTTGTGTGGAACCAGTCATTTTCCCCCCGTGGCAGTGGTGGTGCTGATGTGCAAACTCCTGCACTGTCACGGGACCGGTTGGTCCCAGCTGCAGCACTTTGGGGTGAGCCAGCCCTTAACCACGCTGCGAGGGCCAGGAGGGAGAGCGGGAGCAAAATGCCAGAATTTGTCATTCCTAAAACACGTATCACAGCTGTGGTGGCTGCCCCATGGCCAGGAAAGAGAAACCCCAACCATGAGTCCAGAGATGGAGGTATCCCCAAAGCTGCTGTCTGTCCTTCTCTACTTGTAGCGATTCCCAGCTCTGGCAAATTTATCATTGCGATAGGCGCTAGGAAATTAAAAGGTGTCAGCTCAAGAGATAAGCCTGTAGGATATGGTCTGGTTGCTGTCTGGAGCCTGTGGCAGCGTTCCTGATGACTCAAGTGGGAGAAGCACTAAGACCCCAATCTCCTGAGATGGTGAAGAGCCAAGACTTGCTAAATCTGGACAAAATAAGCTCTACTTTTGTTTAGCTGTGAGTTATTTCAGGCGAGAAGAGATTTTTGAAAGGATCTTTGTACCTCACAGAGGATTGTTGCCCTTTCATGTGATGCCAGTGGGATCAGCGGATACTCTGGTGGGGTCCTGGGGTGAAGCACCCAGAGGCCCTCAGCTCCCGTAGGAGCGGTGGTGGGTTATGGGCATCATCTGTGTATTTCCCAAAATGTTCTGAACTGTTTTCAGCTGCGGTCACCTCCAGCAGGTGTTTTTAAATGTGGTGACCATTCGTTCTTTTTCCAGCCCTTGTTTTCCTCTCCTCTTCACCTGTTTGAATGTTGCTGCCACAAGGGAGTGGACCAGGAGGGTTGGACCACTGGGCTGGAATTTCTGTCCTTTTATTTTTCGGATTGTTTTTTAAACAACTGCATTTTTAAATGACATGTTTATAAGTATGGACCTTATTTTCAAAACAAAGCATGCCATTAACTTTGTGAACAGCTGTTACAGGAGAGAGCCCAGACTGGAGACCTTCGACATCCGCAACTCCGAATGTGTCCCTGCAAAGGCAGCGGTCGGTACAGAGGACTTTATTCTTGGGGTACGTGCAGGAGAGACTCCTGACCATCACAGGGCTATAAATGGCTGTGGTTTGAACTGCTTGTTTTAGCCTGGTGTCCCCAAGCAAGCTGGGCCCTCGCTTGAGCAATCACTTGACTTGAAGTTGGTGAAAATGTTGAACCCCTGGAGAGGAAAGGACTCTGTTAGCAGGGAAGGAGATCCACGGGGGAGGAGCTGGCAGCACTGGTGGTGGTCAGGGTGGTGAGAGCCAACACAGGTCGGTCAAGCTCTTCTACCGACTCGGTCATCCCCAGCACCACTCTTCCTTGAGAAAATATGCAATTTCCTAAACGTTTTAAATACTGTAATTTGGGGAATCTGAACATTCTTTTGGTGAAACAGACCCTGTCAGCACCCAAACCCCTTCACCCAGCACCTGGTCCCCAGCAGGTGCCAGCCTTGGCCACGTGGATGCGCCTGGCGTCTACCGGCAAAAATAACAGCGCCTGCACAGGTATGTTTTCAGTGGCACTTTGTGCGTCTGCTTTAAGTTATAGCAGGGGGTCAGCTACGTTTAAACGGGCTCAGAGGTGAGACTGGAGAAATGAGGCTTAAAATTCAAAGCAGCCCAACCTGCCCCGCCGCGGAGTGACTCTCCGAGTAACTGGCTGGCGTCGAGCCATCGCCCTGGCTCCTGCTTTAGAAGCTCCTCACGTGAGCAGTTCAAACGGTGCCCACGTCGGGGAAAAGAAAATAGTGTTTAACTGAAGCACTGCACGTGTATGCATGTTTTTAGGATAAACAATACGGATTGGGCAAATATTTATTTCTGCCCCTACTGCTACAAAGCAAACTTTCCCACAGCTTTTGAGGGAGATAATCTGTTTTTTAGCCACGATGGTGAATTTGTAATGACAAGTTTTCATTTTGAATGTTTCAGGATTTCCTGATTGGTTCTCATGCAATTATTTTGATTAACAATAGGGTTTTCAGACCAACTTGAAAGAGTCTTGGAGGCTTAGGAAGAACCTGGCTCTCTGTTACTCCTCTCTCACTGGGATTATTTTCCATAGTTTTCTAGCATTTGAATCAATTTCTTTGGAAATCAAAGAAAACTGCATCTTAGAAATATTTCACACCTCCACCCCTTCTGAGAAGAGTTTCTTTAAGTTCAGAAAAATGCTTGTCCCCATATAAAAAAAAAAAGTAGGGCTGTAATAAGAATGAAAAAGCTTTTTTTTTCATCTTTTTAATGAAAAACTGTATTTTTAACAAAAAATATGATGCTTTCAATGATCATTTCTGTGAGAAGGCAACATGTGAAAACAGAGTGTGAGAAGTATTTGGGGTGTCTCTGATTAGAAGGAAATGAGATCTCAAACTAGGAACGTCTGAATGTTTCCTTTTGATTTATAAACATTGGAGATGGCTTGAGTAATTAGGAAAAAAGTCCACTAGTGTTGTTTGCTCAGATTTCATCCTTTTATTCCTATAATTTATATTTTTTTACCCTTTTTTTAAGATGATGTGGAAATCTCAGAGTAGCTTTAGAGTGTGTGTGCCAGCACCTCCCCACCGCACCGCCTGTCTCTCTACCCCAGCCGATGGCATCTTTCTGCCCATGGGAGCAGTCCTCTGGAGCTCCTGTTCTCCACAGAAGATGCCATCAAGGGCAGGTAACCATAAGCAAAGGTGATGTATAACGTGCTTGGCCCTAGTGTACCCTGGGCAGGGTTCAAATCAGCTGTGATTGCACCTCCTTTAACCACCTCTGCTAAATGCCCTCAGCCCACTGGGCTCCTCCTCGTGGGGAGGTGAAAAATAGGAGACCTTGCTTCTGCTCACAAGAAATTCACAGGGAGGTAACCCAATTTTCAGCTGAGAAGTCATTAGGGTTTAATGCAACTGCTTAATTAACATCAGCAAGGGCCAAGGCTGGGGTGGCCCAGGTGCTGGAGCTGTCTTGTGCCAGTGCCAGGCAGAGGGCAGGGTCCTGCAGGGTGGCCAGTGCGACTCCTCTCTGGCCACTGGCACCTCCAACCCTCATCTAACCGTAGGTAGAGGAAGATGGAAGGTTGATGTCAACCAGGTAAGCCTAAATGTTTGCGATGTAATGCTGTGAGACAGCTGCTGGGACGGGTCCTGCACTATTCATTTCCTAGATGAATTAGTCACCTTACAATAATTTAAGCATACCAGTGGATTTAAGCATCATAGCAACAGAACCCAGTAAGGACTGAGGAGGGTGGTTTTGATACAAGGTGAGAAGCCTGTATTTATTAATTAAAAAACCCTCCAATTTTAGCTTTCTTTGAAAGTAAAGCTTTCTGAGGTCCAGCAAGTACACAACTATCCAAGTTTAGCAAACGTATTAGCTAGAGGTACATACATTTAGCAACATATTTTCTTTCACACTGCAGAAAGTGGAAACATAAGCCGTGTGTCTGATGTGATCTCCATACAGATGGGTTTGAAACGCTGGCTCCGTTCTGAAACATCATTACTTTTACAGTGGACTTTTAAAAAGTATATTATTGCTGCTAATATTATATGTATGTATTTTAAAAGTAATTTCCCTGGACTCCAATAAAACGTTCTAACAGAGTTTTGTTCTCTAAACAATTTTAACCTGTGTTTCGTGTTTTGGGGAGTACTTTTGGCCCCCAGGCAACACAGAAGAAAAATTGCTGGCTAAGTAACACCAGATGCAGGAGAGACTGCTGGCCACTAGAGAGCTCCCAGATGAGAAGACCTTTCAGGCTGAAATACAAATATGTTTTGTAATGAAAGCAGAAACCCTCTTTTACTTTAGGACACAGGGACCAGCCATGAGACACAGAAAGGTTTCTTGCTTTTGCTGCAGCAAGCGGCATCATTATCTGTAATTACATTTTTCATACTTGAAATCAAAAGCCCCGAAGCTGCCCTCCCTCTAGAGCAAGGTTTGAAAAATTATCTTAAATGTTGGCCTTTTAAGTCAAGTCAAATAGTGGGGCTAATCTCAGGGACGAGATGAGAAGCCGCTGCAGCCCTTCGATAAGGGTGTCTGCGCAGGGATTACGTGTTGGCTGCCGTCTCCTGCCCCATCAACGGTGAAGCCCTGGGGATGCTGTGTGTCACCTGGAATTACAGCACTACAGTCGGAGCCTCCTGCTCCAGGGAAAAAGGGCAGGAGGGCACCTCTCCCCTCCCTCGCTTGAACTCCTCTTTCATCGAGGCTCCTATTACTGGGGACAAAAGTCACTGTCCATGTAACTTGTGCCTGGGTGCTCGAGGAGCCTGGCTGTGGCACTGTTGATCCTTTGGGAGCCACCTGGGCAGGACGAGGTGCTGATGGGTGCATCCACCCCAGAGGGGCTGGCTGAGGTTCACATTACTTATATGTGGCCAAAATGCGCTGAATTCATCTGAGGGTCCTGGGAAAGCCTTTGTCTCAGGGAGCTCCGAAGTGAAGCCCAGATGCAGGGTGAGGGGTGGGACATGCCAGTGTCTGAGCTGGGAGTTGCAGGAGCCTTGTCTTTGTTGTTTGCTCTGAGCACTTTGTTGCCAGCGATGAAGACCTGTCTAGAGTCCTGTGGATGTGGGGGCTGAGGCCCTGGAAAGGATGCAGAGGCCAGGGAAGTGGGTAGCAGCTGTGTTCAGCACAGCCAGTGCCAGCGTGAACCATCCCCGGGGCACGTCGGGTCCATGAGCAAACCTTCACTGCAGCTTGGCCCTGCTGCCTTCCCGATGGCCCCGTGAAACGCTCCTGTCCCCGCTATGTGTGGCCTTCCCTGTGACAACCTGCAGCCTGTCCCACCCCACATCCTCCTGCCCAGGGGCTGGTAAGTGTTCACACCTGTCCCTCTCCTCCAACCACTGGAGCGAGACGACAGCCCACGTGTGACAGCAGCTCCAGGAGCAGAGTTTATACCAGGTCATGATTTCATGCCTAACAAGCAGTGGTTGAAGAAGACTTTGCCAGGGCCAGACTTAGCTTAGTTTTTCTGGGGGGCAGGAGCCTATAAAAATTTCCATCTGCCACCTCTGACCAGCCTGCACGGGCCATGGGTGAGGATGAGCCCAGGTGTGGGGCAGCCGAGCAGAAGCAACGCCCTAAAATGCAGAAAATGTTTCCATTGCTCAACGGTCGTACGGCAGAGAAGGGCAAGAGGAACATGGAGGTCAGTGCTGACATAACCATTTTATGTATCTTCCTGGAAATAGCAATATTTTGAGTTCCTGGTGGCTGGACTATACCCCATCCTGTGCACTAGGGCAGTACCACCTGCAGAGGCTGGTGCCAGCGCACAGGGAGCGGGGAACCCAGTGGGCTGTGAGAGCCAAGCAGGGGCTTCTTCTTCCCTCTGCTCTCACACAAGCAAACGCCTTCTCATCTTAGTATGGCCCACCAAGGACCATCCCTGTCCCCAGGAACCCCCCTCTGATCAAAGCAAGGAGGGAGGTGGGTGCCCAGAAATGGCCATGGCCAGGCTGGGTCCTGCTGGGGGCTCCCATCAGCGGGGCTGGGATGTCTTCAGGCCACCTCCCAACATGCTCTCACAGATCGATGTTTCTCCTCTTTCAGAAGCGGTTTCCACCCCATGAAATTTCCCAAGGACTTGGTGAGAAAGGAAAAAAAAGTGCTGTCAAAGGTTTTCCCCTTCCCTTCCCAAGTATAAGTCCCTGGGGTTTCTGGAGGGGATTTGGCAGCCACAGGAATGCGTGGGAATACGGGAGGTTTTGGGACCGGGTTTGGGGCGGTGTAAGTTGTTAAGAGGAACATCTCACCCTGGGCTTCTCTGCAGCAAACTCACCCCCAAGTCTCAGAGCCCACAGCGCATCTGCCCCCCACGTCCTGGTTTCGCTCAGGTGCACATCCTCATCTCCAGCACGTCCTGGTGCACGTCCTCATCTCCAGCAGCCTGGCACAAGGGTGTCCTCAGTGTCCCCAGCAAGGGACCAGTGCGGCGGCGCAGCCGGACCTGACGATATTTCGCCTCTCAGGGCGTGAAGGAGTTAAACTTTTCGGATGGAAAACGCACTGAAGATCAGACCAGCAGCCTGGTGACCTCCTGCTGCCGGGCCAGCAGCAGCTCCCCAGCCCAAGCCAGGCAGTCCCATCCGTCGGGAGCGGCGGCCGGTAGGTGCCAGGGGTGTCGGGGCTGGGCATCGAGCGGGACCTGCCCTCGGCTGTGGTGGGACCCCGGGGATGGGTTTTTTTTTTTTTTTTTTGGTGTGATGGTCCCTGGGATGGAGGGAGCGCCGGGAGGGCTGTCCCTGAGCCGCTTTCGGGAAAGGGGTTGCTGGAAGCCAGCTTGTCCCAACGCCGCCTGCGGAACGGCAGAGCGACCAAAGCCGTGCCATTTCTTGCCTTTTGGGACGCACGGCCGGTGGATCCCGGGGCTTCTGGAACAACGTGGCTTTGTAACTGAGCCCCTTGCATGCAGCAAGGCAGGATGTTGTGGGTTTATTTCTGACGGGCGTATTTATTAATCCCATCCTCCGATAATAGGCAGCTATTTACCAATAAATGCAAAAAGCGTGGGATGTCAGTTTACAGTTTCTAAACAGTGAAAGATCTTCTCCATATAGACGGAAATTGGCTTTTTTTTTTCCTTGAGCTGAAAACATTGTGATCTGATTCTAAGTAATATCAGGCATAGCCTGTTGCACTAAGTTTGTGTTGTCTCCCTGGCTCTTCTGTTTATTGAATGAAAGGAAATACTCACTCATTCAAAGGGACTGTGTCACTAATTCGGATGTTTAATTTTCAGTAATAAAGTGGGGTAGTCTTACCTAAGGAATTGCGTAAACATTTGTCATATCATTTACACTGTAAAATGTAATAATTTTACATTACAGTGACAATTCTTCTTGTTCAGAAATCAAAGCTGAATAAAAATTCACAATCATTTCTGTTGAAGAAACAGGGATTACACTCAGTCTAAAAGAAAACAAGTACAACCACATCCCAATAAAACTAAAACTGAAATAGCATACTGTTCCCCTCTCCTCAAAGAATACCTCAACCCTTATGGCTTTACATCTTTTTCCTTAGAAAGAAACCAGAAAAAACCATTTCCCTAGAATCTGAGATTTTTTTTTTTTATTATTATTAAACTGATCTTGGGATGGTGTCTGAAGGAGGCTGCCAGGCAGATGACCGCAAAACGGTAGTTTCTGACCAGGCAAATGGAATTGCAATCACCGTGTTTCGGAATCGGAAAAGCTCAAATTCCCTTTACTGGCCTTCCAGTTGCTACAACCCAATTCCCAGAAGGTACTTTCTGGCCAGAGATGAGGCTCTGGATTACAGAAATGCAGATCTCCTGGTAACTGCGCTTGATTTATTCTTCCGTATCGTGGAGAACAAGTCAGTGTTATTCTTTGGAAGCATGAACTCCTCCAAACGCTAACGTGCAGGGAGAGAAAGAAAACAGCAATTTTTATTATCTTCTTAACAACAGCCCTCAGGAATGCGCTTCGCGGCGAGCGCAGCCTGTGAGCCCTGCCCGGGCCCCGGCGCCTTTCCCAGGGGCTGGCACAGCCGGGGACCCCTCCACCGACCGGGCAAAAACGAGCAGGGGAAGCAGTAATCCAAGGGGGGGAAAGGAGGCTGTGGGATATGTTAAGAGAGGAGCTCTGAAAAGTCATTAGTAGAAATGCAATGGGGAGCCCCGCTCTGAGGCACTCCGGAGACACCCTGTGACCACTCAGCAAGGCCCATGGGGGGTCTGGGGACATCTGGGACCAGGCAGCGTCTGATGTAGGTGACATTGGGTGGGACCCTGGGGGTTTGCCTCTTAGGACAGCCGGAAAGGGGTGCAGGGTGCTGTAGTTTTTGCCATGCAGCTTGTGGCTTGAGGCTTTCCCACAGCAGTGGGGTTTCCCTGGGGGACACCCCTGTCTGCCCCTCCTTGTCCATAAGGGCAGTCACAGGGAAAAAACGCCTGTAGGCAGAGTGTGATGTGACCAAGGCCAATCTACCTCGGCTGGTGGGGTTTATTCAGGAGGGACTTGATGCTACTCTCATTTGAGTGGGTAATAAAATTCCTATTGATGTTTTTCCTTTATTTATGACTTTCTATGGACCCTTGATTACCACTGCAACCATGCCTGGAGTGTGCGAGTGTGCGGGGGACGCACAGCGCAGACGAGTCTGCTGTATCCTGTTTTTGTAAAGGGCTTTTCCTCTTAGTAGTTGTAGTGAAAACAAACATGTGGGAGAACAATGGGATTTTTTTTTTCTGTTTTCCTCCACATTTTTAAATACAATAAAAAAGTCTATTAAAATTAAATATATTGTGTTAACAAAAAAGGGATACCTGTATGTTAATGAGGAAAATAAGTGTAACTATGTGAACATGCAATCACAAGCCCAAAGGTCATTTGCCTTCCTGATCTCAGCCTGTTTTTTTGCTGTTGAAAGCCTATTCATTAAATACCTTGTGAAAACAGGGCACTGGTAAAGCAGAACAATGCCTGTGCCATAAAGCTGTTATCTCTACTGAAGGAGAGTCAGCTTCACACCCCAAAGAAACACCCTGGCACGCTGCTGGGACTTTGCAGTCTTCTGAGTCATCATCTCAGCAGGGAGCAAAGGGGAGTCCACAGAAAGGATTTCCTTTCTTCAGCTTGACCTGGAGGTTTTTGCTTTGTTGTGTCTAAAATATTTTTCAATAAACAAATAAGAATAATTCTAAGTGCTGTGAAAATGGATTTAATGGTGAGATTAATTCTTTCTAGGAGTAAAACTTAGAATACCTCTGCACAGGACAAACTGCTCTCAAGGAAACAGGGACTGTGAACTCAGTGACAAGGTATAATATAACAGGTGGGACAACCACTTTCAGTAGTTCCTATTTAAACTATGTGTGTTTTAGAGAAGTGTTTTTCCATAAGGGTACAGTTAGTTGTTCACATGGTCTAGTTGCTCCTGGTTGACTATATTTCCCTGGGCTTTGCCTAGCTGCAGCTTTCTGCCAGTAAGAACTTTTCCCTCTGGGCAACATTTCTGAGGACCCCTCGCTTCTGACACTGCTCTTCCCCCTGCAGGTGCTGCAGACCCTGGGCACGTCTGGCCTCGACCTTCTCAGCAGCGGATCAGGCTTCTGAAGCCCTTTGCTACAAGGTGGGTTCCCCGCGCCATCCTCCTCGCTGCTCTCCCTTTCCTTCTTGTCTTTCCTGAGTGGTGGCTGCCACACCTGGGTGCAGTTCTCCAGCATGTTTGTGTGGGATGAGGTTATCCGTGTCGTTAACAAGGTGCAATACTCAGCTGACAGAAGAGAAACTCGGACTAGACCCAGAAAGATGCGAGACAATTTTTACTTTTAAAAGAGACCACATCCAGGGCTCTCTGGCTATCAGAGGCTTAGGTTTGTTTTGTGTTTGGATGTCACAGTTTATTCAGTGATGCCCCGTTGTTGCCGGTGCCTGAGCGTGGCCGTGTGTGGGCACCAAGGGGGGGGGACACACACCTTCCCAGCCCCATCCGCCGATGGGCAGGGGGGAAAGGCAGAGGACATAGCGGTGGGACCAGGTTTCATCCCAGAATGTTCTGTTTCTGTCGAGATCAAAGCACTTTGTGAAATTGATAGGAGTTTCCAGCGATTAATTTAAGGGTGGAAGAAAGAAATAAGCTACAATAGTGTCAATATTCTGCATCCAGCCCTGTTTGGGTGTAACATTTTGGCTTTACTTTGAAACAACGTATCCTTTCAAGAATTGGGTTCGCTCTCATTCTGTTCTAACACGTAACGCAAAGCTGAGAAGTTTTGAAGTGCCGGAGCCGACGGGAGCAGCTTTTAACCATCCTCCTCCAGGGAGCAGATCGCGTTGGGATTCTGGCTCTGACTCACGTCAGTGATGCTAAATTTAAAAATCCTTTCAAAGCAGAGCTCAACCTTTCTCACAGCTCTCTTCCTAAAAAGCTGAATGCTGAACCGATAATGTTGGGAACAAAGAACACTTAGTATATACATTTAGGCTGTAGTAAATAAATTACACTTGGTCTTACAGTCACAGTATCGGTGACAGCTCGTACAGCCTGTGCCCTTCCCCTGTAACGCACCAGAATGGAGCAAATATACATCGTTGGGGAAAAAAAAATACTTGTCTGTTGTCAAAGAGCCCAACTGCTGTCAGCAAACATATTGTGGGAATATGAATCTGGAAACAAACAGATCATTAGAGGGTGAGTTAAGGTTTTGTGTTTTAATTCTAAACATGTTGAGTGAGGGAACCAGAGACGTGCAATGCCAGGAAAACTCTGCACCAGAAGGGTTTTTTTTTCTCTCTAATGAAAGCTGGTATTTTTATTGAATGCAAAGTGCTTTGGGTGACAAAGATGGTTACATATGGAAAATATGAAGTTCCGTTTGTTCTGGAGAATTATGAAGATCACTTGATTAGAAGTAATGTTGCACTGATGCAAGTTTTACATTCCTTCCTTTGTGGAAATTATTAATGCATTTACGGGACCTTATTAACAAGGTACAATAATTTTCCTATGTTAAAAAGAGAACATATATATGGGCGATGTTTGCCTGCACAGAAAATAGAGACATGGGCTTCTGCAGTCACATCTCTGGTTGGATTATATTTGTGCTTTGCTCTATTGCAACTATAACGAGGTTGGGAAAATAAACTGCCTTCTCCAGTCGGAGCGTGCTGGGGGGGCAGAGCCTGTGCTGGGGCTGTGGTGCTGCCCACCCTGCTCCGACAGCCAGAGCCGCTTGGGGTGAGGACTGTCAGGAAGCTGGGGAGCCAGAGGACCTCTTTGAATGTCTCCTGAGAGGACGTGGCAATCATCTGTGTAGTCCTGAGAGGGCCCCGCCGTCCCCCGGTGTGAGATCCTGCATCCCCTGGGGTGGGCCAAGTGAGGATGACTAGGCTTGTGCCTCTTCTGGCCTTTCATCACACTGATACATCTTAAAGGTCCCATCCCCTGTGTCCAGACACAGCACTATGGAAAGGATATCCTGATCTGCCCCAGCCCCTGCTCTGCAGGGACAGTCGCAAGGCGGTGTGTGTCCTTGTGTATTTTGGCAGATGCTGGAGCTTTGCTCTCTCAGGAAAAAGCTGCTTTGGTCTCTCCCCTTCCTATGGGCAGACAGCTACTGTCTTGGCCCTACAGCTGTTCCCAGGGCAGCCTGAGCTGCTTCGTTGTACTGAAGAGGAGAAGGTTAGGGCTAGGGAGCAGCAGGACATCTCCACCTCAGAGTGCATCACTGAGCCCACATGGACCTGGAAGTCTTCAAAAACTGCTTCTCCGTCCAGCATCTATCCCTGGAATGCTTTCTTCGGGCAATAGCAGCTCTAGATGCCTCTGCCTTTATTGGTTTCCTGCACTATGTCATGCTAATGAAAACAAAATCCTCTGAGATGGTCAATGTTGTCCACCTGCTGCTTCCCCTCTAGTACCAGCCAAGCACATCCTGGTTTTCCCCCAAATCCAAGGATCTGCTTCCTCTGACACTCTGAGGATGAGTATCCCGCCTGCATCATTAACCTGGACATAAACAGAATATGAGAAGAGGTGGGAGGAAACATTCCTTTCCCAAAGTCTTCCACAAGATAGATTTTTCTGAGGTAAATGCCCCTGCAAAGCCAAGTCACAACCTCAGGAGAAGTTTGTGGCCAGGGACACCCTCCCCATGGGGACGATGGAGCTTGAACTTGGAGGTGGCTTCAGCTGCTCCTGCTGCTCGTAGTCCCTTCACTGGAGGCTTTCCCCATGCTGAGAGTGCATCTTCTTGTGCCCAGCCCTTTGGCTGAGGTCAGGCTTCCACTTACTGCAATGTTGCATTTTATTTGCTGTTAATTTTATAGTGAGGCAGAGGTTGATCAATACTTTCTTCTATTTCCTGCCATCTCCTACAACGCTGGTTCAAATTGTAATTAACAAACGAGCTCCCCCTTCCTCCAAAAAACCCCAGCCAGCTCTGTGACTCCAGCCCAGCCCTCAGGGTGGTGGTTATGGGGGATGAGCACCGATGCTCATCACAGGGTGTAGGAGCAGCATTTTGCTGCCCTGCTTTTCCACCCAGGAGAGAGCGGGAGATGTTGGGCTGTAGTGAGAAGATACCAGACGATAGCTTCAGAAAATCTGCCCGTTGGGATGTGAGGCTGCATTCAGAAGTGGTAATGGCCGGGATAATGTGTTGTTTATTGCAAACAGGCATCTGCAGCAGCCTTGAAGGTCTGGATGTCCGACCGCCCTGCTGCACACATCAAAACCCCTGTTAAGAGTTTCAGCCCCACATTCAGTCTCTGAAGCCAAGCGGTGATGGTATCACATTCGCTTTTCATTTCTGCGTGGGCACTGTGCCCGTGCAGTTATAACACAGCTGATTCTGATTTTCATATAGTTCATTGTTTACTTATGACTTACTATAAAGTTGAGCTTGTCTTATTTATGAGCAGCCATGAAGAAATGGGATTTCATCCACTGGGTGATGACTCATTCATTGAGTTGGACTCTTTAGCTCCTAATACGTGACATATTTTGGACTATTGGATGAACAGCATTTCTGCATGAGGTCAAATTAAATGTGGTGAAGGGAAATAATTAGTTATTTGTTTTTAAAAATCATGTTTTTAGCTGGGTTTGTACTGGTTCAGCTCCAGGCTAGTTCCATCGATGTGTACAAGGGCAGGGTGAGTGGCCGGATGGCTATGGTGGAGAGATGAGGAGCAGTGTCTTAGGGTCAGATGTCTAAACGTGCCAGGGGAGACTTTGTTTTGTTTCTGCTGTAGAGGGAAAAGCTTTGCCGTGCTGGAGCAGTCAATACTTTCTATGAACTTTATTGACTGCAACATTTCTTGTGCTGCTGCAAAGAATTTGAGAAACTAATTTGTAAAATCACTCATAAAAACCTCATGTTCTTTCTGTAATAATAAAGCTCCTCAGCTGAAAAAAAAGAAATACAGACCTTCTGAAAGAGCAGCTCGGCAGGAGAGTACTTTAGCTGCTCTTGTCTGGGGCGTGCTTTCCCCTCCCGTGGGTGCGTCATGCCCAGGGAGTTGGGCTGGAAGGATTCGTGCACGGTCAGAAATATCGCCCCCGGTAACGCTCAACCTACGTAAGGAAATGGAAAAGTTTTTTTAAGAACCTTTTCCCCCCTCCTCCTGCCCGCAGGTCTCACCAATGGGCCAGGTACGTGGGAAATGTCGGAGTAACTGTGTCGCCGTGAGCGGTTGTTGTGGCTGACAACTGTCCTCAGCCAGGAGCCCCGCCGGCACAAATTTATGCCTCCATTTCAGCACGTAACGATGCTTCCCGGCGCTTTCGGCTGGCGGATGGCCGGGAGGCAGTGGCAGGGCGTGTGGGGGACTCGCCATGACATAACCGCATTCCTGCGGCATTAGGAGATATTCCCAGGCCGCGGCAGGGGCAGCACATCCCCTTCCCTGCCTCCCACCCAGCCCCAGCTCGGGGAGAGCGAGAGAACCCTTCCCCGGGCGCAGATTTCCCCAGATTTTGGGGTGTCTGTGTGTGTGGGGGGGTTGCGTGGGATCTTTATGGAATTAAACTCATTAACTGGTTTCGCTGGGGGTTTGCCCCGCGGCTGGGAGCTGGCCGGTGCCCTGCGGGGCGAGGAGCGGCCGTGCGGGCAGGTTGGGTGCCGGCCGGGGATGGTCCCGCCGCCCCGGGCACGGCCGTGGGCGCTGCGGGGCCGGGCGGGCTGGTGGCGGTAGGTGGCAGCATCGGGAAGTGTTTGCGGGGCAGGGGGG
>JAHREE010000233.1:2198800-2287121 GCA_033628505.1 Tringa tobata
CCCCCCCGCGGGGCCGGTGCGGCGGGGCGCGGGGGCTGATGCAGCCGAGGGCGTGCCGCTGCCGGCGGATAAAGGCCGGGCGGTGGCGAGGGGCCGGCGCAGAGCCGGGGAGCGGAGGAGCAGCGCGGAGCCGGGCGGGAGGAGGAGGAGAAGAAGGAGGAGGAAGAAAAAGAAGCAGAAGAAGCGGCGGGACCAGGCGGCGGATCGGGGCTGCCGCTGATCGCCGTACTCCCTCCCCGCAGGCGGGCGGGGCGGATCGCGGAGGAGGAGGAGGAGGAGGAGGAGGAGGCGGAGCGGAGCCCCGCCATGAGCACGCAGGCGCGGGGCCAGGGCGGGCGCAGAGCGGCGGATCCCGAGGGCGAGATGCCGGCCACCGAGAAGGACCTGGCGGAGGACGCGCCCTGGAAGCGGATCCAGCAGAACACCTTCACCCGCTGGTGCAACGAGCACCTGCGCTGCGTCAACAAGCGCATCGGCAACCTGCAGCACGACCTGAGCGATGGGCTGCGCCTCATCGCCCTCCTGGAGGTGCTCAGCCAGAAGCGCATGTACCGCAAGTACCACCAGCGGCCCACCTTCCGCCAGATGCAGCTGGAGAACGTCTCGGTGGCCCTCGAGTTCCTGGAGCGGGAGAGCATCAAGCTGGTCTCCATCGGTGAGTGCATCCCCGGCCGGTGGGGTTGGGTTTTTTGTTTTGTTTTGTTTTGTTTTTCCATTTTATTGTGGATTTTTTTTTTATCCTCCCTCCCACACTGGACCTTTGCCCCGCAGAGCAGGGATGGTGCTGCCGGCCAGGCTCCTTGGGGCTCCAGGGTTGGGAGCTGAGGAAATGCTGCTCTTTCTTTCTATAAAGAAGCAGTTTTGGGGGTGCAGCGTTGTGATGGTCTAAAGCTCTGTGTGCTGTGGGGCCCGGTTGTCAGGGCTGTCCCCTCTGTCTCGGTTTCCCTCTCAGTCACTATCTCATAGGTGAGGCTTTGCTTTCAGCTCTTTTCCTGAAGAAGCCCAATGCCAGAGCACGTTCTCTCCCTGTGCAGCCCGTTCCCCCAGGTGCCAACCCCTCCGACAGCCATGGCAGGAGATGTGGCCGGGATGATGGTTGCCCCAGCCTGTGTCCAGGGTACCGTGACTCTGACAGGGTGCTGGAGCCTGGCTGCCATGGGGCGAGCTGCAGGGAGATACGCAGTACCATGGGTGGTAGAGGAGCATAAGGAGGTTTTCCTTGATCACTAGAGCCCAGTAGATGATGCCAGTGTTCAGTTTAATGTGGACACTTGCTTAAGCGCAGTTGCAGCTTTTGAACAGGCTGCACTTTCTCCTTAGTCTTTCTGCTGTGGCAGAAAATGCACAAGGAGCTCTGCTGGCTCCTGGAGATGGGTGGTTTGAGCTAATGCCTGCCCTGGCTGGCACTGGGTTTGACTGTCCATGCCATACTGGAGGGTGCCATTGCTAGATAACTGGTGGGCTGCTCAGGAAATTAAAAGCTGTTGGCATGCACAAATGTCAAATTGCGGATGATCCCTCAGGAATGCGTGTGGTAACCGTTTTGGGAATAGCTCAGGTGTGGCTGCAACAGCAGTCTGTAAAGCAATAATTTGAATGCCTGAGAGATCTCTGGGAAGGAATGTGAATGCCTTTTCTAGCTCTTTGCCAGATAACTCTAATTACTGCCTCCTGATGACTCTGGCCTCAATGAATTGCACAGCTGAATTTGGGTGAGTGCAGCTCTGCTCTGCTGCCTAAAACTCTTGGCCAAGGTGAAAGCTGTTTCCCTTTAGACGCTTTAGCTATAATAGCAATAGAAACCTCTCCAGTTTGGGAGAGACCTGGCCCCCTCTGGAAACCTGTGGCTGGGTGGAGTAGGTGGGCACCCTGTTGTTCCTCTTTCCTAACGTGGAAAAGCAGCTTTAGAGAAGCGGGGACTGTTGGGTCCCGAAGGGCTGATTATCCTCCTGGGGCAAAACAGCTAACGTGCTTGCAGCTGGGAACGGAGCTGGCGCTAATTATTTACTCAGAGATGCATTCCCTTCGCACTCAGTGGGGTTGGAGTTGCAGCTGCTGACTCCTGGGCCCAGCTCGCTTTTGCCGACGTCGGAGCTCACCTTTCCGCTCCAGCCGCTGGAATAGCTCCCTGCCAGCCACGGGGCTAACGCCAGGCCAGCGCTCCCCTCCGGTTCTATTGTTTGCCCTAGAAAAATGTTGCTGCTCCAGCTGCCTTCCTATTTGTCCGTGGGACTTCCCGAGGGCTGTGGGTTTGGGAGATCAAGGTTAGTCCGGTTCAGGCCTGGCTTCCAGCGACTTCCTTTCCCGAGAGGCTGCAGCAGCACCGCTGCCGTGCAGGGTGAGACTGAGCTGCGGGCTGGCCCTAAGCCTTTAGGACTTGTCTAACTGTTTTGCAGTTTACTTGCATTGTGTTGGCTATTAAAAACAAACCAACCAAACAAACCAACCCCAAAACCCAACAAAAAAAAAAAACCCACCCCAAAAAAACTGTAGTTGAAGCTTTGGAGAATGAAACATCTGTGGCTGTGAGTGCCTTTGCCATGTCCCAGCCCCTGCATGAAGGGGTTTATAGCTCTATCCGTGCTGTGCCACCAGAGCCAAGTGGTAGCACAGGAGTCCTACTATATGTACAGTCCTGGATAAACTGAAGCCTGGAAAAACTTCCTGAACTCACTTTCCAAAGAAAGACGTTCAAAGCAAGCCTTGCTCTGCTCCATTCAGCTGAAGGGGCTGAAGCCCACACCACCTCTCCTGCAGGCACAGTGTCCCTGGGGTTGCTGCCTTCCCCGGGTGCATTTTTCCCTGTGGGTTCTTAAGAACTTGGGGTTTTCTTTTTGTTTCTAGTTCTTAGTCTCTTCTTTTGTGGTGCTGAACAAAAACAAGGCCATTGTGGGGTCTGGAGCTACGTACCAGTAAAGGCTTTTAGGTAGAGGACTTTTATGACCAGGTTGTTTTTTAGGGCCTGGGGTGTTTGGGGCCAGCTCTGAGCCCAATCAGCCGGGAAAACCTGACAGCTGCGGCGGCTGGATTTCTGGCATTAATAATGCCATCAGACCTCTGCTAAGTGGATGCAGTGCCTGTTCCAGTTATTATTTAGCTTCCAGGAACATTTTGGAAGCCATGTATTATGGCTCAGCTACAGCTCCTGTACTACAACCACACTTTTAAACTTTTTTTCAGTAGTAAGCTTTTGGCATTCAATTTTTGTCCATTTAAAATTAGTCTGCCTCAAGGCAGAGAAGTCAGTTTAAATTTATAGTGCTTGACCAGAACCCTTTCTTGATGCCCAGTTAAGAGTCCAACCTCTCCTGCTGCTGTTACCCCTTGTTTAATCTCGCCTCAGAGTCTGTTGGTGGTTTCAAGATGCTTTTCCTCTGGGCGTGAAGAGCCTTCACTTCAGTGCAGATGTGACCACATGTGTGGTCTACTGTAAAACCAGCCATATAGCACATAGATGCTTTGTGCCATCCAGCAAAGGTGGCATTGAAAGCTCTGGAAAAGCTGCTGTTAGGGCAGGTGACTTGAACATGAAGGAGTTGACCAATTTGATAGCCTTTTATGATGGCATGACTGGCTGGGTAGATGAGGGGAGAGCAGTGGATGTTGTCTACCTTGTCTTGAGCAATGCTCTTGACACTGTCTCCCATAACATCCTCGTGGGTAAGCTTATGAAGTGTGGGTTAGATGAGTGGACAGTGAGGTGGACTGAGAACTGGCTGAATGGCAGAGCTCAGAGGGTTGTGATCAGCAGTAGAGAGTCTAGTTGGACGCCTGCAAGTAGTGGTGTTCCCCAGGGGTCAGTACTGGGCCCAGTCTTGTTCAATATATTTGTCAACAACCTGCATAAGAGGACAGAGTGTACCCTCAGCAAGTTTGCTGATGACACAAAGCTGGGAGGGGTGGCTGACACAACAGAAGGCTGTGCTGCCATTTAGTGAGACCAGGACAGGCTAGAGAGGAACCTAATGAAGTTCAACAAAGGGCAAGTGTAGAGTCCTGCACCTAGGGAGAAATAACCCCATGCACCAGTAAAGGTTGGGGGCTGACTGGCTGGAAAGCAGCTTTGCAGAGAGGGATCTGGGGGTCCTGGTGGACAACAAGTTGCCCATGAGCCAGCAATGTGACCGCGAAGGCCAATGCTATCCTGGGGTGCATTAAGAAGTGCGTGGCCAGTAGTTTGAGGGAGGTTATCCTCCCCCTCTGCTCTGCCCTGGTGAGGCCACGTCTGCAATACTGCATCCAGTTCTGGGCTCCCCAGTTCAAGAAGGACAAGGAGCTACTGGAGAGAGCCCAGTGGAGGGCTATGAAGATGATCAGGGGACTGGAGCATCTCTCTTATGAGGAAAGGCTGAGAGACCTGGGTCTGTTTAGCCTGGAGAAGAGAAGACTGGGAGGGGGTCTCATCAATGCTTACCAATATCTAAAGGGTGGGTGTCAAGATGATGGGGCCAGGCTCTTTTCAGTAGTGTCCGGTGACAGGACAAGTGGCAATGGTCCCTTCCAACCCTTAACGATTCTGTGAGCCTTCTGCTCAACATGAGGTAGCTGCTGGGCTACTCAAGTGTTAACAAGTATTAAGTCCAGCTTTTTTTTTTTTTGTCTGCTAGACTGAGATAATTGCAGATTCCTGGGTGCTGAGTGGCATGCGGTGTGACAGGCGCTGCGGAGTAGGACGCCAGGAATGCAGGGCACAAGGGCTTTGCTCTTGGCCGAAGGAGCTGATTGACTCTGCAGATTGCTTTGTACGAGAGCCACATTGTGCCTTGGTAAAAGCTGCAGCAAGTGGTGGATAAGGGGAGGGTTGAAGATAATTGGGCACAGAGCTTGCCCCTGGAAACCCTGATACTGGGCAATAGGAGTCAACTGATTTAGCTCAGAAATAGAGGAGTTTGGTGTCTGAAGCTTGGCAGGTGGTTTTGGGCTGTGGCCTGCCAAGTTGCACCCAGACTTGCAGCTGGCAGGTCCTAGGTGTGTGTTCTGGTGCTGGTCAGTGCCCCTTGGCAGTGTCCATGTGGCCATTGCTTGCCCGGCAGCCCCGTGTCACTGGCAGGGTTAGGATGGGTGCCCGGCGGTTGGCTTGTTTGTTTGGTAAAACCACAATCTTAGACTGCAGCAGTCAGATTGATCAAACTGAAAAACGTGTAGTTTCCCTTTGCTGGGTTGTGCTTTCACCAGGTGAGTGAGCAGCTCTGGCTTGCTTCCTGGCTGTGGGGTGTCACTGGGATCCAGTGCCAGCCCCAGCTACAGTTGTGTGGTTGTTTTTAAGGTTTGTCTTTGTGCTGGTCCTGGATCCCACTGCAGTGCCTGGAGGGAATTGAGCCGTGCCAGGAGGGAGATGGGTGAGGAGGAGATGAGGTTATAATTGTGGTCTGTTGGTATGTGCCTCGTGGAGACCTTGGTGGTCTTGGCATGTCCAGCTGCAGGAGTATTTCTGGAAGGGCTGTCTGTTTCTGACTGAGCCTAACCTGCAGATCAGGTGGGTTTTTGGTTAATGACCAAGTACTTGGTGTATGCACCATACTCCGTAGTGCGGACCTCCAGCATGTTCTAAAGATTAAAGTATCTTGGCCTGCGAGTCCTTTGAGTACCCTTTTGAAATCTCATTTTAGGAAAATGGTTGAAAACCACCTTTCTTCCCTAGGCTGCTGATACTTTCACTGAAGGGTGACAAAGCAAATCTTAAATTTTTAGAGGAAAATTCATCTTTTCTAAAACTTGTTAAGTGTATTGCCCTGTAACGCCCGGAGCTAGGTGCTTGAGCACTGAAAAAAGGAAAATGTGTGTTTAGCCTGTATACACTTAGGGTCTCTCTCTGTCTCACTCCAGGTGCTATTAACACATCATAAGGAGGTAGTCAAAATATACTTGCATTTTGTCTGCCACTTACCTGTGACTTCCCTGGAGGCTGTTTTCTGGAAAATATCCAGTGTGTCTTGGAAGCAGCTTTCTGCTTCTTGGAAATGTGACACTTAATTCTTCCCCTTGAAAATTATTTTTGATAGACTGGCAGTGGGCCTCACTGCTGGAGCCTGGAGGTGGCTTTGGTTTCTGAGAGTGGTTGGTCTCCTCAGGACCTTCTGTTTCAATAGTTGGACTGCTGGTGTAAAGCAAAAGTGACTCTGCATGAGCTTTTTGCTCCAAGTTACAGGAAACTTCAAGGTAGCTTACACAGACTGTTCTTGCATTCTTTTAAATATGAGCGGAAACTTGTAAAGTGATCAAACTTCAGTAAAATTACTTGGGACCAGTTAGACTAATGTGCTAAACAGCTTTTTCATTTAAGGCACTGAACACCATGCCAGCTATTCAAGAAGGACTGAAGTCTTAACTGCTCCATATTCTAATGCCATGTCCTGTATTGACTTACATGGGGATGTTTAAATCTAAATGGGTCAGGATAACTTTTTCTAGCCTATGACTGTAATCTAAGAATGTGCTTAGCCTTGTGTGTGGCCATGCTTCTGTGTTGCCAGTATTGTTCGGTGTCCGCTCCAAGCGATGGGAAGTAAAACAATGATCTCTGAATCCCCCAGGCTGCAGAGGAATTCTGTTTTCTCTCTGCCCCTCAGAAACAGGCTTTCATGTGAAGCTAGTCTGGGATGTGAACAAGGGCCTGCCAAGTTTACACTGCTAATACGTGTTAAGCAAGCACACCAGAGTGAAAGGGAGTGTTGCAGGTGATGCTGGTGTGAACAGACCTCTGCTGTACTGTGATGCTTGCCAGGTCTCTGCCACCAGCATTGGGTGGACCTGCCTGTGGACCTGTCTTCTTCACTACCTGGTGGGGTACACAGCTCATGAATATGGTATCTGACCTGTAGGTCATTACAATAGTGAAGATACAGCAACCCAAGGTTTGGCTCTGGTGCTTGGTATTGAGGTACCTGAAGAACCACTCCCAGTGGCTGTTGCTTACAAAGCATCAAGCCTGACTTCGGGTCTTGGTGAGGTAGCCAGGCTTTTTGTAGGGAAACCTGTAGGACCCTGTGAGATTTTCTCGCTTTTTGTGTGCGTGCTCTGATAGTACCATGGGTGCTATTCCAGAGCACCCACCCATGGGGAGGGGGAGTCATCTTTGTGCAGGTGAACCCAGGTAGTGATGGGCACACATGGTGGGTGGAAGTAGGTGGGGCTGTATTGCTGCAACCTGCTTGGACTTGGCAAGAAAAGCAGTCAGATGTTCCAAGTGTGTCTATGCTGGAGGAAGGAAATGCTGTGTAGCTGAGTGTTAACTGTTGGGGGAAGAATCCAAAGCAAAATGTACATAGAAAAAGCTAAGGGAAGGCACTGTCCATCGTAGTAAGGAGATCTAGCAGTCTCTGCTATAGCCTTCACCGTATGGCACTGCTCACAAGGCTTAGTTTGCTGCAGGCTGGATTCACACTGATGGTGGTGGGGAACAGCTATATACCTTCACGTTGTGTTTGGAGAAATGAAAGTAGCAGTTTTTCTGAAAATACTCTGCCTGTGAAACCAGTGCTAGCTGCTTCTGTATCTTTTCTTGGTAGCAGTGTGTCTGTGGTAGGGGTGGATACTCTTGCACCCATCTTGCAACTGCCGCCTGGGTGGGGTGAGCAGAGCTACCCTTGCTTTTCCTGGGAACTTGACCTCGGGTTCAGAGTTGAGTTGGGCGAGATCTGAGGTTCCCTCTTCAGTGGGCCAAGCAAGATCTGCCTGTTGATTTGGATTAATGCCATGAAGCTGGAGTGAGGTTTTTTCCCTAGGTCTTGCCTCTGGGAACTTGGTGCAGGTTGCTTTTCCCCATAAGGCAAAATTTTTACATAGCTTTCACTCCCACCTGTTTGTGTTCCTTCTGAGGAAGGGCCAGTACCCTGTAATCGATAGGGAAGGCACTTTCTTCCAGGTCATTGTTAGGTGATAAATCATAGTTCCTGTACTTGAAAGCCTTGCAGTGAGTGTGTGTTGCATCATAACTAGATGGTCCTCTGGGCTCCGACATGGTCTCTAACCTGTCTGTGAGCCTCCCTCAGCTTTCTGTCCCTCCTGCAACTAACCTTGAGTTCTGGACGTGTCTACATAGTATCTGGTGCATCACAGTGAGGATTGGATCTTCTGTGGCAATTCCTTTTGTAAACAGTGTTCTTCTGTAAGCAGTTGAAGCCTAACATCCATAGGGAGACGTATGCCATGTCTGGTTCCTACTGTGCTAGTACATGGCAACTGTAATACAACCACTGCAAGAATAAACTGGATTTTTTTATTTTTTTTTTGTGTTAGCGAAACCAAGCCAGGCCACTTCAAACAACAGCCAAGTGCAGCTTTGCCCAAGTTGCTGGGGAAGCAGGGATTGCCCTGCTCATCCTCCCTTGTGCTGAGTAACACGGCAGACACTGCCCTGGAGCTGCCTGCGGGTGGGCAGAGGATGGAGCAGCTGAGTCCTGTCTCCCCTGGTGTGATGGGTTGGGGTTGTTTGGATCTCCTGCTGGTACTGCCTTTGGGAGAAAGCATGGCTCTCTGAAACCATCTGAGAAGAGTGGCCACACATACAGCTGCATTGTCTGGTTGCAAATGCGATGTTTCCTCTGAGTCAAATAGGTGATGGTCCTCTGCTGTCCCTTACAACTCGCAGTAGACAGCTAATATAGTTGGAAGGGACCAATAAATACTGAAGGTAATCTCTGACTTGTAAAGCATAAATTCAGCTGATATTTCAGAGTTGTTTTCTCTGGGTCACTGAAATATATTGAGTTTTACTCATCGGCCCGGTAAGTTGGTGGTGGCAGAGCTTTGAACATCCAGGCTGGGATCTCTCTTGCAAGGGGACAAGCTGGCTCCATCTAACAGCAGCAGCAGGTTGCGTGAACTCTCCTGCCAATGTTACCCAGTAATAGCACAAAAATGGCTGGGGGCTGCAATGACATCATGGGCCGTGGCTCCTTCTCCCTTGCTTCAGGGCATGCTGCAGATCATGACGCATTCATGTGTCAGAGCCCTGAATTACTCCAGCGTGAGCTGGCCGGGCTGCACAGCTCCCAAAGGCCGGGTCCTCTGAGGGTGAGGTGGGCACAGACGGACAGACGGACTGTCACCCAGCCAGCGCCCTGTCGGGGGGGAAATTGGGCAAGAGCAGTGGCAGCGGCACGTCCCGGCGGTGCATCGCTGCAGAGGATGCTGGCGTGGGTGGGTGCTGTGCTGAGCCACCCTCTGCTCTCCCCGCGCCGCCGGGGAGGCTCTTGCTGTCTTCTGCAAGCCTGGGTGGGGTGCAGGCGGTTTGTGGAGCCACCCTTCCTGTCAGCCCACGGCTGCCACGTTTCCATCCGTTTCTTCTGCCGAAATCGGGTGGGTGTCACTTCAGAGGGTCTGCCTGTGAGGTGAGCTCTGGGCTGAGCTGTGAAGTGCTGCCCTGGAACGCCAGCTCCCTGGCCTTGCCGAGAGCGCCTCTGGGCCTGGGGGCTGCTCCAGCCTGACCCCCGGGGTGGGATGCTGGCGGCAGGCTCTCCTCCCGGCCCACGGCCATCTCCGGCTGCCTACTGGTTTTGATTAGTCTGTGGCTGCTCTTGTGAGGAGACAATGTACGTGTCTGTATGTCTGAGCCTACGATAAAGGGCGCTGTCCTGGTTGGTGGGCCCAAAGCGAGCCGTAGGTGGCAAGTGGTGATCCATGTTATGGGAACAAGCTGTGACAGTCTCCTCTGGAGCCCGGCAGCAGAAGGCACAGGGCAGGGAGCTCCTCTGAGCAAACACCCGTGATATGTGCATCTGAAGGTTATTCAAACACAGAAGAGGAAATACTGTTCCCCTTGGCTAGATACTAACACACTCTATCTGTGCTTCCTTTAATAGTTATAATTAACTGTTCTACATTCCCCTTTCTCGCCACAGCCTTGCAGCAGTAGGTGCAGCAGTTTTAGTGGACTTTCCACAGGCAAATGCTGGCAAGCCAGGTCTTGGAGCTACTTGAGGTCTCAAGGCTAAATCACTGACGAGTATGTCTTGGAGGTGACCTGTACCTCTGTGCAGATCCTCCCTCTATTGTGAGGTGAGTGTAGCAGCAGCAGCAGGTCCCTCTGGGCTCGGACCACGGTAGTGAAGAGCCTGAGCTGGGGGGTATGTGCGGGGTCCTGTGTTTGTCTCCGATGCATCTCCTTGGCTGGGAACTGGCAGGATGACAAATATGCCTTGTGTCTGTCGTGGTGTGGGACACAAACCTGGGATTAGTCTGACTGCTTTTGATCCTTGCTGCAGAATGGGGAACACTGGCTTGCTAAATGGAGTTGGTGTCTAACTGCCGTCTTGGTGATGCAAGATACCAAGTGTTACTTCACCTTCATAGCTAAACAGTGAATTTCTGTAGCATTTCCTTCTTTCTGCAAGACTTGAGTAATTCTACTTGTTGGTCTCCTGAATAATCCAAAGCCCAGGCACTCTTGAGTCTGCTCCAACACCTGGATGCTCCAACAGAGCTGCTGTTTGCTGGTGTCACTGCTCGTCACGGTGGCTCTGAGCAGTTGTTGTCACTTACTGAGACACTGTTCATTACCAAATTTCCCTGTGTGGGAAGAGTTGGTGTCTGAGCAGAATTAACATACTGGCTGTGGGAAGATTTAGGATGCTAATCGTGTTGTTTCAGCTTTGTTCCGGCTGTTGATTAACAGTGTGGCTGCATGCAAATATCTGATAGCTTATGTAACTGCTTGAACAAGATCAATGATCTAATTGAAAGTCAAATAGAAACAGCTTTAGTTGTCTTTGAGAATTATTTCTTTCGATAACTCTTCTAGGCTTGTGGTAAAAATGCAGCTATGAAGAAATAGAAAAATGGGGCTGGTTACTGCTAGAAAAATTTGTGGTGACTCTTGAAAGAACTGTGACTTCTGCAGAGTGCCAGAGCCCCAGCTCAACAGTGCTGGACGCTGTGGATGTCAGGACAAAGGGATGGAGGCTTTTAAACTGGGACCACAGGACCCTCTCTAGTGGTGCCATCTTAATGCTCTCTTAGTGTGGTGTTGTTGTGTAGCCTTGTGGTACCCGGTGCTGGCTGAAGCGAGTTTGACACTTGTAGCGAAGGATGCAGCGTGTGTGCTGGACAACTGAACAGCTACCTCAGATGTGGGTGGCCAAAGGCGGGAGGGTGGCTGACCACAGCCCGGTACAGCTGCTGTCAGAGCACACCCCGGATGGCAGAGGTTGGCTGTGTGTTGGTAACCCCCCTCCTGCACCCAACCTGAGCAGTGAGCCAGAGCAAGAATTGCCTGCTCAATAAAGTCACCAAAGGCCAAGCGAGATGCCAACTTGAGGGGCTGCAACATCAGGCTACTGAGGAGCACCTGCAGATCCCTGTCACCCTGGGCTGCAGTGTGCCCCGGGGCTGTGCAGAAGCAGGCGCAGCTCACAGGTACCCAGTTACAGCTTTTACACCCAAAAGGAGTTGGAATAGCTTGAGTTTGTCCCCCAATATCTAGGGGTAAAGACACACGAATGGGAATCTTGTGTTCAGCTCACTGTCACAGTAAAGCGGCTCAGCCCTGCCCTTGGTACTGTCTCACTGGATGATTAGTGGCTGCTAAATGAGCATTACTGAGCACGCTAATGACTTGCAGACATCTGCAGTTATAGAGATAGGAGCATGTGGGACTCCCGGACAAGGGTATTGCAAAGACCTTGTCCCAGAGAATTAACTGCATCCCTGCCAGTGTCCTTGCTTGAGTATATCCAATATACCACTTTCTGGGAGGAAACAGTCTGGAGTAAGGGTCATCTCACGAAGGTGCTTTGCTCTGCCATGAAAGCACCAGGAGGAGCAAACTTGAGCTGCTAGTTCAGGCCCTGGAAACGGCGGGGAAGTCTGGGGTTTCCCAGGTGGGAAGCTCTGCTGAGCAACCCTGGCCCAACTAGGGAAGCCCCCGCTGAAGTTAGTGGCATAAAACCCTACTTCAACAAATCAGCTTCAGATTTTACCATGGTTTTGTAGCCTAGCTCTGAGTTTGGTGTTTAAAACACAAGAAATACCTCTTCTGATATAGACAAGTAACTGACGAAGGGTATGTAGCTTTGACAGGTTTTCAATTGCAAGGAGGAAAAACGAACTCCTTCACGTGAAGTGCTGAAACTATTGGTTGGAAACACTGCCTAAGGCAGAGGAAGCCTGAATATTTTAATTAACTAGCTTTGTTACTTAAACATAGGTTTTAACAAGCTGTGGAATATTTCATACTCTACCTGTAAAGAGTAGCTCAGGCTTCTGAAATGGTACCAGACAGCAAAAGTGCTCAAACTCAGCTGTAGGAGCTGAAAGGAGCAGCCTGTTCTTCATCTAGGAGTAGGACAAACACCTGTGTGGCTTTTGTTCTGTCTGGATAGAGGTGATAGCATGTTACTAAACATTTCTCAAGGTGAAATGGAGCAATTGGTAGCAAATGAGGTGGCCTAAGGCTGTAGCTAACCTGGTAAGTAACTGGAAGGGGTACAGGAGATCAGGCAGAGCAGTGTAGCTTGCAGTGCTGCTGCTGCAAATATTCCAAAATTGCCCCCAGAGCCAGTGCTTTATTTTTTTGTGTGTCGTGTTAAAAATGTGAAACACAATAGGCTTGCAAATGCGAACAATGTGAGACTGCAGATTAAAAATGAGATCTTGCAGCTGGTGAGGATTTGGGTAATTGCCTGCACCCTGCTCGCTCCGTGTGTGTGTGCGGTGGAGTCCTGTCCCCATGGTCCAGGGCGAGAGCTGTGAGCTTGTGAAGTTTGGAGAGCCTTGCCTGAAGCCTTTAAGCTGGAAGATTGGAAGCCCAAGCCTGTGGGGAGAGCCCACGCGTGGCACCAGACCTGCGGTTTGGGAGAGCACCCTGTGGCAGCCGGGGGTCCCTCCTTGTGCCACAGGGAGGGACACAGAACAGGCACGTCCCAAGCGAAGTGTGGCCGTGTGGTGAGAGGCTTTGGGTGGGAGGAGCAGGCGCCTGGTCCGCAGAGGCGTGTGTAGCACAGCTGTGGCTAATATGTGCTCAGGCTGCACCATGAATCCCATATGGTCCTCTTTAAGGTGCTCGGAGACCACCCGTGCAGTCTGTGCCTCTGCAGATTCACCGCCGGGCTCCTGCTGGTGGTGGCTCCTCTCAAAAGAGGTCTGTCTGATAGGGGCTGCCACCGTCGGACGAATTACCCGGGCCTCAGGCCAAGCGTCTGTTCCTTCTGCTAGCGGCTGGTAGCTGAAACCGTATAAACACAGCCCTGTCCTGTGTGGGATGTTAAACACACGCGGCTCAAATCTCGACCCTGCCGGGGTGAGCCCTCTGCTATGTGCAGATGGAAGTGTGTGTGCTGCTGGGTTGCGTGAGTACACAGAAATATGGTCAAACAACTTCGCCCCTCTCCCCAGAAAGAGGGGAAAGCTGCTTCCTTCAAGCAGCGGCTGCACATCGCTGAATACTTTTTATTTAAGGGTTGGCCTTCTGGGAGGAAAATGGCCTTTGTTTTTGGACAGGTATGGTCATGGTTTCCAGTGGAGGGGAGGATAGGAGTCTGTATGTGAAAGCTCATCAAGAATTAACATCTAAGTGGCTTATACACAAGAGCATTAAGACCTCTTCATAGTGGTCATGGAAAAGCAACTGGAAAAACATGGAAAAGCCTGCCAGGGATGTGCAGTGGATACACGTGTTTGTAGTGACCGTGTAACAGCCCTGAGCATCCCCACTTGGTGTGTGGGTGCAGGCAGCAGCCTGCCTTGTGTGGATGTGTCCCCCCCGCTCCTGATGGGCACTCGGTGGCAGTGCCGTGGCTGCAGCTGGCAGGCAGGACCACAGCTGATGGTTGGGGGTTTGCACCATCACGGCAGTGCTGAGTCGCAGTGGTGTGGCGAGATGTGTTCTGGTGGCAGTGCGTGGCGTGTCAGGCTGCTTTTGGTGCTGTGGGTTTGTTAAGAGCATGTACTTATGTCCGAATGTCAAAATGAATTGTTGAAATGGCTCAGATGTTGGAGAGAGGTTTTCAAAGCGGCCATTCTTATCTGCAGTTGGGGTGCAATTGCATGTTAGAGATTAATCACCTTTCCTATTGCTTCTCAGGGAAATGGTAGAACAGAGATAGCCGACCTGCTGATAAATTCTGGAATAACTTTAGTAACTGGGCTACAGAGCTTCTGTAACAGGGTATCTGCGCTTAAATGCTTCAAAGAAAACCTGTGTGGAGCTGCGCTGTTAGGTGCTCGAAATCAGAGACTATCAGTACTGAGACAAACCACAAACGTTTTGCATAGCTAAAGTAACTGGCAGGGTGTTTTCTGATGTGTCACCAACCCCGAAGCACACTCCAATCCTGAGCCCTCTGGTGCTGCAGCATGGAGTGGAGATGGGTTGAGTCAGGCAGAGCTGGATGAACGGGGATTTCCTTCGAACAGCCCTGTGCACAGTGAATCACAGTCAGTACAGTGATTCTGCTTTGAGATGGAGAAATTGCATCTGGGTGTATGTTGTGGCCAAGGATTTCCCCAAACAGTAATCACTTCTGATAATTTCCAATGTGTTGGTTTTGGCCTCAGAAGCTCCATCCATTGCAGCTTTCATGCCTGGCGTCTGCCACACAGAAGATGTGGGACAGCCCTATCTGAATGGGCTCATTTATCTCGGCAGGGTTTTACATGCCGTTTCTTACAACTATCTTGACCTACTCCCAGTGTGAGTAAACATGCTCTTCAGTAATGCCGAGGTCACTCTGGTGTCTGGAAACCTCTGGATTACTCGTTGCTCTTTGGCCTTGCCGGGACATTTCTCTTGCAGCCGCACTCCTTGCACCTTTTCCATCTCCAGTGCACGCTGGTGGCTGAGGGTGGACCTTCCTCTGGGTCCCCTGTGCTGCAGCTTGCTAACCTTCCTTCAGTAATGTAGGCTACGAGGCAGTGCTAATGACTTGTCACCAAATGTCTCTGCCAGCCCCAGGGAGGTCTTTGCAAGACCTGGCCAAGTTTTTAACCTTGATGCAACCTGAAGTGACCCTGTGAGATTTAGGATTACCTTAATCCTGCAGAGATGGTTACAGTACTCTCGTCCTTCAGAGGCAATTCTTACTTTTGTTGTCTTACACTTGCAGAAATCTGACTCTATGGCTGTTTTTTATCAGTCCAGCGCTGCTGATCGAGGCTTGGCTTTCCAGTTGTGTAAGCATGTAGTGTGTTGTGATGAGCTGCTTTTCTGTTTGCGTGTGTGCGTGAAAGAACAACCGCCAGTTTATCAGACTCCTGGACAATATTGCGTGCTAAGCTTAGGCAATTTCGCATTTGACTAAAATTTTAATGTCTTGCTTAAAGTGGAACTTGTTTCCTGTGACTTGGGTCGTGCTGTCGCTGAGTGGTAGCAGCTCGCTGCGACGGGAGGGCGAAGCCTTGCAGTGCTGGGGCGATGAGTGCAGTGACCCCTGGGGAGCAGAGACCTGGCACGGGGTCATTCCCCCGGGGATGGAGGTGTTCCTCATGTCGTCCCCCTTGGCTTCAAAAGCCGAGCCAAGTATTTCTCAGCAGAGTGTGGCAAATGCAGGAAGACTGTCTTCCCTCCTCCCTCCATCATTTAACAGAAATGCACTTTCCGGGATGCTTACTCCCCGCTGCAGGGACTTTCCTTCACCGGTCATTCCCGAGTGATTAATCAGCGCTCAGACTGCTTGCATTGACCTGTCCCCATGGCTTCCTGGTGCTTCCCTCCTCCGGCGTTTGACCCTGGGCGGTGGGTGCAGTCCTGCAGCCCTTCCCACGGCCCCATCCCACGCTGCCTGTCCCTTTCCAGGGACTTTCCCAAGCTGCCTGTTGCCCGTGGGGTCGATGCAACTGGTCTTTGGGTGCTGCCAGCCATGCCTCCCTGGGGAAAGGGGGTCCGCTGTGTCACCCCGACCTGGCGGGGAGCAAGAAAGTCCCGAGCGGACTTGTGCTCCCCTTGCCTGGTGAGTCATGAAGGGGTTGCAAGCCCATTCCTGCCCCTGCCGCCCTCCTTCCGCTCATTCCTCCCCCAAAATGCTGCCGCCGATCGTGGCAGTTGGAGTTCATCGCCATGGGTTGCAATGGAGGGCACCGAACTCCTTCGGCCTCAGCGCGGGGCGCTTCCCACGAGTGTCACGGCTGCTCCCGGTGCCGGCACCGGAGGGGCGGTGGGATGAGCTCAGCCGTGGGGAATGTGCTTCGCCGGGCGCGAGCGGGGCCGCGCTCACAGGGCCCATTGTCGGGGCGGTTTTGGCAATGATGTCATGGACGGCGGCGTGCCGCGGCAGGCCCCGCGCTCGGCAGGGCGGCCGGAGCCCGCGTCTCCACCGGGGGTTTACGGGAATGGTACGGTGCCGCCGGGCGCTCGGTTAACGAGCCGAGCCGGGGTTTCGGGGTCAGAGCGCGGCGGCGGGGTGCCCTCGGAGCTGGCGAGGGGCTCGCTCACTGCAAACAAAGCAGCACTCATGGAAACTTGCTGCTGTACAAAGGCTGGATATTCAGACTCCTTTTTTTTTTTTTCGTCTCTTTTTTTTTTTCCTCCCCTGAAAAGGATCTCAAATAATTAGCGCAGCATTCCTGTGTGCGGCTCGGCTGGGTGTCTGCACCTCATCCCGCGAGCGGGGACCTTGGCAGTGAGCGACTGCGTCTGAAACAGCCGGTGTGACCGGCAGCTCCTATTCTTCTGTGCTTCATCCTCGCTCCCTGCTGGTCCTGTCCCAGCAGCCTGGAGCCCTCCCCACGCTGGGGGTGGAGATGCTCCCCGGGAGCGCTGGCTCCGAGAGTCAGATGTGCTCCCGCACGTCAGATCCCTGCCTTTACCTTCTCCCGTCCATTACTTGTTATATGGCTCGTAAGGCAACAGAAACCCTAGGTGTATTCAGACTGAAAGTGTTAAGGAATTTCATTCTAAGCCACCCGCAGTTTGACCTTTTTTTTTTTTTTTTTCTCCCCACCCACCCGAACAATTCCTAATTTTGAAATTCCTGACTTCTCCTTCTGACTCCCTTGGGTTTCCACTTTCTCTTGCACAAGCTGGGGTTGTGGCTGTTGTTGTTACACTGTTGGCTTGAAACTTGCTTCATGCTTTCTCTTCTGCATGTGAGACTTTAGTGGGCTCCAGGTGCCCATTAAGAAGCTGGGCAGAGCTACTTTAACCTGTATTTCACTCCTGTGAGCTCCACTAGCTTGATTCTTTTTTATTTTTTCTGTAGAATTGCCTCAAGTTGCGCCAGGGGAGGTTCAGGCTGGATATTAGGAAAAATTTTTTCACCGAAAGGGTTATCAGGCATTGGAATGGGCTGCCCAGGGAAGTGGTTGAGGCACCATCCCTGGAGGTGTTCAAAAGACGGGTTGATGTGGTGCTGGGAGATATGGTTTAGTGATGGTGTTGCTTTTTGTTTGTTGTGTGGGTGTTTATTTTTTGTCAGAATTAGGTTGGCGGTTGGACAAGACGATCTTTAAGGTCCCTTCCAACCTAGAAGATTCTGTGATTCTGTATTAAAAGTCTGTAGGATTTTTTTTTCCTTGCCAAGCCTACTGTGAAAAGGCTGGATTTTGCCTTATTTTTACAATTGCCTGTTCCACCCTATGAGACATCATTTCCAGAGGCCCAACGTGCACCAGTAGACAGTACAGGGCGATGGCTGCGATATCAGCTGGAGAACATCAGGGCACTCTGGATGGTTTCAAATCCAGTTAAAGCAAAAACTATGGAAAACGTCTGAACTGTAGTGTTTAATATCTCAAATCCTAAAATGAGTCTCACAAAGGAATCTTACTTTTTTTTTTTTAAATAAGCAGGCACCCTGGTAGGCATAGAAGAAAATGGTTTCTGTCCCCTTGCAAAAAAAAAAAAAAAAAAGAAAAACGAACCCCAAAACCAAACTCAAACAAAAAACCCAACCAACCAAAAAAAAAACAACCCCAACCAAACCCCAAAAAACCCACCCAGCATTTTTTCCCATCCTCCTGTCTGTGCCCAGACCAGCACTCTGTTCTTACACCCCTCCCATGAAATGGCATTCCTTCTCTGAAAAGCTGACCTTGTAAAAAGCTTATCGGACCTGCTGTGTATGTGGTCCATCACTTGCACTTCTTGAAGATACACTTTCCTGGCTAATGATCACCCTGGGGCTCGTTAGTGAAGCTGGCTGTGTCCTGGCAGGACGCAGGAGTGAGCTGGGAGCAGATGGGCTGAACACCCGTTGGTGCCCAGGTGAGCTGGATGCTGAGGAGCATCTCTCCTGCAGCGGAGATGTGGTGGGGCTGGAGCACATTGCCATTTGAGGCTAGTGGGTCACGGCTAGGAATCCACGGAGCTGGCTGGAGTTCATTGTCCCCAGTGCCAGCTCTGTGCAGGGGGCACAGCTTTGTCCCTTTGCTGGGAAAGCCGGCTGTGCGTGGCCAGGAGACACGCTGAGCCCCAGCAGGCTGCGAGGTAGACCTGAGCTCCAGGGTCACTGGAGGAAATGGTTGCAGTACGTTCTCAAAGCACAGAGGAACCCGTGTAATTGATTTAAAGACATAGTATCCCTACGGAGGATGTCACTAATGTCTTTAGCAGGCGGGGTAAGCCTGTGAACACATACTGTAGGCTTCAGCAAAGGCTTTCCTTAGACAGCTTGCTCAGCTCCATCTGATCTGCATACTTCTGTTTGGCATCCGCACGGTGCGGAGCAGGGCTTTGGAAGAGCTCCAGTCAATGTGGAGTTCTCACTGTCGCAGAAGATTAAGCCCTAATGAGTGCTTAATTTTTCTGCCCCCCAATTGCTTTAGCTGATTAATTAGAGGTGGGAAAGTACTCAAACTTCAAGATACCAGGATTTGAAATTCTTACAGCCTGTACATGAATGATCCATAACTGAGATGAACTTTGTGCACTATACAAAGTTCCTTCCGTGTCTGGAAACAGAGAGTAAGGGCTGGTGTTGAGACTGCTCCTTTGTTTTGTATTAAGAACTATGCATTTTGGGTTCTTCCTCCATATAATGCATAAAACAAAACTGTAAATGGGGAAGACATCAAGTTTGGAGAGGGTGACCACTTTTTAGAGAAGCTGGATGCAAAGATCAGTGCTGGTTGTGGTAGAACTTCCACATGTGAAGATCAACAGCGAAACTTACGAGATATCTTTGCTCAGACTGCACAAGCACTGTTGACTGCAGCCTCGGCCAAGAAGCTGTATTTAAAAAAAAAAAGTTCACTACTCAATTTGCTTTTTCAGTCCTTCATTTGTTTCACGAGACTTTGTACAGTCTGTATTGCTAGCTGGATTTAGCAAGGAAGCTCTCCGCTGGGGTGGCTTATCTTGTTTCCACTAATTGTCCGACAGAAAATGACTTGGGGCTCTGCTGTAGGGCAGAGTTCAGGGAGCGCTGCCGCAGTTCGGGTAGTGCTTGTGCTTAATCTGACTGCACAGCAGGCTCGCACATGAGCGAGAGATACTAGTCACAAAGTTGTTTGTAACAGTGGATGCATTGGGTTTTTTTTTTTTAATTGTAGAATAATTTAGTTTTGCAGAGACCTAATAAAGGTCATCTAGCTAAAGCCACATATTCAGAGCAGACCCAGCTTGATCAGGTTGCTCAAGGGTGTGCCCGGTTCAGTTTGAGTACTTCGGCGGATGAAATCCTTATGGAGTCAGAGCTTCTGTTCCAGTATGCAACAGCCCTTATGGAGAAGACTTTTTCCCTTTTTCCCAAAAATCTGCTCGGAATTTTCCGTGTTGCAATTTGGAAACCCTTTTGAGCAGAGCAGCGAGGGGACTCCCAGTCTGCAAGATCTTTTGAAATATATGTATATATTTTTTTCCCCTGTGGAAACAGTGCTTCTTCCAGTAGAGAGCTGACTGAAATACAGGGTGTATGCACTGGGCTGGGAAAAAACCCAAGAAGGACAAGTGAAGCTGTTCTGAAAGATGCATGAGGTTACAGAAATTCCTCTTGCAGCGCTAGCTCCTGAAATAAAGTGATGATGGCTTGTAAATCTAATAAATATTCCTACAGCTCTGAAGATGCCTAAAACTAAATTGTAATGTGCCTTAAACGCTTAGGTTGAAGGCAGAAGATGCTGAAGTGACTTAGTGGCCCTAAGAGAGCTCTAGCTAAAGAGCCAACATCAAGTGAGAGATCTTGCCACCCTGCTGGCTGTGGCACAGCACTCCGGGTAGAGTTTAGGGATCTCTCCTGGAGTAGATGAATTTGCAAGTTTCAAATCAATGCCAGGTTTCAATGCTGGCGCTTGCTCCTGGGGCAAATGCACAAGGACAGAGGACCAAGCTCTGCAGCGTTGGCAGTCGTCCACCTGGTAGGCTGCGTTGGGAAGTTTTTTGTGGCCCAAGCTGTAAAAATGACACACATTTGTCTCGAGGTGGTCACGTTGTTGGCTCGCGCTGGTCACCCTGCTGGCTGAAGGCTGGGTGCTTTAACATCTTTCTTTGTGCTTTAAGGAGTATGATATTAACAGTCCAAGAGTAACATATCGTATTAATACTTAGTATAGAGCAACGATTATAAATCAGCTCAAGCAGTTAAAACTTGGTTCTTTTTCAAGACTGAGACCGGTGGCGTGTACTGCCGGCCTATGGAATCTCCATAATCCATTTTTTGGGCCAGTTGCCACTTAGTTAATAGGATAATAAAAGGGTAAGAATTACAATCTAGACTCAGAGGTGTGATGGGGAAAGCAAATGAGCTCTGGTTCAGTCTGTTTTCCTCTTCACCCTACCAGGCAGCCACTTAAATCCTAATAGCTGACTAAGAAGCAGGATACTCCTACATAAAACTTAATGTTGTAGGCTATATATAGGCTTTTTCTTTTTTATTATTTTATTTTATTAGAGGAGGGTGAGGGCTCGCCTATTCAATGCTGGTGTTGATTCTGCAGAACAGCTTAAGTCTCGTTGGCAGGTTTTCCCCAGCAGTCAGCGTGCGGGTCCCGTCGAGCTGCCTCCCGACGCCAGGAGCTCTCGGCGGGCTGGCTGCAGCATCTCTCCCTGCAGATGGGTCCTGCCGGCGTGCAGCCAGCACGGGCTGCCTCGTGCTGCACGGCCACGGCTGCTTTGTTGATGCCAGGTTGCCATCGGGTGCTTTTTGAGGAGGAAAGCAAAGTTAGAGTTGGGGTAGCCCGAATTAAAACGTGTGCTGGACAATGTAGGTGGGAATGAAGGTTCCTGTTAAAGCCAGGCTTGAGTGTTTCTGCTTCTTGCTGGTTCTGGACCATGTGTCTCTGCAGTGATACTTGCAGGCTCTCTAAAAGCAGTCATCTAACAGCATTCACAAATTTGGATGGTGGTTATCAGCAGGACTTGCATGTAACAGACCAAAACTTCTGACTTCTAATGAAAACCAACACCAACCCCAACCTCCTCGCCCTTTGGCTGTTCCACATGGCACCTCTGACATTGGTTGCCTGTGTTTCCCGCTGAGCTGAAGTCCTCCTAAGTACTGGTTTGGGGCTGGCAAGAGGTCCTGTGGCACTCCAGCCATGGATTCCTGCTTTGTGCCTGGCCTTCCCCATGAAAACCTGTCCTTTGAAAGTACAAGTCAAATCGGTGTCAGCAGGTATCCTGCTCTGCTGCCGGTGTGGTGGTGTGACTCAGCTCTGCAGGGACTTTGATCTCCAAAGCACACATCTCCTACCGGGTACAGGGAAGCAGGGAGTGAGTGTGCTCAGGCATGTGTGTAAGGGCATCCTGCAGGTCTTAACACAGGCATTGTAACCTGAATAAAGAAAATTTTGCAGATGGCCACGCTTTCTCCGAAAAAAAAGTTACATTAAAGCTATCTATAATGGTGCTGTAAAGAATTTTTTCAGCCCAGCTAAGTTATCTGGGTGGATGAGATGCACCAGCTCGGTTCCTCCGACGTGCGGGAAGGTGGGATCAGTGGCTGTCGCCTGGTGGAGAGGGCTCCTTTAGTCTGTGGAAACTTGCCTGGTGCCATGGAGTAAACACACACTCTCCCTTTCAGCTGAAAGCAGACAATTTATTCCCATCTACCTAATTCATCAAAGCTGCATGCCAGGCACAGCCACTCGCACTGCCAGCGGTGGAGGTGCATCCTCGAGGGGACCGGCACTTGCATGGACAACAAGTGTGCATCTCTGTGCTGCAAATTCACTTTAAGCTCCAGAAGAGTCATTGAGACACATAGCTTAAAAGGCTCTGTAAAGCTTCAAAGCATAGATTGTGTGAGTATAATAAGTATGCCTAAAAGTAATGTTTGCAGTAGGAAAGTGGTGTTGCAAGGTCTGCTCTTCATATAATTTGTTTCCCAGCCTGGGATGGTCACAAAATGTGTCTTTGAGGAGAGCAGGGAATGGGGGGAATCCAGTGGAAAGCCAGCTGAGCCGGGGTGCTCGGCAGTGCCTGCAGGGTGATTGTTGGTGTTTAAGTGTCATTGGAAACTTGTATTATTTTTCACTGTTCCAAAATCTTGGCTGTGTTACGCTGGCACCACGCACTGGGAGCTGGTGGGGGATGCCTGGAAATGGGGTTGTACTTAGTGGGTTTTGGGGTTCTCGGGACCAGGTCTGTGCTCCTTGCGCAGGACCTGTTAACAGATACCTGCATCTTAATGCCCAAGAGACCTCGCGGCGAAGACACTGGATGTTTTCAGTCAGTTAATTAAGAAGACAGCACCAAACCAGAGGCTTTTCTTGAGAGGCTGAATGCTTGGGTGGAGCTGAGCTTTACACCGGCGCTTGGAAGCCCAGCCTGCTTTGGGGTGGACTCTGGTCTCTTCTTGAACCTGGAGGGTCCTTTTATATTGTGGTAGAAGTCATGAGCCCAGGCTGGCCAGGGGCTGAGCTGCTGGTGGGATCCCCTGTGGCTGGGAACGGGGTGCGGGCAGCTTTGCTGAGTGCTGATAAGGTCTCTGGTCCTGCCCAGAAGTTCTTCTCCCTCCCTCCTTCCCCACCCCAAATGAAAGCAGACAAGCCCTCCTACCAGCAGGCTTGGAAAAAATTACATCATGAGATCCCTATGCCTGTCAGGAAGCCGGGAGGCTGTAAGAGCTTGCTAACGAAGCACAGTCATGGAGATGGCACAGCCCCGGGGAGGAAGAGATGTCCCATTCTTGTGGTGACCTTTTCCTGTCATCGGGGCAGTGGCCCTGCACCCAGCCTCTCTGGATGAGGCTGGTGAGACAGGATATTCTTGCTCTCGATGTGAAGCTGTCATGTCCATGGTCTCTTTTTCCCCCTGGTCAAGGACCGTTACCCAGCTGTACCCTGGGAGATGGTGATGAGGTGCTGGAGGAAGCTCTGAGCTGAGCACGTGGACGGCTGCTGCAGTAACCGCAGCACATCCACCAATGAGGCTATTGGTGTCCTGTAAATACGAAATGGGCCATTCTTTGTCTCAAGTAACGTGGGTGCAGCAGTGTGCTCGAGGTGACTCTGTCCTGCTGGCTTCCCTCCCCAGGAATGAATGCTGGACGGCTTTCTGAAACGAGTTTACTTGTAGCGTAGTAAATCATCCCTGTGTCCACTCCAGTCAAAATGCTGATGTCAGTATAAATCTGAAGCTGGGGGGGTGTTCCTGGGCTGGGGATGCTCTGGCTGGCAGGGTGCTGAGCGGGTGGTCCAGCCCTGGGGTGCGGGGTGGAGATGCTGTGGGATGCAGGGAGTGAGCGGGCAGCGGGGGCTCGCACTGATGGTCTGGTTTTTGCACATTCCAGCCCTTAATTCCAGCTTGTGGAGCTCAGGCACCGTGGTGAGCCTGCCAGCAGGGTTTGGGGTCTCTCTTTTAGGTACAGTGCAGCTCTTCTTTCTGCTCTGGTACTATTTACTTCAAGAAAGCTTTCCCTAATAGGTTGTAAGGGAGCGTCTTCCCTCCCCTGGCCAGTTTGCAGCTCGACTGGAAAGAGGAGGGAAATGGGTAACAGCAGGGACTGTCTGTTTAGCTGTTGCTAGGAGACACATTACTTAAGTGATGCAGACTTTTACCTTGGAACCTGTAATTAAAACCCAGCAGGGCTTAATCACCTCATATTTATCTATTGTGTATCTCGGTCTGGATGTGAAATCACCAGTGAGCAGTCAAATGACAGGCACTTATCGTAATTCTGTGAGTTTAGTCAAAACTAATGTTAAAAAAAACCCGGTGCAAATAAAATCTGAGTAGAAACCAGACGTTAACTATCGAGAAAGGCCAAACGCCATTCAAGGTCTGAAGTTACAGTGTTATCTGTTCAGGACATACCGCCCTATTGTGAAACCACGTAAATATTAACTACTTTGCCTGAGCGTTGGGTTAAAGGGAACACCCTGGTGCGTACTGTTCTTGGTCACTATTCTGTATAATCACTTGTTTTGAAAGTCAGGAGATCTTTTCGTATTGATAAGATGGTGTTGGGTTGCTGCTGAGGTCTCTGTAGCAGAGGAGAAGCAAGTAAGGCCTGCCTGGTGGGTGTTGGGCATGGTGAGGTTTGGCTTGGAGGACTCTGAATTTGAACTGGAGAAGGCCATCAAAGTACTGAACACTTATTAAGATCCCTGTATAATTATTTCGGTGCATGAAAGTGAGTTTCTATCACTGTGGTTGTCTTTACTCCATCATCTACTCTGGGAGCTGGAGAGCAGCAAAAAGCTTCCAGGTCACTTGTAAGTTCTGTTGACTAAAAAGAGGGTTTCTTCAGTAGGTTTCACTGCAATGGAGGAAAGAACAGAAACACGCTCTGCTGTTACAGGTTGCAGTGAATGACAGCATCAGGCAGGCTGAGGGCCTCCATCCCATAACGTCGCAGAACAACCCCGGTTTGGTTGAACTTGGACAGACTGGAGCTGTTACAAGGATAATGCAGCCTGAGGAGCATCTACAAGGGAGTGCACCTGACCGGTGACTCGCTAAAACCAAAGTAAACTGCAAGAGTATTCACAAAATTGTAGAGGTCACTTCATAAGGCCAAACTGACGCAGAGAAATACCCTTCCCCTTCAGACAGCTTCTGCGACAATCTCATCTTGATGCTCAGCTGAATGGTGTGTCTCAAAGTAGAGCTGCAGTGTGACCGCTGCGGTGATAAACTTTTCCTGGTCTAGAGCTTGACGTGGTGTTGCCAGAGTTAGATTTTCCTTTAACTCTCAGTTTGTGGTGTGAAGGGATGACGTTTTGTGCAGGCAGGAGTGTGATGGTGCAAAGGGTGCCCGATGGACCTCTGCTCCCCGCTTTGCTGTTTGTACCCAGGTTGTGATATATCCGGATTTTATTCTAATTCCAGACTCTGACTTTGCTGGACTTCATCATATACCACTTTTTTTTTGCCACCATTTTTAATGCAGACTGTTGAGGTGTTTGGGGAGGCATGTTTCTGTATATAAGTGCAGTTTCCTAAATGGTGCTGTCGGTATGCCCTGGGGTGTTTCACCCCTGTTGGGATGCTGTTCTTGTGAACTCCATCACGTGCTGTTTGGCCGCTTTCGTAAGATGCAAGTGCCATTAAAAATACCAGGTGGCACTTATCATCCAAATGCAAAATACCAGAGATCTTAAAGTGCCAGTTCTCCTAAGCTTAACGTTGTAAAGCTTCAAGGGCAAGTCACACGACCCTTGGAGAGCACTGAGCTCTCAAAATAGCTGGAGAGCGCCGAGTCTTTGGACTTCTCTTTTTCTGCCTGTGTAATGCAGGGCATGAAGAACGGTGTCTCTTCCTGAGCAATTGCCTGCAGTGACCTGGGTTGTTTTCCTTGTCCTTGATTACCTGGCCACGAGTGCAGGCACGGTATTTTTAAAACATGCCTCTTTCCTTTAGGGTGGGAAATAATCGGATGTATGTCTTTTGTCTTCCAGATAGTAAAGCCATAGTTGATGGAAACTTGAAGTTGATCCTTGGCCTGATATGGACCCTTATCCTCCATTACTCCATTTCCATGCCAGTGTGGGAGGATGAAGGTGATGATGATGCAAAGAAGCAGACCCCTAAGCAGAGGCTGCTGGGCTGGATCCAGAACAAAATTCCTTACTTGCCAATCACGAACTTCAATCAAAACTGGCAGGATGGCAAAGCACTGGGGGCTCTTGTTGACAGCTGTGCTCCAGGTAAGTCCTTTGCTCTGATGGTCAGTGTTTTCCTTGCTCGCTGACCTCGTGGCCACTCTGCTGTTGCTACGGGAGGAGGTGTTCACTGCTGAGCTGGAGACAGGAATGAGGATTTCAAGAAAACCTGAGTCCAAAGAGGCCAGCTGTGGGAAGCAGCAACTTGTAAATGACTTGGCCAAGAGAAATACTGGCCTAAAGCAGAATGTGTGATTGCATTATTGGAGGCGCCGTGTCTGAGCTTTGTATTGGGTGCAAGGGACAAAGGCGCAAATGCTGGCTCCTAAATGCAAGAAAGACTTGTTCCCACAGCAAGTGCCAACAACCTTTCAACTTCAGGGCGCAGCAGGAGGCTTCATGTGTTCTCCTGAAATAGGATTGCAGAGGGAGCACAGAGCAGCCAGAAGCTGCATACTACCTGAAACGTCAGTGTTTAGCAAGCTGGGGCTGTGCTACTTGAGGCGAGTAATGTGACGAAGTGTGAAAAAGGCACAGTTTCCTCACCCTCTTGTAAAACAGCCTTGCTAGTGTGATTGCTGGTGTTCATCTAATGCAATCTGGGGTGCTATGGCAAGCAGCTGAAATTTTCTTTTCTAAATTTGCTCCAGGAGAGCCAGCAAAACATAAAGGGTGGCTAGATGTATTTGTGCTGAATTTAGAGCGGTGTCCTGCACAGCTTAACCTTAAAGCAGCGCAGTTGTGTGGCTGATGGAAAAGCTACACGTCTTCAGTTGATAGGCAAGGTGGGTGGGAGTCTTTCTGGACTGGGTGCAACTGCCTGTGCCATAAGGGCCTGTGGAGATGCTGGTGGTTGTCCCAGAAGCATTTCAGTGAGCAGCCCGTGCCCTCCTTGTTTTGGTTACTTCTGCAATGCTCTGGATGCCTTTTCTGCGTAGCAGCGTAAAAAAAGTGTCTGTGGAGTTTGTACTTGGTTTCTTCAGCTAGGGAAGCTCCTTAGCAGACAACACCTAACAACTGAAGTGTGCTTGCAGGCCTGTGCCCTGACTGGGAGACCTGGGACCCGAAGAAGCCTGTTGACAACGCTCGGGAAGCCATGCAGCAGGCAGATGACTGGCTGGGTGTGCCACAGGTAAGGCTGTGCCTGCGGCAAGCACAGCGGATGGCTTTGGACTTGCCACTAGCTTCAGCATAGATTGAGGAAAGCAGGTGAAGTTGCTAGGGCACTTCCAAAAGTTACAGCGTACTTGGGCGAAATTGCCCGAGAAAAGGCAAATTGTAATGGAAGGCACTATTACCTTTCAGAGCTGTGGTTGTAAGGTTTTGTGTAGGTGTCTCCGCTGAAGACAGCCGGTGTTGCAGCATCTCTGGTAGGGAAAAAAAGTGCATGTGCCTGCTTTGTTAGCTCATGGAGTGAGTTTGTTTTGCTGCATTGAATTCCACAGGAGAAAAACTCACTGGCTTCGGAAATCACCTGCAAAGATGACTTCCATACAGAGAACAATGTATTTGCAAACAGGATTGTTTTCACGCTGATAAAGTTGCACAAAAGCACTGAAGTCTCTGAAGCTGTTGGAGCAGCTTGTATCGTGGGAGCAGGAGAAGAGACTGGTCACAAGTTTCACTTTGCAAGCACTGCACTTCAGAGCTTTAACACACAGGATTATGAATTACTAATTCTTTCAGTGCCAATTATCCCTGTGTTGCTTTTCCAGGGGAATATAGCTACTGTTGTCTTGCCTTGCTGCCATTTAATTTGTCACGGTCTCCTGAGAACTCCTTATAACCAAGACACAAAAAGCCCCCAAACCACATTTGGATCACAATGAGCTTCTTGATTTTCTTGCCATGAGATAGTAAATGATGTGTGTATCAAAGGGAGAATAAATGTAAGAAATCGCATTAGCATGGGGGAGTTTTGAAATGTAAGACTCTGTTGTAGCTCTGTTTCTGTGTTGACATGCGGTAACCAAGCACTGGTACGATATACTTAATTGCACTGTCTTTCAGGTTATTACCCCTGAAGAAATTATCCACCCTGATGTGGATGAGCACTCTGTAATGACTTACCTGTCCCAGTTCCCCAAAGCCAAGCTGAAACCAGGAGCTCCTTTAAAACCCAAACTGAATCCAAAGAAAGCAAGGGCTTATGGCAGAGGTAAGGACTTGGTGAGCTTAAGCTGCAGAGAGCATTTAACTCTTCAGAAAGCTGGGTGGGGTTTTTTGCTTATATTGAACTCCAGACCTACTGTAACTGACTTCAAAGTTTCACTTGTATACTCTTGGTGTGGTGCCTAGTTTCAGAAATATGTGGATATAGTCCAAAAGACACTCCTCGTTCTAACATGTAAATTCCCCCAAGTCTCGGAACCTGTTTTGCAAGCTGCCAGCCTTGCAGTCCACAGCTGGAAGAAGGAGCATGATACAGGGCTAAAACAACCTCGGTGTGAAATCTAAGCTAGCAGTATTGCTGCTGACAGCGGTTGATCTAGCCATGAATGCTGCTTGTGATAAAGCACTCCTTCAAAGAGAGGAAAAACCTCTTTACATCCGTATCTGTGGGCAGGCTTTCTATAGAGGCAGAGTCTCCGGTTTCCCAGGCTTGGTGGCAGATGTGTATCAGGGTCAACTAATTCTAAATAAGAAATTTGAATTAATCGGTAGGTGTGAATACTTTGTTTGCACATGCATGAAGTTGGGTTGGTAACCCTTCGATCATTAAATAGTGCCAGGCTTTTCTTGTAAAGACTGTGCTTGCTAATTGGAAGGACTTGTCCATAGATGTTTATGCAACTGGACATCTACATAGACATTAGTATTTTTAACTTACCTTTTAAATGGATAATTCCTGTAATTTCTGAGGTGGTTCTGTTCTAGATTGGAATACAGTCACAACTAAATGAATAACAGATTTTTAATGTTAATGTGCTTGGCGTGTAGCAAGACGTCACTTACACATTACACTTTGTTCTCCATTCCATCTTGTTTTTTAGATCTGGGGCCAGTTTTGGTCCTTCAAGATTTTTAGAGTTAGTGGGTTTCAGAACTGGGTGTATAAGGGTGTAATGGAAAGAAACAAAACTGTCTTCTTTTTTTTCCTGTTTTTTGTGTTTTGATTTTTTTTTTTTTTCAAGTTCCATTGAAACTTAACTGGTGGAATGAATGGACACGGACAGTATCTCTGTGCTGATGAGCAGTCACTGTAGTCAGAAGTGGGTTTAGCACTTAGCCAACTTGGGGTTCATGTCCTTCGTTGGTGTCTTCCACAGCAAACCACAATACATAGACACATTTGCCAGATCCCAAATATGTGGACTACCTATGCTCCATTTAGGGTGTAAATGACTGATCAGCCTGCCTCAGTCTGTCAGGTCTGGCTTCAGTCATGTTCTTACTCTTTCAAAAACTGGAATTATTTTGTTGTCTATTTTTGTGCATGCAGTGCTTTCGAGCCATGATAACGAAAATGATAACGAGTGAGTGGCTCTTCTTGAAATATGGATGTTTTCCCAAAGTTAATTGCCAAAACAGAGTCATAAAACGTAATTGACAATTCTGACTGCTAATCTATGTCAGAACCAGAAGGTGACTCTTACGGTGAGGGGCTAGCTGCCAAACTGGGCAGGGTCTTTTGGACAGGTGAATAACAGGTCTTCATGCTTCTAGAAAAAGGTGATTGTCAGGTCTGGACTTGGTCAGCCTTAGCTTTTTTTTTATTACTGGTTTTCCATGTGCTACAGTAAGTAATTCCTAACCTCCCAAGGTGAACTCTAGTTGCAGCGCATCTCCCTGGACGCTGTGGTGGTTCACTCCTAGGGTGGCCGTGTGTAGACCTGATGTGCAGTGAGCCTGCAGAGGTGCTGTACTCGGTTGTGCAGATCACCACCGACGCACTAGGAATTCTCATTTACCCAGCCAAAGCAGATCTCTGAGAAGAGAGTAGAACACAGAAGATTAAACATAGGCTAAGGACGTGCTGTGACTAATGCTGTCCTGGCTCAAGCTGTTGTCTGAGGATAAGCGCTCCTTCTTCTTGTGCTTGCAGAAGAAGGGATACTTAACTCGGATACCACATCCTAATGCTTGTGTGGTGGACTGAAGATACGCAGAGCGAATTTATAGCTGTTTAAACTAGATGATAATCTAGGGCTTAGTTTGAAAGAATGAATATGTCAATTGTTAACACCTTATCAGAATGCTCAGATTTCCTAGTAAAAACATTATCTTCCTTGCATTGCTCTCAAGTTATTGTTTTCTGAAGATAAACAAGTTCAGGAATTCTGTTGTTCACAACCACTTCCTTTATAATCTATCAGACGTTGCACTTTCCACTAATTGTGCTATGGAGCAGTAGTGCCCACAGTTTTATGAATAAGCCGAGGAGTAATTCCTTTGGAAGGAAGAGTTATATGTGTTTGGGCTAGTCTGGAACCAGCAACTTTGGGAAGTTCTTCCACCCACTCAGTCTGACTCCACCATGACAGGTGTCATGACCTGGGGCTAAGTATAGGGAGATGATGAAACCCTGCTGGTAAATGCACGCTGTAGCAGGCCCTGTGCTGAGGAATAAGGAAACTCTGACTAAAAGTTAAATGAAAGTGACACTGAATTGCAGGATTTTCGTGGTTTTAAGAGGTTCCTGCATGCCATTTGTACAGTGTTCACTCTGGCAAAGTAGTTTGGGCAGCTTTCAAAGAATAATAAATCTGAGCAGTGTCTTTACAGCTGAGTTCTGAAAATGGAGTAAAATGGGACAGTATAGGTAAGAACTCTTTTGCTTAAGTAAGCCTTTCACCCTTGGCTTTAGGGTAATGTCTTTACCAAAAAGCTTCCCAAAATTTCTCTCCCAGTTCCCTGGTTGCCCTTCCTGTGGTGCAGCACCATTGTGGCATTTACCCATGTGAAGCAGAGCAGCTCCTAAAGAGCAACTCATGGACATACTCTGCTCACTGTCCACATCAGCTGGGCAGTCACCATGGGGCGACCCTCAGGACGTTGCTCTGGCAAACAGGGTAACTTGCTTTCACCTGAAACCAGATGCCAGCTGGGCTTTTGAGAGATCCTGGGATGCTCTGAGTGCCAATGATTCAAACAATTTTTAAAAATTATTGTACTATAAAAGTAGGGTTTTTCATGAGCATGATGTTCTGGGCAGCTGGTTGCTGGGGACTTGTGTGAGAGGGCAGTTTGGACAGCCTGTGGGTGGTCTCTGCTCTACCTTCTGGATTTTGTAGCAACAGCTAACGTGCCGCTTTGCCTCACAGGGATTGAGCCTAATGGGAACATGGTGAAGCAGCCTGCCATCTTCACAGTGGACACCATCAGTGCTGGGCAGGGAGACCTGATGGTTTTCGTAGAGGATCCAGAAGGAAACAGAGAGGAGGTATGTGTGTTAAATGTTCAGCGTGGAAAGCTAAAGCTGGGGTCTGAATACTGAAATTTTTGCAGTAACCTACATCTTTCACAAGTGAGGTCTTAAAAGATAAGTAATCTGAAAAGAAGTTGCGAAAAAACATCTATCAAGAGTGCAAGCCTCAAGCTTTTTCTCATAATTGCCTTACTGGATGAGCTTGAAAAAATATCACTATCTGCAACTAAGCAACACAACTCCAATGTCCAGTAGTTGCAGTGCTTTAGCTTGACTGGCCAAGTACATTCTGACACACTTTTAGATAAGACACATCATTAAATCACTGTCTGCCCTTACTCATTCTGCAAGAATGGCTAAAGCAGCTATTTAGATGCCATGAATCATTTTGAGTTAAAATGCTGGTTTTAATGTTTATAGAAACTTCTCATCCAAGTGCTCCACTTGATCATGTTACAACATTCCAGAAAAATACAGCTGTACGTTGGACTTAATGTCTCCTCAGTTTTGGCCTGCCTTAGTAGAGCAATTAACAGCAAGGGAGAGGGCTGGGGTGGGGAGAAGGTAGCTTGCTTCGTCTCATGTAAAGACAAAATCAATGGAGGTTTTTCCATATGAGAAGAGGAGGTAGCGAGTGTCCCTGCTCCCGCAGAAACACATCTCTGTCATTACTATCTCTGGAAATAGTTTGCAGTATCAAGCACTACCCAGAAAAATCTTAGGCTGGTGTGTGTAAGTGCAGCTCAACGATGGATGTGCTTTCTCTCCTAGGCAAAGATAACGCCGTCCAGTGACAAAAACAAGACCTATTCGGTTCAGTACATGCCAAAGGTTACTGGACCTCACAAGGTAGGTTGTGTGTCAATAACCAGCGTTCTCTTGCTAAACGAGCTGCTCTCCTGGTTGTTAGCATGAGCCCCTGAGGGCTGCCTGTTTACTGATGGTGTAAGGGCCACTTTGGGCATCCTTAAGAAAAGGTAACCTGGTATGGCCTTAGTCCTCAGTCTGGGCTATGGGGCTGTCCCCTTTTCAAGGGGGAAGGGGTGTGTGTGTGTTGAGATAATGTCCATGGTTATTTGGGTATGAAGTTCTACAGCTGACTCTCCTGTCACATGGGGCCACTTCTTGCAGCTCATGAAGCCAGTTTTGTGGGTTGTCTCAGAGGAGAGTACCAGGTTCTTTCTGTAAGGCCTTTCTTTGCTGATGATATTGCCCACCATACAGGTTTTGCAGAGGTTTCCCCATTCAGCTCTGTCCCCAGGTGCCCGCAGAAGCGGGTTTATGATGGGTGATCCCATGGCTTGGCACTCCCTGAATGGCTGGTCCCCAGAGCCAGCCTGGAGAGATAAAAGCAAATTCTGCTGTCACTTCATTGCCAGATGGTGATCTCTCTCTTATTGGCACATCCAGATTCAAGCATCCCCTTTGGTGGGGCTGGCCAGTAGCACTTTAGGGAGGTGGGCAGCAGTTACGCTGCATGGACAGGATGAATGTTGTGGGATGGATGGTCTCTCTTCCCTCTGAGGCGTAGACTCTCTGTGCTGGGAATGCAGGCACTTCACCATGTGCTTGGTGGTCACGTTGAGCTCTGTGTGGGTTGGAGCTGACGCTGTCTGTCTCTAGGTTTCGGTCCTGTTTGCGGGGCAGCACATCTCAAAGAGCCCTTTTGAAGTGAATGTTGACAAAGCCCAGGGAGATGCGAGCAAAGTAACAGCGAAGGGACCAGGACTGGAGGCCACAGGGAACATTGCCAACAAGCCTACCTACTTTGACCTCTACACAGCAGGTAAGCAGGATGAACGAGTGCTGAAATCTTGCAGCTTCCTCAAACGTGAGGAGAACCTAAGCCTTGGAGGAATAAACAAACTGAAAAGGGGATGAGGATTTGCAAGGCCATCAAGTTCAGGAGGCTTCAGCTGTGTATGAAACATGTGAAGTATGGAGCTGAGCTGGGGCAGGAAGGTGCAAAGCATTACCCAGAAATTTGCCATGAACTTGCTGAATAGCAGCAGGCGAGTTCCTGGGTGGTTTCTTCCCCCAACTCATTTTAAACAGGAATGTGAAATGCCCACCTCTGAAGGATGAACTGTGAGTAAACTGCAAACGCTCAACGTGTTCTGTATTTAGCTTCACAGAAGGAATCTGCCACAGTGCTACTTCGAGTTCATACTTCAATGGCAAACTGGTTTCAGCCTCTCTTGTAATTATTAGAGGGCTACTATCTTCATTAGAGCATCTCCATCACATTATTAGGCCAATGCTGTAGCCTAGAGGAATGACTCAATAAGGTGCTACAAATGCTAATTCATTTAGAACAATGCGAAACTACTTAGAGCAGTTACTTGAAGTATTTAAACACTGAAATATGCTGAGTAGCATATTTTAAATTGCCTTCTGCCTGAGGGTGCTTAGAAGTAAAATTAAATGTGGTTATAGTGAAGGGAAGTGTAATGTTCAGCCTCTAATTGGGAGCGGGAGTGGTCTGAATCATGTAAAGACATGTCTGGCCTCTGAAAGTGGCTGGAAAACTGTTTTTGTTGCATGATGAGTTGAATAAAATGTGAGAGGAGCAGGTGTCTGAACAAAAGTGGATATCTGTAGTCCAGAAGAGAAGGATTCTTGTCCAGACCAGTGTTCATATTGTCCAACCTCTTAATCTAAACGACTTCAAAGCTTGAGAGATGGAACTGACTGGCAAAGTTGTGGGCTAGTCTGGGACAGAGGTGCTGCAGGGTGGCAGCAATGGGGTAACCAGGCTGTATGTGTGTTCCTTGTAATTATACTGTTGTGAAACCCTGTGAATGGAGCAGCAGAGCCCTGTCAGTTTGATGGCTTCGTGGAGATGCCACCATCCTGTCTCGCTCCCCTCCCCACTTAAATGCCTGGTTGCTGTCAGCAGAAGCTGAACGTTCTGGCTGTGCCTAGAAATGGTAGCAGAGGAGGGGTGACTGAGCCCAGGCAGCTGCCCGTGATCCTAAACACAGGGCACGTTGCTGTGGGAAGCCAGGGCTCAGCTGGGCTTGTTTCCTCTGCAGGTGCTGGTGTGGGTGATGTGAACGTGGAAGTGGAGGATCCCCAGGGGAGAAGCCTTGCTGAAGTTGTTGTAGAAGACAAAGGCAACCAAGTCTACCGTTGTACCTACAAACCTGTTCAAGCTGGTCCTCACATTGTCAAAGTGACTTTTGCTGGGGAGGCAATTCCCAAAACTCCTTGCACTGTGCTCGTCGGAGAGGGTATGCTTTTTAAAAATGCACCTAAATGTAGATGGCCACTTTTTACCTGTGATGTGATCACAGAATATGCTTGAATCTTGCCCTGGACGTTCTCTGTATCTTTCAACATCTTAGACCTGATCCAGTGGGTCACACGGGTATTCGCAGGGTGCAATAGTGCTCTCTAACAGTAATATGGCTTGTGTTGCTAGAGTTTCCTTTCTGCCTAGACCTCCGAACGTTAAGCTGCCCTTTGTATTTTTTTGAAGTGTTTTATGCAGCTATGCAGTGTCTTGCTGTTTTCCACCTGTGTTCCTCAAATGACTATATTTACTGGTTTCCTCCTTAACTGACACCTAACTTGCTTTCTGTTCCATCCTTACGTGCTCCTACGCTTTTAGATCTCTGCTCATCTCTCCTGAGCTACCCTCCATTTGTGGAATTTTGGACTTCACTGCTAATGGCTTCATAGTTGGTAAGAGGTGTGCAGGATGCTCTGTCATGTTTGCTTTTCGTAAGCTTCTAGCCTGCAGCTTGTCCCGGCCAAAAGGGTTTTTTGGTTTTGTTGGGGTTGGGGGAGAAAGTTGCAAGTGAACTTGGTGTGTGACCCAGCTTACCCACCGGCCACCTGACTCAGTTGTGTGAGGGCTCTGAGAGCTGGTCCCCCTCCTCGTTGGGCACGCTCCTCTGTGCTCCCACCGAGCTTTCAGAGCGAGCAGATGGCATGTGATCTTCGCTTGCACCGTCCGGTGTGGGACACGGAGTGATGTTGGCTGCTGCAGGGGTGAGGGTAAAACTTGTAAAACGAGTGAAAACCTAATGAGCCGCTTGGCAGAGTTGTGCTCCTGCTGTAAGCACGGCGTATTTTGGGGAAATGCATGTTGCGATTACACTGCTGGGAAGCTGTGAATATTTGTAAGTCTCTTCAAACCCTTCAGGTCTCTGGAGTTGAAGACCACGTGGTAATGGGATTGTGTAACGAAAACTGTTCAGGAGTGCATGTTAGCTGATTTACGTAGCCACTCTGCTGGCCTGGAGAAGCACTTGGAGTAAAGGAGTCAAGTGTAGGCTTAGGCTCAGCCATATGTAACCTACTGGAGCATAAGCTTAAGCTCAGCCGTATGTAACCTGCTGCCCCTGCCCATGGCTCCTTCGCTCTGCAGAGGGCTTGATGGCTTTGCTTCTGAAAGTGTGAGTTGCGACAATCAGGGGGTGTTGATGTGACATCTCTTAACGAAGCACGTGCAGAACTCGTTTTGGCCCATAGCAGTTATTGCAGTCATGTGCTTCTGAAGGGGCAGCACAATAATGCTGTTCACTGGGGCACACCTGCAAAGGGGAGCTTCACCCCATGCTGCAGTGTGCCTCAGTGGGAAAGGCATCAAGAAGATTGTGCCTAGCACGGTGGATATCTGTGTGTGATAGCCATGTAAAGGTTTTGTATTGATAACTGGCATCAAATTGGAAAGCAGCAGGGCTTCGGTGTTTGCTTTAATTCTGAAAAATGTCCCTGGTAGGGGATCAGTGTTGCCTGGCTGCACCGAACGCTACTGCCCAAAAAACCATGGGACATAGACAACGGCTGAGCAGACTCCTGAGTGTCTCCCTTAACGCTGTAACCTTAAAACTTGTGCTGAAAGCTAAGCTGTGGTTGCCCTGAGTCAACATTGAGCCAAAGGTTGTTCCAGGCTGGCTAGGCTCGGTGTATGCTGAGAATCAAAGACGGAATTGATGTCTGAAATTCCCTTGCAGCTTGCAACCCGAATGCGTGCCGTGCCACTGGTAGAGGTCTGCAGCCCAAGGGCGTCCGCATGAGGGAGACGGCCGACTTCAAGGTTGACACGAGAGCAGCAGGGAGTGGAGATCTTGGAGTGACTATAAAGGGACCAAGTAAGTGTTTGGGTGAATTTGTGCTGTGGATGCATTTTGGAGAAGGGGAAGAAGGGGAGACTGCGAAAGGAAGAGCAGTGAGGAGATGGTGGCCTGATGGAACCGATGAGATTTGTATCCTTATAAAAAACAATCCAGATTTCAGAAGGGTTTTCTGGTACTCTTTGTCTAGTGTGAAAGTTTGAATCTGCACGGCTGGGTAAGATTACAGTCTGCAGGACTGGTTTTAGGTCTCTCCATTTTAATGCATATCTATTAGCAAAACTGAGAAAATCCATGGGTCTGCCTGCTGTGGCCTCCAAACTTTATGGGTTCGCATTGAGAACTTCATCTGATCCGTGGGAGCAAGTCACGCTCCGGGGTGGAAATCCTGTGCTCGTAAAGCTAGGAAAGGCTCGGAGCAGCGCTCCTGGCTGCACGGGATGCTCAGGCACAAGAGCAGAGAAGGGAGAGGGTCGAGGGAATGTGTAGGCTGACATGGAGACCTTCTGCCAGGATCTGTCCCCAGTCCTTTGCTGTGTCCTGAGCTCTGGATGTGGCCCTCTGCCTGGACCACGGCGGGCTGGGGCGATGGGAGCGCTGGCGGCCGCTGGCTCGTGTGTGTGGCTCCTGGGGCTGCCAGCAGCGGTGGCCGTGCTGCTGCTCCCAGGGAGCTGCTGTGCTGGTGCTGTGCTTGCGAGCCCGTCACCTCCCCCCCGGCTGGGACGGTATTAAAAGGTGCATTGTATTGCCTTCACCTCCTCCCCACGCACAGTGCTCTGACTGTGTGGCTTAATGTGGCTAGAGGCCGGGGCGGGGGGGAGCAACAGGCGTATCGATGTAAATTTTAGCGTATTAAGCTTTTCTCCCTAAATTCTTCATCTTGAAGAAAATGAAAAGTAGGCATTCCCTGCATACTTGTGGTTGCAAAGTCTGACAAATGTTAAGCTTTTTTGTTTTAACATATGACATGCATCATACTGCAGACTAAGAAAATAAAACACAAGGGAACCTATTAAGTCTGGTAACTTAAAATACTTTCTGCTGTATTTCTTCTGGAAGTGTTTGCTGTCTTTGTCCTAGAGGGCAACTAGAACTAACTTCCTTTATAACCTGACCTTTTTGTCTCTGGTGGAAGAAATTTATTCTTGCAAGCTAAAATAAATAGTAGAAAACATGAACTTGTCTGAGTAATTGAAGGCAGGATGGAAGCTGTTAAGTTTAATGCTGAACTGATCTTTCAACAGAGGGCTTGGAGGAGCTGGTGAAACAAAAAGGCTTTATGGATGGTGTATATGCATTTGAATATTACCCGGCTACCCCAGGGAAATACGTTGTCACGATTACATGGGGTGGGCACAACATCCCAAAAAGGTGAGTTAGAGGTGGCTTTTTTGGAGTTTTTGCACCCTTTGGTGGCTTGTGTGTTTGGTGGTCTTTTAAAACGGTGCTGACCTTCGAAGAAACTCTTACAAAGTTAATGGCAAGCAGTTGCTGTGACAGTTTATCTACAGCCTATTTAAGGGCTACAGCGGCTTATATTGGGAGAGCTTTTGACTGATTCGCATCAGTCTTGCTAAACCCAAAATGATGAATACAAAAAGTAATAAAACTTGGTGGATCATGCAGCTTGGACTTCGCTGTGAGTTTTTTGAAGGGATCTGTTATTTTGGTGTCCAAGGCTACAGCAAGCAGTGCAAGCCAAATATTTGACAGTCAGGATCTGTGGTGCAAGATGTAAGCACGTGATGGTTTGCATGACCTCTCTGCTAGAAAGGCAGTCTGCTGGGCACTGTGCCACCACATGATAGCTTCTATTAATTTGGGAAATCCAATGTAAAACCTCATTAAAATGCCTGGGGAAAAAAAAACATGGATGCTATTCTTGCCCTCCTTTCTAACCCCGTGCTTTGCTTTTCTCTTGTAGCCCCTTTGAAGTTCAAGTGGGTCATGAAGCAGGTCCTCAGAAAGTGCGAGCCTGGGGGCCAGGGCTGCATGAAGGGATTGTGGGCAAATCGGCGGACTTCGTGGTAGAGTCCATTGGCACAGAAGTTGGCTCTCTTGGTAAGTAACCTTACTCAGTTTGCCTGAAATATTTATATATTACAATGCTAGCAACGGACTCTTGAGAAACAATAGCTTTCCCAGCAGTAAAAAAACATGTCTGCAAGATGTTTTGGTCTAAACACAAACTTAGAGTATCAAAATCGAGTCCTAGAGACAAGAATGTGTGTGATGGGGAATGTTAATCTGTGGCTTTGCGGGATGAGATCCAGAAGGGAATGATGGATTATTTCCTATATTGCTGCAGAAGGGTGATAAAGAGCATCAGGCGTGGTTATGGCTAATAAAAAGCAATTTGGGGAAGTGGCGTTAAATTAGCAGCCACCACAAACCTAACATGAGGAACCTACTTGTTCCTTTTTCAGGCTTTGCAATAGAAGGCCCTTCTCAAGCTAAAATTGAGTGTGATGACAAGAACGATGGCTCATGTGATGTGAAGTACTGGCCCAAAGAGCCCGGTGAATATGCTGTGCACATCATGTGCGATGATGAGGACATAAAAGACAGCCCTTACATGGCCTTCATCCGACCAGCTTCAGGAGACTTCAACCCAGATAAGGTGGTGTATAAGAGCTCACCCATGGCATAGCACGTCTTTGATATCTATAGTAGAGATGTTTCTGAAGGCTTCTGGTAACAGACTTGACTCTTCAGCTGCCTCTACTTAAGGCTCTGAATTTACCATGCTCCAGCCAGATATTACTCAGCTTTTTCTAATAACACTGTTGTGGTTTTGATTTAATGTAATGAAAACTTGCTGAATTAGTCCAAATTCTCAACTTTCATGCTAGCCTCTGCTTGTATCCCGTGCTTCATGGGTTTCGTGGGAAGGGGAGGGTCTTCGGAAATAAATCACTTAGTTTTACTTCTCTTTCTGAACTGCAAGCTAAGACTCTTGGGATGTTCATTGGGTTTTTTTTAGGTGAAGGCTTATGGCCCGGGCTTGGAACGGACTGGCTGTATAGTGAACAATCCTGCTGAGTTCACAGTTGAAACCAAGGATGCCGGGAAAGCACCTCTGAAGATGTATGCACAGGTAAAAAGCCAAAGGCAGCTATGAGAAACTTCAGCAAAAGGTCTTTAATACTGTTGAGGAAAATGCTTTAAGTATTTCTGCTCGCTTACACACCACTTAATTCTGGGCATGTGTAATTCTCTCAAAGCTCTGTTCTTTGATCTGTGTAATGTAGTCAGACAGCAAACCTCACTCAAGACAAGGTGACTTCTCTCTGGCGTATGAAATACATGGCTTTGCTTCCTTACTTGGAGTCTCCTCGCCAAAGCAAGCTGTAATTTCCTGGAGTTGTCATTTGGAAGCACCCAAGGTGTCTCCGAGCCTGTGAATCTCAGGGGAACTTGTTAAAATATGTGTTGTAGGATGGTGTTGGAATGAGCAAGTGCTAGATGAGGAGGACTTACAGGAGTGTAATTTGCGTGTTTCTTTGGTATTTCTGAGGTGTAGTTCTGGAAAAAAACCCACATTTTGGAACAGTTTTGAGCTGTTCAAACTATACAAATATTTTTAAAATACCTGAACCGTCTGCTTGTATTGCTGCTTTTTAGGATGGAGAAGGAAACCCTATTGATATCCAGATGAAGAGCAAGCCTGATGGTGTGTTTGCCTGTTCCTATGTGCCAGTTAAACCGATCAAACATACAATTTCCGTTGTCTGGGGAGGAGCCAACGTGCCCAATAGCCCATTTAGGGTAAGTACAGAGATGGATTATTACTAGTTCTAGCCAAGTAGGACGTTTGTGCTAACAACTACTTGTCATTACAACTAGGATGATAAAACCCTTCTGTGCACTTCAAGGAGGTGTGCCCTTTGGCTCCCTTTCTTTGGGAATCTATGTATTTGAAAAAAGCTTTCTGCTTTTTCAAGCTCAGATGCTGGAGGTCCTCTATCAGTCCAGCTGCAGCCTCGGGGAGTCGGGGCAATTAGTTCCTATCTTGGGACTGTTTTCCTGTCACCTCTGTCCAAGAAATGCTCCCTCTTGACTGTGATCTTGAGTGTGACACAGATGTGTGATTCTGACCCTTGTGAATCCGTGTAGGTCCTTATAGGCCAAGGGAGTCATCCTCAGAAAGTGAAAGTATTTGGACCTGGTGTGGAGAGAACTGGCCTAAAAGCGAATGAGCCGACCCACTTCACTGTGGACTGCACGGATGCGGGAGAAGGTAAAGGCAGGCTGGGATGTTGTGATGGTGCTAGGACTCCAGGTTATGCAAGGTGGGGGATTATGTCCTGTTTCATGCTCGTTTTCCTTGTTTCATGCAAAGACCGTGGGGAGCAGAACATTGCAATGAATTGTGATGTGATCTGTTGCATCAGTTAATGAGGGGACTTGAGCAGCTCCTGGAAATGGGGATGTGCTGCCTGTTTGGCTAGCAGTGTCTGTACCATCTGGTAGCAAAACCTCCATTTGCTTTTCCTAGGTGATGTCAGTGTTGGGATTAAGTGTGATGCTCGTGTGGTCAGCGATGAGGAAGAAGACATAGATTTCGACATCATCCACAATGCTAATGATACGTTCACGGTGAAATACGCACCACCCGCCGCTGGGCGCTACACCATTAAAGTGCTTTTTGCAGGAGAGGTTTGTAATTTCCCTTCTACAGCCTGAAGCTTCTAGGGTCTGTTTATCTGCTCTTTGATCACCGAGCGTGTGTCACTCCGCAGCTGGTTGTGGTGGCTGACAGCTGGCTCCTTCCGTTTCAGCTCACGTGCACCTTGTCTGCTCACTGTTTTTAAAAACACTTTTGGAGTACTCAAAGGTACAGAAATGAGAGGGGGTGGCTGGAGACATCAGGCATGTAATGTGTTGGGGTGGCGTAATGAATGTGGTCTCAGTGATGGGACAAAGCTGCTTTCTAAAGGATAGAAAATCTAAGAGACTTTCCAAGGAACATGGGGAAAAAAATAGGTTTTGCTTGAAAAAAAAAAAAAGGAGAGAGACCCCTGCAAACTGTCCAGCTGTTAACTTTGCTCTAGACTTGGAATGATGCTACTCAGTAGGGAAGAGCAGAGTGCTTAAGTGAAGTGAAGTTTTACTCCAGATGGTCCTGGAGTTAAAGCAGGAGTATTTTAAAATGGTTATCTGTCTAGTTTCAGCTAGTGAAGAGTGAACTGTTTATGTTTAGAGCTGCATTTCTGTTGCAGGAAATCCCCGCCAGCCCGTTCAGAGTTAAAGTGGACCCCTCACACGATGCCAGCAAAGTGAAAGCTGAAGGACCTGGGTTGAACAAAACTGGTGAGACCTGGGTTGAGGTGGTGTGGCCAGTGCTGGCCCGTGAGGGGCTGTTGCAGGGTAGCCACTGCCTGGCTGAGCATTGCTGGGATGCAGTGCTGGGTACAGCGGGGCGCGATGCCAGGCGACTGGAAGTGACTCCGTTTCTTTGGCATTTTGCTTGATGGGGCTTTATAGGTACTGAATGCTTCTTGGGAAGAGTTTCTGTGTGTGAGCTCTGCGTAAATTAGGATTAACGTTTTTCTTCAGGCGTGGAAAACGGGAAGCCAACGCACTTCACTGTGTTCACCAAGGGAGCTGGAAAAGCGCCGCTGGATGTGCAGTTCAGCAGCTCGGCGCCAGGAGAGGCGGTGGCAGATCTGGATATCATTGACAACTATGACTATTCCCACACCGTTCGGTACACCCCAATACAGCAGGTAGGGCTGACTCCTGTAGGAATACAAGAGTGAATGGCTCATGTTGTTGTAGTGCCGTGACCTCCCTCCCTGGTGCCTATGCGTAGAGGAATGAGCAGATAAAACTTGCCAGGGTGTCCTGTTCCCTGGGGTTCCTAAAGCCTGCAGGACAATTGGGACTGGAAAACAGTAATGCATTTTTCTGGCCTTGTTATTGATAGCTTGTCACCATTTTCTGGGAATGGTGAGATACTGAAGCAGTAGTGCACAGCTCATGTTGTCATTCCACACCTTATCAGTTGAAGAGGGAAGGTGGTGAACCTTCACAGGGTCCCAAACGGAGCTGGCGGCTGCCCCGACTGCTCTGGGCTGCTGTGGTCCAACAGTTGGGGCCATCTCAGCACATCTGGGCACATCTTAGCAAGGTTCTGCTGTCGAAGGAGCTGTAGGGTGAGCTGGAGCAGGTATAAAAAGCACAGTGTTTGGGTGATGGAGCAGCAGCCCCCCGGCAGGAAAGTGAGTGAGTTGGTGCTGGGGAGGGAAGCTGGGCTGCAGATTAAATGTGTCAAAGTATTTGTCTGTACTTGAGGTTTGCCCTTGGGTTGGAAAAAAAAAAAAAAATCAGTCTCACTCTTTTTTTGTTCATGGGCAGATAGTTCCTAGCAACACCATTAAAGAGCTGAAAGTAGAAACTGCTAATAACTAGAAGTGTTTTTTGTTATGCTCTGCTTGCATGTTTGTGAAGGGCCATTAAACGCCAGAATGCACGAATCTCATGTATTTGTGAAGAAGTAGGTGCTGTAGTGCTGAGATGAAAGTGTTTTGCTGCTCTTGTTCTGCTGAACAAAAACACATGAGCTCCTAGGTCATCTGCACTAGCTTCCTTGAATGTAGCTGTATAAAAGTGGACTGATACAGAGGACTGCAGCATTATTTGTCCAATAATGCTGGATTAGCATTCTTGGAAGCGCCATAGAGCTAGCATTTGTTTTTGGATAAAGCAGTTGCATGATCTCAGGATGTGGCTGGTGTGCCTGTTTGGAGAAGCTTTTGCTTGTTCAGTCAGGGTTGGTATGCAGAAGGGAGCAAAGTCATCTGAACTCTGCAGGCGTGTGTGAGCAGTACCAGATTGCTGTGTTTCACCTGAAAAGCAGTGGTGAAACAAGCCAGGATGCCCAAAACCAGCTTTCCCACCTGGGTCTGCCATCTGGGGGAAGTACCTTGAATCCTAGAAGAGCTGTGGACTTACAGGAGATGCTCACTGATAGCAGCGGCAGGAAAGCAATGGTTAAAAAGAGAAGTTGAAAATAGACTGCACAGTAATTAGAGTAGCCTTGTTCTCCCTCCAGGCTGCAAGCAGGTAGGTCTTTCCTGGGTTTCTCAGGTTTGTAGGCAGTAGGTTACGAATGAGACTCTGGACCCTTCGGAGTGAGGGGAGGACGGACTAGGTAGTTAAATTCCTGAGGGACCACGTAAGCAGCAGAGGAGCCTTGGTTTAATGCTGTTTACTCAGCCTTATCTATCTCACTTGCGGTGTTGCTACAGCTACCCGTGTGTGTGTTTTCTAAAAACAACCAAGAATAATCATGGAAGCTATTCACTAGCTTGTGTGAAACATCCATGATTATTTCACTTGGGAGCTGAACCGGCCAAGAGCGAAAAGTAAGCAAACAGTGAATATAGCTAAAATATGGACTGTGGTAGGAGAGAATAAAAGGAGCACACATCGTGGGCTGGAGCTTGCCATGGCTGTGCGGTATTCCAGCCAAAATACACAAAAGCATTAATCTTTCTGACTTGTACAGCTTAAAACCCTGGTATTTCAAATGCTGTAATAATACGGCCTCTTTGCAGGCTTGGCTTTGGCCTGGCCTCTCCGTGTGGTGGAAGGGGATACCTGGTCTGCAGCGCTGGGACAGTCATTCGGCTGTCGGGTCCGAGCGCCGGGAGGGTGGGAGCCAGCCTGAGCCAGAGCATTTGCCAGGCAGCTTGTATATAGTCTAATTAAACGTTGGAAAGAACTGTCTTTTTCTCTCTTCCTGCATTAAATAAAAACCATTTGAATGCTTTGAAGGGCTGCAGTGGGACGGGAGCTTGAAAGTCCATAAACCAATAAGTTTGGCCGTGGTCAGCTGAGATGGATTAGGTGAAGTGGTTTATGTACTGCTGGGATGTTAGTGCATCTGTATGAAGTGAGGAACTGAGCTAACTTGTAAATTCTCCAACTAGGGTCCAATGAAGGTTTTGGTAACTTATGGTGGCGATCCTATCCCTAAAAGCCCTTTTACTGTGGGCGTTGCTGCTCCGCTAGACCTGGCCAAAGTTAAAGTCAATGGACTCGAAAACAGTAAGTACCTCTGGGCTGGAAGCCTCTGAATTGTCTCCTCAACCTGTGACAGCAGACACGTTCTGCTGAAACAGAATTGGGTAAAACAAACTTCTTTTTTAACTTGCTATAGTTGGAGGATCCACTAGCTCCAACATTATAGCTTGATCACTCTGACTTAGCTGGTCCTCTTGAGGACTAAATTTCAATTTACATTATTATGTTGGGTTTTTTTTGCAAAGATTACATAGCAACGTGGACAAAGTTTGTGTGGGGTTTAGTCCCTTGTGGTGAACAGAGCTGGACTCTTCACCAGGCTGGAAACCTGCTGGTGCCACCTGGTTTCCTTGGGGCTACAGGGCTGTTTGTTCAAACATAAGTTACTGCTACTGTGCAGAGTGTCATACGTACAGTCTCTTTTGTTTGCTGAAAGCAGAAGAACTTAGAGCTGTGAAATATTGTCGCATTTGTGAAATAAGCCTGTGATACTGTCAGGCCATGTCTTGCAGGCTTGTTTCACACAGTAGCTTTGTAGTTCCAGTTAACCAAAGCACTTGTTTATTTTTGGGTTTGGTTTGTTTTGGTTTGGCAGGTGTTTTTGCACACAGAGGGATGCAGACTAGAGCAGGGCTCTGCCAGTGCTTGCTCCCTCGGTGGTATGTGTGTGAGAGATTTCTTGGAGCACTGTCTGACCTTGAGTACTTAACGTAGTAATATGGTTTTGTCTTTTTCAGGAGTGGAAGTAGGAAAGGATCAGGAATTTGTAATTGACACCAAAGGAGCTGGTGGGCAAGGTAAACTGGATGTTAATATTTCCAGTCCGACGAGGAAAGCTGTGCCATGTCTGGTGGAACCGGTTCTGGGTAAGGAGTGCAGCACTGCGAAGTACATCCCAAGGGAAGAAGGACTGTACGTGGTGGATGTGAGTTATGATGGCAACCCAATCCCAGGGAGCCCCTACACTGTGGAGGCCACGCTGCCTCCAGACCCCTCCAAGGTAAGTGAATGGTTTAGAGGGGTAACAGCAGCTGATACCTGAAAACTGAATCATGGGCTATTGCATGACACTTGGCTTGGTTTTGGCCAAACCAGACCCAGGAACATCCTTACTCAGAGTGTTCAGTCGTTGCTTTGGCAGGCTCCATGACTCATGCAAGTCATTCCTATAAACCTGTATTTGAAAAAGCATTGTACTAATTAAGAGTACTGCAAGCATCCTGCGTAGTGTGGCAAATACAAGTATTGCTCCTAATTTAATAGGAGTTGGCCTCATGAGCATCTCGACTGTATTAAGTGATCCTAAGGAAATAGATTTCAAGAAAAGTATGTGTACAGCCATGATATATTTTAGTGTTTCTACCTTGTATATCTCATGGCTATATAAAAACAGCTACAGTGAGAGTATGAATATCTCCTTGCCTAGAAACCTCTTTGGAGGAGAGATGTCCACTTTACAGTAAAACTGGGAGGAGTGGCAGAGGAGACATTGCTTTCTGTGTATTTTTAAGAGTTTGTTAATCAAATCCCACATACCAGTAAGTCTAAGTCTATCTGCTGGCAATAACATGAAAAAATTAGTTTAGCTCAACTGCATATTCTCTTCTAGGTAAAAGCTCATGGTCCAGGTCTTCGAGGGGGCCTCGTTGGAAAACCAGCCCAATTCATGATAGATACCAAAGGGGCAGGAACTGGAGGTTTGGGTTTGACAGTAGAAGGGCCGTGTGAAGCTAAAATTGAATGCTCAGACAACGGCGATGGAACCTGCTCCGTCTCCTACCTGCCTACGAAGCCTGGAGAGTATTTTGTCAATATTCTCTTCGAAGAAGTTCACATTCCTGGTTCTCCATTTAAGGCAGACATAGAAATGCCATTTGATGTCTCTAAAGTCGTTGCCACGGGCCCGGGCCTGGAACGTGGTAAAGTAGGTGAGGCAGGGCTGCTGAACGTCGACTGCACGGAAGCGGGTCCCGGGGACCTGCGGGTGGACATGGTGTCAGATACTGGTGCCAAAGCTGAGGTCCAGATCGATGATAACAAAGATGGAACCTATGTCGTAACATATGTGCCGCTCTCAGCTGGCATGTACACGATCAAGATGAGATATGGAGGAGAGCAAGTGCCTAAATTCCCAGCCCGGGTCAAAGTGGAGCCAGCTGTGGACACCAGCAAAGTTAAAGTGTTTGGGCCTGGAGTGGAAGGAAAAGGTGAGAATAACTGTTGGTGTCAGAATTCACAGGACTTGCGGTCCTCTGTCCTGCACAGAGCACTCTGAGCATTAGAAGTTGTAATGGCCTTGCATGTTCCCATGGTGACCTTCGGACAGGGGTGTTTCGTTGTGTTCCCAGATGAGTTGTTTATCGTGCCGGTTCACAAAATATTTTGTCATCGGAAATGCATGCGGTTCTTGAAGTGACTCTTGAAAATGTATCCTGCAGATGTCTTCCGAGAAGCTACAACCGAGTTCACTGTGGATGCTCGACCTCTAACAAAGTCTGGTGGCGACCACATCAGGACGCAGATCACAAGCCCGTCCGGCTCCCCCGCGGACTGTCTCATCCAGGACAATGCTGACGGAATGTATTCAGTAGAGTACACGCCGTTTGAAAAGGGTAACCTCTGGGGTTTAGGTTTTTTCTTTTACTTGAGAGGGGAATACCAAGAGCAGGCAGCTCTTCTGACACTTTCATTTGGCAGACTGCTGAGGTCTGCCAGTAACTTGTTGGCATCTTAGCAAGACTTTTGCCAGTAGAGGAGCTAATTCAGCAGGAAGTAGCTTTATTTTAACTTGAAGAACTGACTTTTACAGTAACTTGGCTTCAGAAGAAGAGTGTGTAGATGGCATCTTGGTTATGAAACACTAGTAAAGTCTTGTGAAATACAGGACAGAGCTCACACCCACTGACTTAAATACTGACGTTTAAGTCTGTAACATCTTGTAGAAGTGAAGCTAAGTGATGAGAATATTTAGGGAACTCAGGACATGTTTTCCTCCTCCTGACAGGTCCACACACAGTCAGCGTAACGTACGATGGCGTACCTGTGCCAAACAGTCCCTTCAGAGTGAACGTGACAGAGGGCTGCCATCCATCGCGTGTGAAGGCACAAGGACCTGGACTCAAAGAAGCTTTCACAAATCAGCCAAACGCCTTTTCGGTTGTCACCAGGTAACCTCATCCTTAAAGAATATCTGAGGGAGGGAGGAATGTAGTGGGCTGTGCGATGCAGGATGCTAAACTCAGTACAAATATTTATAAAAAGGCCAAGCTGTGTCCTTCTAATTACTGTGAGTGTTACCTCATCGCATGCTGAGCACTCTGTGAGGTTGTGCTGACCAGCTTTGCATGCCAGAGCATGCTGAAGGCTGGACATCAGAAGTCAGGTTACTGCATTTCCAATAAGGGTAAAAACACAGCCAGAGCACGCGAAGCTGCTGTTAGAAGCAGGCAATTCTAACAAAGTGTGTTTCTGTCTTGCAGAGGGGCAGGAATTGGTGGCCTTGGAATAACTGTTGAAGGACCTTCAGAGTCTAAAATTAGCTGCAAAGATAACAAGGATGGGAGCTGCAGCGCCGAGTATATTCCTTATGTTCCAGGAGACTATGATGTTAACATCACATACGGGGGAGAGCATATTCCTGGTAAGAGCTCTTGCTCAGTGGCTTTCAGAAGAGGGAGGGTGTTGAGCTAAGGACTTGATACCTCGGCCGCATCTCACTTGTGCTGGGGGATGTTGAGGTTTTGACTTTGTGCTTTTCCTGGGAATTCAGGCAGAAACAGCGGTGGCTTTTGTTCCTCACACCCGGCACGGAGTGTGGAGCGCTTTGTGCTGTGGTGTGGTAGTTTTGAGGAAGGTCTGCAGTCTCTTCTTGTTTCTGAAACAGCCTCTGTGGGCATGTGGAGGAGCCTTGTCGAGACTGTAGCACCCGCAGAGGGGAACAACAGAGTGGGTACAGAGGGGTGGGACAGGGAAAGGGACGTAGCCCCTGGCAATTAACTGGTATTACGCACAAGTGGTGTGTAATGCATTAGGTCAGGAAAACAGCCCTTTGGTATGAGGGTGCCTTCAAGACTGTTCTGCAGTAAAATGGTCTAATGGGAGAGCTTGTAATGGGGATTATATTAAACGCTGCAACTTTTGGTCACTGCAGAAAGTGTAGTAACTGTTTCCTAAACCAGGTGTTTATTTGTGCATGTATTTGCACTGGATGTTAAGCTGAAGTGAAGTAGGTTTAAGGAATGTTCCAGGTACAACTGACATCCATCAGTTCATGACTAAAAGAAGGGTATTTTGCTTGATACCAAGAATCAAATGCTCCTGAATGCCAGACACTGTTCGAGTTCTTCCATGCTGTCATACAGCATACATCTAGCTATTCTTTCCTAGACACTGTGAGTGAGCCAGTTCTTTCCTGTTGGTCCCATTTTATTTGAACGTAGTGAATTTGGTAAAATATGAAGGAAGCAAGCGCCTGCATGACACTTTGTTTGCACTTCTGGTTTCTTTCATGCATTGTTTTCTGAGGTGTGAGAAGCAGATGGATCTCAATTGAACTGTTGAGTAGACAGTGAATATGTAGGAGCACCATCATTACACTTCTGGCTTTTGCAAAAGCAAAGAAGTAGCACGGAGGCTGTGGGGTTGTCATTCCTGCCTGAGGTTGAGGCATAGTAATAAAAAAGCCCAAGGAAAAGTGGGGAAAAAGACCATTGGTTTCCTGTAACTGTTAACGCTGTGGTGTTTAACATTTCCTGTGTTACCTTCCAGGCAGTCCTTTCAAGGTTCCTGTGAAAGATGTTGTGGATCCCAGCAAGGTGAAGATAGTAGGACCAGGTCTGGGAACAGGTGTTCGAGCCAAAATCCCACAGTCCTTCACTGTAGACACCAGCAAGGCAGGAGTAGCACCCCTCGAGGTGGTGGTGGCAGGACCCAGAGGTAAGAACCGAAGTACTCCATCCAGCTGTGCCCCCATCGCTGTGTTTGGGTGGGTAACGTGGTCCTGGTCCTGCTTGCAAAAGTGGTGATACCACTTGCATGAGCATTTCTTTCTGTTCCTATTCATCTGGTGTGTGCACCTGGACAGCTGACCCATGTGTCATGCTGTAAAGGAAGGAGACTTGTGTCCTAGGTAGTGTTGCTTTGGGCAGTGTCTTTGATAGCTTTATTCTAATCTTCTGAGCTGGGAAAAGTGGCATGAGTAACCATCACTGGTGAACAGTTGTGGCTTAGATTTAGACATCAAAAAGCAAGTCTCACATGTGAATGGTGACTTGGAAAACCCATGTCACTGGGTTGCAGGAGTCTCTGGAACATGGTGGAGACCCTCAGCGGTCCCCAGAGAGCAGCAAGGCCCTCGAGTGATAGCGTTAATGATGTTTGCATTAACCTAGGAAGCTGTGTCTTGGTGGCACAGTATCTCAGCAACCAAGTGCCTTTTGGCTGCAAGTTTCACCTTGCTGGGAGGTGGGAGCTGCTTCCCCACTCGAGTGTCAGGTCACCATGGTGCAGGTGCCCCTCAGGTAACCCTTCTTTAATTTTAGTGGATGAGACGGATTCCCAGGGATGGCGCTCCCCATTGAAAGCGATTTCGGATTTCTTTAAAGGTGATCCGAAGGGTGACACTGAGACAGGTTTGAACTCTCACTAACTAGTGGCAATTTTGGCTCTCAGAAATCCAACTGCCAACAGCAAGAATCATCTGGAGGAGGGAGTGGGAACCAATGGTGTTGCTTTTAGGCTTTGCATGGCGACTATACATTTCTTTTGTGCTTGCTTTACTGATAATCCGTCCCGTATTTTAAAGCTAACTTGTAATTGTAGGCTGCTTTGTGTGTTGATCTGAACCAATATGTCATGTAATCCTCTGTAGATTTAGCTCAATGCAAATCGAAATAATTGATCCTGCTTTCTTTGGGCTTTGGCAGCTCCTGCCTAGGGAGCAAGCTGCCTTTCCAAATACCTAATTGTGAAAGACTCAGTTGGTGAATGCTACAAACCAACTGGCTTTAGGGCTGAATTCTGTGCAGCGAATCCCTGTAACAGTATGTAACCTTGTAAATGACAGTTCAGGCAATTATAACAATTACTCGTTTTCTTTCTCAAAAGGTCTTCAGTGTATGTTGAGCAATTGCTCTTGACCTGGACTGTACAGAAAAGCTGATTTTTCTTCAGTATTTTCATGTTAGCTTTTGTTTACAGAGGGAAGATGGGAAGCCAGAGAGCAGTGGATAACAAATCTGTCTCAAGTCAATGGCTCTTGAATGCAAAATAAGGGAAACTAATCACTGATCCATGCCTACTGCCTTCATTACAAAAAATTAAAAATTGAAATTCATCTTGTTGTGAACTGTAAATGAGCAGAGCATCTTGGAGCTTTGTGCAGCAAATGGCTGATGAGGAACAGAGTTTTAATAGCGTAGCTGAGAAAATTGTCTGTTGCTTTTTTAGGAATTGTGGACCCTGTCAATGTAGTAGACAATGGAGATGGCACCCACACGGTGGTGTACACCCCTACGCAGGAGGGACCCTATATGATCTCTGTCAAATATGCTGATGAAGAGATTCCTCGCAGGTAAGGTGATGAAGATAAACTTAGATGAACTGAAGATTTAATGACCTAACTGTGCTCTCCCAGCCCATGAGCACTGTTTAAGGGCTGGCTGTGCTCCTTTCTACTTTGCTAGTGCAGCTCCTTGCACAGTTTCAGGGTTCAGCAGAGGTTTCAGGGTTCAGAGTTCTGCACCTACAGCAGAGACACCTCAGCATGTACTGCAGTAATGATCAGCTATTGGCTTAGGAAGAGGGGGGCAATAATCGGTTTCCCTTTCAGTCCCTTCAAGGTGAAGGTGCTTCCTACGTATGATGCCAGTAAAGTGACAGCGAGTGGACCAGGTCTCAGCTCCTATGGGATACCAGCCAGCCTGCCTGTGGAGTTTGCTGTGGATGCTAAGGATGCTGGGCAGGGGCTTCTGGCTGTACAGATCACTGTAAGTAACGACAAAACCAAGCAGCAGTGGAAACACGTTGTTCTAGGTGGGCACGAGTGGCTCCTATCAGAATTGTCCACAGCTGTACCCTGACATACCCGGTGTCCTGGAGACTGGGCTGCTGGCTGGACCTTAAGCTCTGGTACTGGAAAATCTTGCACTCTGTGTTTTGTGAAGCTCTTGAGGCTGCTTTTATGTGACTTCAGTTTTAAAATCATCACCCATTCTATATTTGGCTCTTGTTAACCTTGCATTCCGCAAATGCTCAAAATGAGATAGATAGTTTCTTGTAAGATTTTGAAAATGCTGGAATTTGAAATGGAGACAGCCTTCTAGCAGTGTAGTTCAGCAAGGCCATAAGATAACATCCACACTGAGCATTACATGATGATAAATTAACAAACAAGTCTCCCTCAAGGTTGCCAGAAGTCGTGAGCTGCTTAAGGAGATACTACAGGAATGTTTTTATTTGACTTTGTTATTGCTCTTCCTGAAATTTCTGGTGCCTGGACTCTGTGGCTTCTGGTTAGTGGGCCATAAAGCACATGGCTCTGCTCTGGCATGCCTAGGTCATGGCATGGCCGGTTGTACTTGCCCTTCTGCATTCTTGCTCCCGTGCTGTCCCCCTGTCTGCTCTGGTGCACCAGAGCAGTTGCCTTTATTCTGGCATGCAGGTGTGCTCTTAAATGATCCAAAATACTTATCAGAGCTCCTGGCCTGGCTGTGCTTTGAAGATTACATTCCACATGGTGGGAGTGCATGGGTGATCCTCCTCACAGCATTTGTTTGCTGCTGCTTCTGAGCTATAATGTCAAACGTTTCACAGGCTTTCCTGAAAGAAGCAAGGTCTTTCTCACTGTACCTAGAATCTCAAGTCCTTTGCAGCTTATATGTACCCCGGGCAGTGCTAACTCATGAAATACAGAATGGGGTCAACACGCGGTTCTCTGTAAGCAGACTTGGAAGACCTTCTAGAACGCTTCAGGCTTTGCAGTTGATGAGTTGTACTGAAATGTAAACATTATGCTCAGCGCTGAGCTTTGTTGTAGTTATGAAAGCTTGATGCTGAAGCTCAGATCTGTATTGTTTATGCATCTCCTTAATTCTTGTATTCAGCGTAAAAATGGTAGTTGAAGTGACTACATAGGCCTGTTTTTAACTGTAGACCTTGCAGGAGGTCTGACAGCAGACTCTGGTAATGCTTCCCCTTGACCTCAGACCTCTCAGGAAGCAGCTGGCCAAGGCTACCCAGTGCTTTGTCAGGACAGAGCTGCACAGTCTGTCTCCCAATATGTGCCTCAGGGATCTGGGAAGTGTTCTTCATTTCCAGCAGTGATGTGACAATGAATGAAGCCTAAAACTTCTTATAATTAATACAAAATTCATTAAAATGGCTTGCTGTATCTTATAAACATTCTCATATCAAACAAAGGGTAGTTAATGATAGTACTGGTTCTGTATCTATTTGAGACTGTCTAAATATGGTTGTGAACAGATTTGCTGCCCTGCTGAAGGAATTCATAACTAACTTCAGAGTGCCTAACCCTTCTGGTTTGCATTCCTCAGGACCAAGAGGGCAAACCCAAGAGAGTGGACATTCATGACAACAAGGATGGCACTTACACAGTCACCTACGTCCCCGACAAAACGGGCCGCTATACGATTGGTGTGAAGTATGGTGGAGATGATATCCCATCCTCTCCCTACCGCATCCGGGCATCTCCGGCTGGGGATGCCAGCAAGTGTTTGGCCACAGGTGAGTGTTGGCTCCTCTCTCTTGATGCTGTTTGTCCCTGGTGTAAAGCTGCCTTCAGAGCATGGTGCAGTTCATGTACTGGGTGTAGAAGACGCTGGAGACTTGTGTAACCTGGCTGCTTTTACAAGGGTTTTTTTCCTAAAGGTAAAGAAGCGTCTACCCTGCGAGTGAGCAGAAATCTCTTACAATCTCAAGTGAAATCTTTCAAACTGACTGGGTTGTTATAAACAGCCGGAGGCAACCAAAATCTGATGCTTATTTTGGCTTGGATAAATCCTGCTGGGAACTGCAGTGAGGTTGATTTAAAAATAGCACATCTGTGCACGTTCACTGCATCACGCTCCTTGTGCTGCGAGTGTTGCAAGAAGTTTTTGTTCCAAACAAGAACACAATTAATTGTAAGGATGTAAATAGCTGGCTGTGTGCTTCTGCATTAGCAAAGCCTGTTCAGGCTGGGGGTTATTGGAGGTTTCTGCTACTTTTCTGTCTGGTCAAGGTTGGCCACGGTCTGAACAGACTTTTGGAAGGTGTGGGTAGAAGGAGAGAACCTAAAGATAAGAAGTTACTACAGCTCAAAAAAGCCATTGCCTCAAAAATCAGTGCCTTGGTGTGGGAAAGGGACTCCAAATTTATTGCTGTCGGAGCCCACTTATAGCTTCTACCCTTACCCGTTATCAGGAAGGGTGGTCATCAGGCAGCTTTGGACTGGCCACAGCTATGTGTTGCCATCTTCCAGCCAGCTGGAGGCTTTGCCAGGGAGCAGAGGTGGCAGGAAGTAGTTACAAGAGTGCCACTGAATGTTAAATCCCCCTGATTTTAAAATAAATGAATAATAAATTAATTAGGCAAGAACAAATTGAACAGGGAAGCTTAGTCTGTGGTTGTAGACCTGCGAGGGTGCCTGGGCGTTGTGCTGATCTGCCCCGTGCACTTAGAGCTCACCCGGTGCCTGTCCTGCTGCCAAGCCTGCTTAAACAGTAATATAGTCCTGGAACAATGGGAACACAGAGCGGCAGGTACCCCTTTTGCTTCAAAATTTGTTTAAAAGAGGCATTAATGGCTGAATCTGATACTCTTCCAAATAACTCAAGTCGCTAACTATTGAAAATAACTGTGATGGTGATTACTCTCAGATGCCAGCTTAAATTTCCCTTTTCCAAGAAGTGCCTCTGAGTCTGTGCTGTAAAGCTGAAATACAATCGCCGCAGGAGTAGACGCTGGAATATTGTCAAGATATTAAAACGGCAGGTTCGTTGCCACTTGAAAATGAGCCATTTACCTGGTAACAAGTGCCGGTCAAAAGCAGGAGTATTAAATATGTACTGCAAATAAGACTTAATAGTTCTCATTTAAACACAGCGTTCTTCAGGCTGGATCCGATTGCTACAATTTGGGCATTGTTTCATGATTTTTTTGTTTTCGGGATGTGTGGCAGAGCAGTGGAAAATCATTTGTGGGTAATGGAGGAGGAAATATGGCCATGGCTGCTACTGTGCCCTTTCATAGCTGCTTACAGAGGGAGGTTTATGGTAAAGCAGTGGCAGCAGAGTTGCTGGACTGGGCAGAAATAGTGCCTTTGGCTCTGCATAAAGGAGCGTGATGGTAAGACTATGGGTTAAGGCATAGCTTTCTTCAAACTTAGCTTTTTTTCCCCTCTGTTCTCATCCAGCCTCTCCGATTGCAGAGGAGAAGGAAGGATGGTGGCCAGCTCTTGCATGCTGCTGTGCTGACCAACACTGGGAACGTCCCTTGTTGTACATCTGCTCCCAAACCCGTGTCTGTGGGTCCCTGGGACCGGCGTTTTGGTGCCGTGCTTCCCAGGCGCCTTGCGGGCGGCCGGCCTGGGAAAACTGTCCTCTGAACGCTTTCCGTAACGAAAATTGCCTTGTAGGTCCTGGAATTGCACCCACTGTGAAGACTGGTGAGGAGGTTGGTTTTGTGGTAGACGCCAAATCAGCAGGGAAGGGAAAAGTGACGTGCACCGTCCTGACGCCAGATGGGACAGAAGCTGAAGCAGATGTTGTTGAAAACGAGGACGGGACTTACGATATCTTCTACACCGCTGCCAAACCAGGAACCTATGTGATTTATGTCCGCTTTGGTGGGGTGGACATTCCCAACAGTCCTTTCACCGTCATGGTAAGCCAGCTCTGCTCTGAAAATGCCTCCCACTCGGATTCCTGCTGCCGTGTTTTATTTAGTGATAGGTTAACTCTGTGTGTAAATGTTTGCTTAGGCGTTTATTAGGCTAGCAGGAGCTAATGAATCCTTGTTACTTGCAGAGCTTATTTTGAGCAGGCAATACAGTTAAGTGGAGAGGGATAGAAACCGTCAGAGGATGAAGACCTGGCCTCTCTGAACGAGTTCATTTTTCATTTCCTGACCTTCTATTTCTTTTTCGAAATGATGTAAGGGAGGTTGTAGTTGGCTTCTACAAATAATTACTTCAGCCGTTGTCAGATACAGTGCTCTGACTTGTCCGTCTCTCACTCTTTATGATGTTGTCCCCGAAGTAAGGAACGGTCTGCTGACAGATCCCAGGGAAGCAGGCTGTTAGCTCACGCTTAAAAATGATTTGCAAGTGCTAGTTAAACTGTTACAGCCTAACCCCCCTCCTTCTAATTATGTTCCTTCCAACGTGCAGCACTTCAGCATGTTTAGGTTTGAAAAGCAAACAAAACCCCAGCCTCCCTGAGGAGGTGACTAGGTGCCTCTCAGGGCTCAGAGAAGCTCTTCGTGAGAAGAACAGCTCTCGGTGTTGGCAAAACAAGTCTTGGTCTTGTAATCTCAGCCGAGGCAGCCTCCGGCACATCTCGGTCCGTGAAACCACGCAGCCATACTTGTGCTGAGTCTGGCTGAAGCCTGTGGGGAGAGTCCTCAGGACCAGGGGTGCCCACTCCTCCTACCTGCCATCCTGGCAGATTGCTACTGGTGTCCCTGAAGATTTCCACGAGAAAAACGACTCCCTTGGTCACTGCTCAAAGCTCACGGCAGGAAATGCCTCTTGAGGTCAGGGAGCCCGCTCCTGGCCAGCCAAAATTCCCACTTCCTAGCTGGCTGATAGTACGTGTTTGACTTGGGTGTCTCAGCTGGGGACAGAGAACAGTGGAACAGCAGCATTTCTGTTTTGCATTGGTTTTCTTAGTGGAGTCTTTCCATGCATAAGTTTCCGGTGGGTTATTTCGTTCGGGCAGTTTGCAGTGGTGTCAAGGGGCAGGAGCTGGGGTGGCCGAGCCCGGCGGAGCTGGGTGCGTGGGTGTCAGCCCCAGCCACTCTCCATGGCTCAAGTGGGGGTAGATGGGAATTTGCAAGTCATCCTCTTGGCATGCCCGGTGGGAAGGGAGGCTGCGCCGGGGGAAAACACATTGGGTGTCTTGACGACGCTATCCCAGCAATGAATCAGAAGAATAGCTTTGCAGCTATGACTGGACGTGGGCTGGGTCGTTCACCCGAGCCGGGAGCAGCCTTCCCACGGCAGCCTTCTCCTGCCTCGCACGTCCCGCTGCCCAGCGCCTGGGGACTCGCCTCTTCCATTTAAACCTTTCGCTTCCCTCCCTGCACCAGTCCCATAAAAAAAAAAAGCAACTCTGAAATTCAGTTCCACCAGCATTCAGGCACTGCTTTCCAGCTTCTCTGAAGCTCCCAACAGCAGCACGTATTGGCTTTGTCCCTTTGCTGTGCCGCTGGTGCCTGTGGATAAGGGGCAGTTTCCCAGCTCCCCTGGATGGATCCAGGTCCTTGCGGTGGCGAGAGCACTGGGGGGGCTGCGCGGTGGGAGGAAGGTGTTGAGGAGCTAGAAGGAGCTGTGTGTTCTGCACTGAGAAAGGTGGGGATGCCTCCGTGCCAGAATAACACCTAACCTGCCTCTACCCCTGCCCAGGCCGTAGATGCAGATGATGTCACCGCGCGGTCGCAGGAGCCAGTGGGCGCCTCCCCCCCCGGATTCCGCCCTTGGGTACACAATTTTTACATTTTTCAGCTGTTTTCCCCCATCTGTGTTCCATTTCAGACGACAGTCTGCTTCTTGGGACTGCTTGAATTGCTCTGGTCATTGTGTTCATTCTTTCTGTTTGATCAATTGTTCTTGGGATCCAGACCTTGTTTTTCCTTTGCTGCTTGAAGGCAGTCTCCAAATAAACTCTCATTTAAACACGAAGAGGATCATTACACCTACAGCTTCTACTTCTGCAATGTCTACTGTTGGCAAAAGCAACCTGAGTGCATCGCTTTGTCTTCTCAGTCAAACAGCACAGTGTCTTGAGTCCAGAGTCGCATTGTGAAACTTGTTTCTTTTGTCCATTTTGTGTTGCAATCACTCTGCCCCGTTCAAAAATCACTTTCTCTTCCAGGCCTTAAGCAACTAAATCCTTTCAGATGGAGCCACTTCGGGTCTTGCGCGCACTACATTGTCTTCCATCCCTTTTGTGTTCCATTTTTACCTCCTAACTTTTTTCCAGCATGTCTTCCATTCGCGCCGTGTTTGATTGGCTCTGCTCTGCGGTGTGGTGGGGTTGTGAAGGAGAGCTTGGCCGGAGACCTGCTCTGGTTGAGCCCGGTCCTGTGGCTGCCTGCGATGATCACCGCACCCTCTCTTCTGCTTGCGCTCGCAGCGGAGTCGCTCAGTGCTCGCTTGGGTCTATCCTTCCTTTTTTGAAGTGACCCATCCATTTGCTTCCCGTAGGTGACGGAAGAAGCGTACGTCCCGGTTGGAGACATGAACGGCATGGGATTCAGGCCCTTTGATATGGTTATCCCTTTTGCCGTAAGGAAAGGAGAAATAACAGGTACCTGGAGCACGCGTAGCCTCTCGGGGAGGTTTTGCTTTTTCTTAGCATGTTTACCCGTTTGCAGCTAACGGTCTGGGTGGTCTAGACCACAGCGTGTGGGGGAGGATTGTATCCTGCCAGCAACTTAGTTGTTTAATTTCACATGGAGTGGCACCCGCTGAGGGTGAGAAGGATACGCCCCGCCGATGGTTTGAGTTAAATGAGGGGGTTCTTGGTGCTGCCGTGATCCTCGGGGCCAGGCTGTGAGCTAGGACACTGTAGGACCTGCTGCTGCTTTTTCCCCTCTGGAGCAGCTACGTGCATCCTTGATAAGCTCCATTATTTGTGTTGTGCAGATGCTGCAAAACAGTCAAATCCTGCATTCCTGTCACATACCTTCTCCGAAGCAGGCGACCCCTCTTCCACAGGTCTGGCAGCTGAGAGCATCACCCCAGTAGCACCTCGGCTGCACTGAGCTCCTGCATGAACAAACTGTGTCTCCTCCTGCCCTCTAGTTCAGCAATCCCACCCCAAGCCCTGGTCTGTCCCCGCTGAAGGCACAGTTGATTTTTCCTTATCGAAAGAGCTGCAGGAGAGGGAGCATCTTGTGATGAGGCAGATTGGTGCCTTTCCTGGGGCTTCCTGTGGAAATTTCAGTGGCTGAAGCAAACAGCCCTGCCTGCAGAGTTTGTAAGGTCACAGGACTGTTTGCCAGATGTCTACCACTGCGTTGTATTCATGTAGCTTAAGTAGAAAACACGTCTGGTTAGTGTTCCCATTAGTCTCCTATTTGTGCCTGTGGGTAAGGAATTTAACAATTTACAATGCGTGTTAAAAACGGCTAGACAATTCTTTGTGGGTGGGAGAGGGGAAGCAGGCAGCTTCTCCTCCTGTAACTCCCATGGTGGCTTTTTGTAGGTGAAGTACACATGCCCTCTGGGAAGACGGATACGCCAGAGATTGTGGATAACAAGGACGGCACAGTAACAGTGAGATACGCTCCTACTGAGGTCGGGCTGCATGAAATGCACATAAAATACATGGGAAAGCACATCCCAGGTGAGTCTGACACAGCAGGGGACACAAACGTGCGTGCAGTGTCCTGCCCATGCGCCTGCTCCCTGGTGAGGTTTCTGTAGCTTTGCTGTAAAGGCTGCAGTAAGAAGTGGCAGGGATGTCTCCCAGCAGTTCTTCTGCGAGCAGCCCGGAGAGCAGCTAGAGCAAAGGAGTAAGTGCCGGCACATGAGAGCTCCCACTGCGGTTTGATAGTACTGGCCAGGCTTAAAATGGATTTTGGTTTTGGAAACTAGCTTTTGTGGCGTTTTATTATGAAGAAGAAACATACAATTTTCGAACTACCGTTTTTTTCAGGTTGAAATTTACTGCCATGGTGCTCAACAAAACTAGTGGTTACAGCGTATGTTTATCCTTAAAACTGCATTGGCATAAAACCTCCAATCTGTGGGGAGGACTGAGTGGCTAAAACACTATAGTTACTCTTTCCATCCCGTTGCAATAAAATAAAACACCCATGCACGCTATGCTGTAATCTTTCTTTCTTCCTGGCTGCTTCTTAACAAACAGAAACCACTGCCTTTCATTCCCTTTCTCTTCCCCTCTTTTGTCCTTACTTTCACCAGCTCCCAGCCAAAGCTCTGCCTCGCCTGGAGGCTGGGGCTGCCCCGTGGTTCTCCGGGCATTTTGGCTGTGTGGGACTGGGGCAAAAAGGGACAGAGCCTTAGAAGGATGTGTAGACATGAGACAGAATGTCTCCAGCCCTCCCTGAGCTGGGCTGCTGGCTCTGTTGGCGTACGGAAACACGGGATAACTTTGGCTGAAGCAGGGAGCTTGATAATGTGATGCTACTGCGGTATCTTCAGCACTTTGTATGGATGGAGATAGCACCTCCATAAGTGCCAAACTGTCGGATGTATCAGTTCAGTGAGACCATTACCCTGCACCTGGACAGGATCATATGCCATAATGTTTCCTTCTTGAAGGCTATCGTGAATCAAACATGCTACTGTCTCGTCTGCAAAATCTAACTTTGGGCGTAAGAGCTATCTGTGCCTTTTTTTGAAGCCGTTATTGGCTGTTGGTGACTGTACTTTTTGTTCTTGTGCACCAGCTTAGCTAATCTGAGGCTGGCAAATACGTTTTTGGATACCCTTCAAATTTGCTAGTTCAGGTTCATTGAGTCAGACAATGTGCTGTGTTAGTTCCTAATTCTGAGCTACCAATATTCAGGATCTGTGCCTGAAATGAAAGCCTGTTTCTGAGTCATGTTCTGATTTAATGCGCTAAAAATAAACTTGTAATGAATAAGACACTTTACAACATCATTGAAGCTTATCTCTGGTAATTTGAGTAACAGTTACTTTGTCATTACTGACTGTGGAGCAAATTGCAGAGAAGCATCTTTTGAAGATGAAAGGGGAGACTTACTCAGGATTTTTTTAAGTGCATTACAGTCACACAAAGGTTCTTCAAATATCAAACGATGAGAATGGCATTGAAGAACGTGGGTATCAGTAAGCATAAGAGTAAGATCCTGTTGGGTTGCAGCAGCTTGATGTCTGTTTTGTTCTTGTAGTCCAGGCCATGCATCCTTAAAAGTGCTTCTTTTGTTGTTTGTTTTTTTTTTTTTCCTTTAGAGAGCCCTCTGCAGTTCTATGTGAATTACCCGAACAGCGGCAGCGTGTCTGCCTATGGCCCTGGCCTCATTTATGGGGTTGCCAATAAACCAGCAACTTTCACCATTGTCACGGAAGATGCAGGAGAGGGTAAGTCTGTTCTTTAAACCCATCCTACTCTAAGCAAGGAACCTCTTGGGAGCGTAATGCGCATCAGCGTTGCTTTGCATTCATCTGTCCAACTGTGAATGTCTGGTGTGACACAAATGACTTGTGCAAATATCAGGTGAAACAGATTTCATCAAGCTGTAACTTACAGTAAAAACTGTCTTATTGCTTCTTCCCGAGAGCAGTAGAAGTACTCTGTGGTACAGAGTGCAAATGATTCCTTTAATTGGAAGTGAACTGAAGGATGATGACTGGGTGTGGAATCACTGTTAGGTAAATCTAACAGCCTGAACAGAGCTGTGGTCTTAGTGGATTTGCCTTGAGCTCATTTTGCTGCTGTCCTTTGAGAACATGCATCTAAGCTCCATTTTCAGTAACAAGTACTCGATATTTGTCTTTGGACAAAGTTTCTGGACTTGGTGTGCACAAAGATTTACAGAAGTGCTGTTCTCCCTGTTTCCTAGGTGGGCTGGACTTGGCTATTGAGGGACCTTCAAAAGCAGAGATCAGCTGCATTGATAACAAAGACGGGACGTGCACAGTCACGTACCTGCCTACTCTACCTGGGAACTACAGCATCCTGGTCAAGTACAATGACAAACACATCCCGGGCAGTCCATTCACAGCCAGGATCACAGGTATAAAGTTTAGGCTTCTGGAAGCACTTCATAATGAAAATTAACCTCTGATAGCATCGGCAAGCTGGTTTGTGGTAAGAACATGAAGTCCTCCAGCTTGTTCTGCACCTAGCCATGTAACATTTTCTGACTCCTTTCTCTTTACGTATTCAGATGATAACAGAAGACGGTCCCAGGTTAAGCTTGGTTCTGCTGCTGACTTTTTGTTGGACATCAATGAGACTGATCTCAGTCTCCTGACAGCCAGCATTAAAGCGCCATCAGGTCGTGATGAGCCTTGTCTTCTGAAGAGATTACCCAATAACCACATTGGTAAGCTCTGACAGTCTTGACCTGAGAGAGTAGCACCGTAGCCTCTACTCTAGCTTGCTGTGATATGTAAAACTACTGACTTCTCCGCTCCTTCCCAGAGGAGCGTTTTTAAAACCAAGTGGTGGATATTGTTTGGTGCAGTTGGCCAAGGACAGAAGAGTGTGAAGAATGACTTCTTGTGTTAGCTTGCATGTGACATGGCAGGTTGTGATTGAAGTGCTTTTTGTCAGCATATGTGAATGGCTTTGTGGCCCGTTTGAGAGCAACGCTTCAACATGTGTAAAGAGAGAGCTCTTCCAGTATTTAATTTCTTTGTGTGATTAAGGCATTTAAATCAACTATAACATGCATAAAAAGTGAATAAGTTTGTCACATTTCCCTGCTTTGTAGGCATCTCATTCATTCCACGGGAAGTGGGAGAACATCTGGTTAGCATCAAGAAAAACGGGAGCCATGTACCAAACAGCCCTGTCACGATCATGGTGGTCCAGTCTGAGATAGGAGATGCCAGACGAGCAAGAGTTTTTGGACGTGGCTTGGTAGAAGGACGAACCTTTGAAATGTGTGACTTCATTGTAGACACAAGAGACGCAGGTTAGTTCCATCTCAAGGAGACTGTGAGATATGTATCCCCTCTAAATGAGAGCATTGTCTCCCTCAGCGTGTGACCACCAGGTCTCAAGCTGCAAAGCAGCAGAAGCAAATAGTGTATTAAGCATGCACGGTCATTATTGTCAGTTATTAACTACAGGCAGTGCTATTAAATTCTAAAATGCTTTGCATTGTCTTGGCTAATGTCTTCCATTACAGCCAACAGGGACTTGCTGAGGCACTGATGATGATTTTCTTTCATTTGATGATGCTGATTTTAGGATCATTATACAGCAAGAAGGAAATGAGGAAGGTATTTCCCTGTTGGTTTAAAGTGGAGCCTCGGGCACAGTCTTTGAAGCTAACTTTTCAACATTAACAAAATAAAAGGGATATGGTCAGAGCATTTTAGGAGCTGAACGCATGCTGTGCCTTGAATATCTGACTGATTAAGACTACCAAACTGTCATTAAGGCATCCTGAAACTGGCATGTGCCCATTATGATACAAACCTACCAACGAGCTACTGCTATGGGTTTGGACTATTTTATGTCAAATTTATATGGGAATATGAGGCTAATTTAGCTGTATTGCAGGTTATGGTGGGATCTCACTGGCAGTTGAAGGACCCAGCAAGGTAGATATCCAAACTGAAGACCTAGAAGATGGAACTTGCAAAGTGTCCTATTTTCCAACTGTACCTGGTGTATACATTGTGTCCACTAAATTTGCAGATGAACATATTCCAGGTAAGCTGGAGTGTTGGGCAACTTTTTGGTTGGTACAACAAAGGTCTTACCTAGCTGGCCAGCGTACTGGAGCTGCGGGTGGGCTGTGTGATCTAGCTTGGAACGTCAGTCCCAAAGATTCAAACGTCCTTCACAAGCAGCTAGCATCCAAAGCTGTTCTGATTGCATGGCTGTATTTCGCTTAGACCTGCCTGTCCTTAGCTGGCTCTAAAACTTCCCTTGTGATCCACTACAAGTCAGAGGAAGCTTCTGCTCCTCCTCCTCCTTTCGATGCAGTGTGTAATGAGCAGAGGAGGAATGACTTGCTGTGGTACTTACAGGCAGCCCCTTTACTGTGAAGATCAGTGGTGAAGGAAGAGTAAAGGAGAGCATCACACGAACAAGACGAGCTCCCTCTGTTGCAACAGTAGGAAGCATATGTGATCTGAACCTCAAAATTCCAGGTAAGCAACATCCTTATCCCCATAACTTGCACTTGTATAGCGTGGGTGTATCTGGAGCAGTGAAAATAGGAACTTCAGTGTTAAGACATCTTCATGTTAAGATAGTTTGGGGAAGAAACACTGGTAGTGTGATTTCTTTCAATGGTTAAAAACAAGCATAACCATGATCAACGTACAGAAAAATAAACACCAGGGAGGCCTTAATCTATTCTGTGTACAGCAGGCTGGAGAATGGGCTGCAGAGCTCATGCTGTCTCCAGCATTTGAAGATCATCACGTTGGCTGTTAAGTGTTTGTGCTGCTGTCTGGCAAATGTGAATCACATAGACCAGTCTTAGTTGGCTGCACTTACCCAGCCTCTTCATCTGCCTCCGTAGCACCTGGTAAGCTGTGAGTGGCCGGGCTTGCTGCTCAGCAGCATGCATCTAGCTGAGTGTACAAATGGGCACCTACGTGCCTCTTTGGTCATTTGTACTGAGTAATCACTTGAGCTCAGGTCCTGCTTCCAAAAACAACATGCCAAACCCCTTTGTCGCTTTCTAATCTGCATTTTTTTCATTCTCTTCTTGTTAGAAATTGATTGTGGGGATTTGACAGCCCAGGTAACTAGTCCCTCCGGAAGAAACTGTGATGCTGAAATTGTAGAAGCTGACAAAAACACCTATTGCGTCCGCTTCGTGCCACAAGAAATGGGGGTCCACACTGTGGATGTCAAATACAGAGGACAGCCAGTGCCGGGCAGCCCTTTCCAGTTCACTGTGGGGCCACTGGGCGAGGGAGGAGCCCATAAAGTGAGAGCTGGAGGCCCAGGGCTGGAGCGTGGAGAGACGGGTGTCCCAGGTGAGTCTTCTGTTCTTGCTAGGCTCCAATGCCCACCGTGTGCTGGTCTGCAGTGCAGTGCTTTGGTTTCTGTTGATTTCTCCTCTGACAGCTTGAGCAGAGCTTGGTGTAACGCTGTAGGGTCACCCCAAGCCAGGGGTGGTCAGTGGAGAAACATGGAGAAGTAATAATGCTGCATCATGTGGATGGAGAAGTCTGGAAATCCACATTTTGGAAACTGACTGCTCTCATAGGATGAGCTTGAGGTTGTAAGGTGTGTTGTACAGGGCTAATTCAAGGCTAATAGGAACCTTTTGGAGAAACTGCTAAATGTTATCACCTAGGATGATGGGATGGATGAGGTATTGTTCCTCATACACTTTGGTATGGGATGCTGCACGGTCTGTTAGGAAGAAGCTGCAACCAAGCAGCAGCAAACTTACTCTTGTGTGTGCTCTCCTGTGCTTCGACAGCTGAGTTCAGTATATGGACACGGGAAGCTGGAGCTGGAGGACTGTCTATTGCTGTAGAAGGCCCAAGTAAAGCAGAAATCGCCTTTGAGGACCATAAAGTTGGATCCTGTGGTGTATCATACGTAGTTCAAGAGCCAGGTGTGTACCAAGACCAAGTCATCCTGAAGTAACACTGAATGCTACTTTCACAGAAACTAAGGACTCTCACTGCTGCTTTTCTCCCTGCAGGCAACTATGAGGTGTCCATAAAGTTCAATGATGAGCACATTCCTGAAAGCCCCTACCTGGTTCCTGTCGTCGCCCCGTCCGATGATGCTCGCAGGCTCACTGTCACTAGCCTTCAGGTGAGACATAAGGAAACATCTCCACAACTTGCCACACAGACTGATTTCGTCCTTGTTCTCCAAGATCAAAACAGTTGTCCTTTCTTCTTAGTAGTAGCCTTCCTTGGTTGGTGCTTGTTTTCAAGCTCAGCTTGCAGCTAGAGAGGTTTGGTCCCTTGGTAACTTGTGCTGGTAGAGGTGGCGCAGCTCTGGCTAGCCAGAATTTGAAGGCAGAAGGCTCAAATGAGTGTATTACAGGTGGTAACACTTGGGAATTAAGAATAAGAGGCTCTAGAAATAACATTAGAGGAGCTAAAACTTGCTTTCTACCCCATTAGCTAGGGGAAGGCCAAGGAGAACTGAAACATGGATGTGAACCACCAGTGATGGTGCTGGTACCGAGTTCCTCAGTTCACATGTGGAGTGGTGAAGAGCTGGGTTTCCACAGGCGAGGCAGCGTGGGGCTGCGTGGCTGGGAGGTGGCTGTGGCCGTGCTGGAGCCTTGGCGTGGGCAGATGGAGGGGGTCCCGCCGCGAAGTCGGAGCGCAGATTTGCTCTGGCTGATGTCACGAAACCACACAGTCGCAGCTCAGATGATTCATGAACAGTAGCGAATCTCAGAGTGAATCACAGCTTTGTAGTTGGTCTGGGCTCGTCTGTTAACCTCACCATATCGTTTTTGTGTGTGTGGTTACGTGCATTGAAGTCTAAGTAACATTAAAGGCCAGACTTAAATCTCCAAAGCCAGAAACTTGGACATGAGACTGAGAGTTTGTGTCTAAATATACTGTACCTCAGTCCTCATCAAGTTGAGATAAGCAATTAGTACTCCAGTTGAGGCTTTTTTTTGGATATGTCCCAGCTGCGTTCCCTGGGAGTTTCCCTGGGCTGCAGGACTCCTTCACCTTGGCTGTGTAAATGAATCACGACAGCCTGATCTGATAGTGTCTCTTCTAACCAGGAGTTACAAGGGCGTTAATTAGTCGCTGTGGTATTGATGTTTCTCTTGTGTTTCATTTAAAGACTCTTTGACAGGAATACTCGCTTCAATTAAGTCCTGGAGAGGCAGATAAAGCTGAGTATTTGGTAAAGGAGCACGGTGTGCAGCATCAGCCTCCCCTAAACCCGCATCAGGGACTTGCTTTATACTTTGTACCTCAGTTCTACTCAGTTGCATTTATCTCCCTCTTCAGGATTTAGTTGAAAACCAAACCAGGTAAAGTATGTTCGGCACAGGGGGGTACTGCTGGGTGCTGCGTGGGCGGCTCCGGTGGGAAGCGGTGCAGCAGGGATGCTGAGCTGCCTCTCCTTCCAGCGACGGCCTGACAGCACGGCAACATCTGGTTTCGTGTCTTAAATTACTTTCTCATGTTAAGATGTCTTGTGGTGGCGTTCTAAATGCAGCCTCTTGTGGCAAATATAAACATGCCTATTACTCTTTCAGACAACTGGATTATCAGTGGCTTTTCCCCTGAATGAATCTGGAATGAATGAACGGGCTGAAAATGGAGCTAAAGCTTAAACATCCTTTAAATCAAGTGCCTGAATACTGGGGCCTGACCTCAGTGATAATGGGTGAATAGTCTTGTAAACTTGCCTCTCCCTGATTTGGCAGTCGTCTGGCTTCCAAAAACAGTCTGTTACCATGGGAAAAATGGGCCTAGACAACATGGGCGACTCCTAAATCCGCCACCCCCTAAGAGGGAGAGAGCTTCTGATTTGAGAGTTAATGCAAGTCACAACTTTTTATCCTTGGTTGAAATCTAAAAAAAGAAAATTGTGCTGAAGTGGTTGTTTCCTGGCCTCAAATCTTGTGCTGTCTGAAACGAGAAGTTTAAATTTGATAACCTGACTGTTGCGTTCTCAGGAGTCTGGATTAAAAGTTAATCAGCCGGCATCCTTTGCTATAAGGCTGAACGGGGCAAAGGGCAAGATCGATGCTAAAGTCCACAGCCCCTCCGGAGCTGTAGAAGAGTGCCACGTGTCTGAGCTGGAGCCAGGTGAGCACGGCTTTATGTTGGTCAAAACAAACTGGGTGATCTTCAAAAGAGGCTCGCTGCCCCATCGCGAGGGGGTTTAGCCCCGTTGGCTTGCCAATGGTGTACCCAGGGGACAAGGACCTTGGGTGGAGAATGACCACTTGGTGTCAAGGGTTGTTCGGTCAGGGTTATGTCCATGATTTCCTCGATAGCTCAGGAAATGACTGAGCCCTAACCTTGTGTAAGATACAGATATTTAAGTCTTGGCTTTGCTAGTGAAGGTACAGTGATGTTAGTCATAAATGAAATATGATGTGGTTGTTGAATTGAGCCAGGGAAGAAGTTTATTTTTCAAAGCTATGCTTCGATCTTTGACTAATAGTTTATTTTTAACTCGCACTCACTCCTTCATACTGAACGTCAAGGAAGCTGAACATAAGCAAACACTACAGAAAGCTCAACACCTGTTTCAGCAATGAGCTTTTATTTTTCACTTGAAGCCTGAATGAGTTATGCTCTGTACTATGGGCAGACAGCAGCTGTCCGGCTGGGACACATCAGTCCCTCCTCTGGCTTAACATGCAATCAAAAATATTAAATATCAGCGAATTGCTAAATGACTTTATTAAATAGAGGTGTGGTGCCTGTGGTGTGAGAGCTGCAGGCTCAGCCCACTGGTGAGAGCTGGTCTCACCAGCTGCTTTGCTTCTCTGCGCTGCTCCCTCGACCGCTGACAGGTTGGGCTGTGATTAAGCTGTCACGTTTAGCACACGTGTGAGGCAAATAACCCTAAAACCCACCCTGCAGACGAGATGACAGCTGAGATCAGGTCCTAGCAGACAAGGTGAAAATGCAACCCGTGACACCTCCTGCGATAAATACAGCGTTTTCCTGCTTAAATATGAGCTTAAGAAGCTTGTGTAGCTGAGTTTGCTTCAGCTGGGACCAAAATATGTTGAAGCGTTCGAGAAGCATTGCTTGGGTTGCTTACCAGCCCTGCACTGGGTTAATTTGCTGATTTATTGGTTTCTTGATATCACTGATGTATCAGAAAACCCACTTTTCTCTTGCAGACAAGTATGCCGTTCGGTTCATCCCCCATGAAAACGGCGTCCACTCAATCGACGTGAAGTTCAACGGGAGCCATGTGGTGGGCAGCCCTTTCAAAGTGCGTGTTGGTGAGCCCGGGCAGGCGGGCAACCCCGCGCTCGTCACGGCGTACGGCTCGGGCCTGGAGAGCGGCACCACCGGTAACGCTTCTTTTACAGCTCTGACACAGACCTGTTCGCGCTGTGGCTTCCTGAGAGAGACAGGAGCTGTTCCTAGGCACATTTTTACATGACTTTCCCTCCTAAGGCAGCTGAACTAACCCACATTCTCTGGGCATAAGCTAATTTTTGCTTTCTCGCATGTTCCTCAAGTCTTATAACCATCAATCAGTGAGCCTTAACAAACTTAAAACCTCTGTAAAGCAGCAACTGCAGCACGAGTTCACTCGAACTGGTTAGCAGCTGGGGACAACTCTGCTGGTTAGCTTAGCTCCACGTCGGTGGTCCCTCGGGGCACCGGAGATGCTCTGGCTCCCTTCCACGTGTGAACACGATGCCTGAAAAGGCTGGAGGCTTTTGTGAATGCAGATATTGGGTTGGCTGTCTAGTTGAAGGAGTCTTGTTTAACTTGCATACCTCTGTTTATTAAATGGGTATGAGGGCATACCCAGTTACCTTTACCCCAGTGCTGGCACCTCTAAGAAACTTCAAGTTAAATGTAATATGATGTGTAAGCTCAAGGGAGTACGGTGGATTGTTCTGTTTGTGCTCTACGTGCTTCAGATGCAGTGTGAGCGCTGACTCTTCTTGGGATTCTGACACCTGGTTATCTGCTGTGGCTGCCCCATGTCCCATCTGATAGTTCTTAACTCAAGAATGTAGGGTTTAGGCTTTTTTTTTTTCATTTATATGATTTATGGCCTTAGTAAGAAAGTATGAAAACATTCCAGGATATGCACTTCATTTTATTTAATTGTGTGCCTTCTTGGGCCACACACAGAGGTGAATATCAGAGTAAAACTGATTTATATTTTTTCGTTTTGATATATAAGGTAATAGCTAGTTCCTCTTACCCTATCTACTGCTGTCTTTTGTGGATTCAATTTCATACCTTTTTTTTTCTCCCTGGAAAAAAAATTATACTGCAGTTAGTCAAAGCTTCTGCTGTTCTGGAGAAACCAAGCAGTTGGTTTTGGAAACATGCAGATATACTATGTGAAATAAAGACATTATAGCCTGTGCAGCTTTAATAGCTGGAAACAAAAGCACTCATTAATACTAGCCACTGATGCATCAGGGCCAGGGGAATTTTTCTCCATCTGTAAAGCTGCTTGGGGTTGTTTTTAATCTAAATAGACTGTTTAACTTCAGCAAAGTTACTCTGTGCCCCCTTGTTGAATCCTGGCCGCTGCCAAAAGCCGAGTGCCCTGGGAGCTGCTGAGCAGCGTTTCGGAACAATGCTGTAGTGTGGAGGGGTCAATAGCCGGTGGCTGAGCACCTGAAACCCCCCACCCCGGGAGGGGAGCGTGTCTGCAGCCTCCAACAATGCCAGCCTTCATCGGGGGCACGGGGAAACAGCGGTGACTTCGGAGCGAGACGCCTTCAGCGAGAAGCTGGGAAGGTTGCTGGCTCTGGAGATGCGTTTTCCTCTGGCTGAGCGGTGAGCGTTGCAGGCTGAGGGCTTTTCCTCCCAGGCAGGCGGTGCCAGTGAGATCGACTGCTAAAAGGCTGGAGGATGGCGCGGTCCTCTGTGGGAGCCGGGTTCTTCCAGCATTGCAACACAGCAGCCTCTGGTGTGGAGAAGCTAGAAACTTCTCCCTAGTTTGTCACCACGCTTGCATGCTTCAGTTGCAGCCGTAGTAAACTTTCCCATAACCGCCCCGGTTTTGATTGAACTCGAGCACTTTATTCCTCCTCAGCAGAGTCTGATACAACGGCCCAAAGATCATAAATATTTGAAGCCGGAGTTTGACATTAAATTATTTGGGGGCTGAAAGCCTTGCTTAATTTTTTCTTGTGTTGCTGGCAACGTATCATTGGCTTAGTATTAGCAGCAATAATTCAGCTGTGTTAACCAGATGCTGTAATTAAACAAGCTTTTGTTTCCACAAACTGCTTGGAGCGCTGTTGCCGAGCGGTTCAAACACCCGTCTCCTCCAGGAGATCTCCTGCCCCTCATCTCTGTTCCTTTCGTGTGGGCTCTTTGCTGCTGATTTACGGTCCGGGCCGTGGGATGGCTCTCAGCTTTCCCGAGCAGGAGGCTGTGTCAGCACGGGCTCTGGCCCCCAGTAGAAAGGCTCTTCTTGTGAGAGTTTTCTCTCCAAGCCGGTCTTTTGATGCCCAAACCCTTCCATTTTGGTCCTAAAGGGCTCTCATGACCCCTTGTCCTGCGGTCACGCGGCGTGAGGAGGGAGCTGGGGTGCAGAGCCCCCGGCTGGGGCTGGCCCGCGCGAGGATGCTGGGGGGAGGCACGCTGTCCCTCCCTGCCCGCAGCCTCCTGCAGCCTCGTCTGGCACCCAATTATCCATTCCTATGAATAACAGGCTGCTTTTGTAACGTGGGGTGTGAGGAAGAGTGTGTCTCACTGTGCTACGTCTTTCTAGGATTGCAGTCGGAGTTTTTCATTAACACGACCAAGGCTGGTCCAGGTACCCTCTCTGTTACAATTGAAGGGCCATCAAAGGTGAAAATGGACTGCCAGGAAACTCCAGAAGGTTACAAAGTCATGTACACACCTATGGCTCCAGGAAACTATTTAATTGGAGTTAAATATGGTGGACCTAACCACATAGTGGGCAGCCCCTTCAAGGCAAAGGTTACAGGTAAAAAGCTAACCAGTATTTACTCTGTGCCTGAAGTAGTTTGTGTCATTCAGCAAATATGTCCCTTCGAGACAGGGCAGAATTCAGGTCTAGAGGCCCAAAACCATGAGAAGCTAAATGTTTCTGCCCATCACCTCCAGAGCCTAGATGAGGGATCTCAGGAGAGGCCACAGGAGCATTAGTCATGGAGCTTACCAGCTTGATTGAGTGGGGGGCTGTAAAACAGCTTCCTGGGGGAATATTAAATCCTGACCTAATACTAGGGTGTTGCATTAGCAGTAGGGAAATATGATTTATTTATCCATTTCCCCCCCACAAAGCCTGAAACCGGGTCGCCCGTAGCATAAGTAATGCCCCTCTTGGTCTCATTTTGATGCAGGTGTCACCTAAGCAAAGGTCAGTAGTGTCTGGGAGGCTTTTAGATGATGTGAGGAAGGCTGGTTTAGGAAGCTCTTTCTCTCTCCAGTGCTGTGTTTTAGCGCAGACTGGAGTTCATCTCCACTGCTGCCCCTGAGCTAGTGAACCCTCTCCTGGTGCCCGTGGTGTGGTGATGTTCTTGGGAGTAGCGGCAGGGACTTCGTCCCTCGGGCTGGGACACGCTCTGCTTTCAAAATGGGTTATTGCAAAATTGCACCTGCTTTTCTGCCAACTTGAGTAATTTTTGGCATTTGGTGATTGGAGCACAATTAACTCTTCTTAAGCGGCCAGCTTTGCTTAATGAATCCTGAAGTTCCTGTGGTCCTTTAACCACTCCAGGGCTCTGGGATGGGGTTGTTGCCAGCATTGCTGGAAGATGTCGGCTTAAAAACCCAAGTAGGAAATCGCTCCTCTCCAAAAATGCATTTTGGATGCAGAATGCATGCTAGTCATTAGGAGGGTTTCGAAACCTCCTTTTAAATGCCTTTCAGATGGGGTGAATCAGAACATCAGAAGTCTTTTCTGTTTCCAGGACAGCGACTGGTCAGCCCAGGCAGCGCCAACGAAACTTCTTCCATCCTGGTCGAGTCGGTGACGAGGTCGTCGACTGAAACTTGCTATAGCGCCATCCCCAAATCCGCCTCGGACGCTAGCAAAGTGGTTTCCCGAGGAGCGGGACTCTCAAAGGCTTTTGTGGGTCAGAAGAGCTCCTTCTCCGTGGACTGCAGCAAAGCAGGTATGGGTATAGGGACAAGCTGGATGTCAGGGTGGTTTGTCTGGACATTTTTTGCCCTGAACCAGCTTGCAAAGTTAAAATTCAGAGCTCAAGGCGATGATCTGGTTCTAAAGAAAAAGCTCTAAATGCTACACTGTGCTTAACAAATCGATGCTAATATAGAGGCTGTAAAGATGCCAGTTCTTCTCCAAGTGGCTTTATCTGAGCAAGGTGCACCTGAAAGAAACCACAGGGTTATGGCATGAGAACAAACAGGTTCCTGAACTTAAGCAACCCCTGTGGTGCATTATAGTGTGTGTGCAAGGTGTTCCCGTAAGCCTTGAGCGCTGATCGGCATCACCTGGGAGCTTTGCGGCGGGCGGATTACAGGCCAGCTGTCTTCACTGCTCTCTGCTATTAACTTCTAACCAAGTGCTCAGAAGGCAGTGCCTGCTCGCTTTCACGGGCAGCATTAATGTCTCCTGTGCTCTGGTCAGATGGTGGTCTGTCAGGTCTGGCGAAACGCACAAATAAACCCTTGCCTCTATGAGGCTGAGGCCTTTTTTAAATAAAATTCCTTCTTATACCGAATTTGCTTAGCCATACCTCAGACTGCCTCTCTGTGAATTAAAATAACGTAGTCCTTGTGTTATGGAGCTAATATGTTCAGGGACAGCCGTGCTTGTTTATTTAAGCTTAGGAATGCTCACCCTCTGTTATTTTGCTGTAGGTTCCAATATGTTGTTAGTTGGCGTCCACGGGCCCACAATACCCTGCGAGGAGGTCTCCATCAAGCATTTGGGCAGCCATCAGTACAACGTGACGTACGTGGTCAAGGAGAGGGGTGACTATATCCTGGCGGTGAAGTGGGGTGACGAGCACATCCCCGGGAGCCCCTTCCACGTCACCGTTCCTTAAACCCGTCCAGCGCCGGAGGCGATCGTTGCGTTTGCAGTTCCAGATGTAGAGTTGTTCGGGGTGCAGTCCTGTTGCAAAGTTGCAGTATCTAGATACACACGGCTCACATTTCAGTACAGCCAGAAGTAAACTCTGTCACTCTATTTTTTTACAAGCATTTCACTTCTATCCTACTTACCAACCTAATGTTAATCTATTTAATGTCCTCCTCAAATTGTACCTTTGCAGTACTGTCCGGGTCACTGTTCGTGTTTGGAGAATCATGTGGATGACTAGACACTAATTTCCCTTGCGGATGTTAAAGACTTTAGGTGTTAATTGAAAACTGGAATTTGTCTTTGTAATTGGGTATCTTAACTACTGATTTTATTTGACTGGAGACTTTACGTTTTAGTTATGGAATATGACTTGGGCTGTCCCCAGTTCAAATTCTTTTCTGTAAAGAAATGAGGTAAAACTGGTACTATAATAGGTGCCTTTGTATACTTGATCAATTTTAACGCTTAACATTATAAAAAGCTACTAAAGGTGGCTTTACCACTCAAAATGTTTCTGAAAATGCTTTGCTAACGGTTTACATTTAGGAAAAGTTTATCTTTTATAGCACACCAAAAGCAGACTGAAAATGACTTCCTGGAAGCTTTCAGCCTTTCTTTGTTAACGCTTTGTAAATCTAGAGAGGTAGCTTTTTGGCCACGATGCTAGCAATGCAGTTTTTAATTAGCTTGGGATTCGGGTGAGGTTTCTGTAACTTTTACAGGTAACTCCCCACACTGTTTTTGATTTATTTTAAGAACACCCCCTGGTTTGTCTGAGTTAAATAAAGCCCCTGAACTTGCCCAGCCAGGTGCAGCTCTCGCCTGCAGGACCCGTTATTGCTGGAGGTCAGAGCTCAGCAGTGTGTTGGGAAGGTGACCAGCGGCTTCCCTGCAGGCTGTGGCCAGGCAAGTAGCTGAGATGGCACGAAGAGGCCAGCCTGGGGATGGGACCCACATCTGTGGTCGGGTATGGGGCAGGAGAAAGGGGCGGGTGTGCGAATTTACCAATAATAGCAATACCAATCAACAAAACCCATCTTCGGTGCAAGTTGCTTTATTATATCTCAGTCCAAGGACGTGCTCGAAGCACACTCCTCTCTCCTGAAATCCCCTTCGTGCTGCAAAAGGCATTCCTGCCGAGGGTCAGGGAGTGAAAACTTCCATTATAACCTGTCTGTTTGTCCTGGATTACTCCGTGCTACTTCCCAAGTGCGTATCTGAATTGCTGTCAGCTGCTGGAGCTTTAGTAAACTCTCCAAATGAGCTTTAACTCTGCAATTAGGACAAGGTAGGATTTGTTGAAAACCTGTTGAAACGTCACTGTCTGTCCCTAGGGAGAAGTTCACGCTTACGGTTCTGTAGTTACGTGTGGATGCACTACTCTCCAGCACAGTCATTGGGGAAATAAAGGAAGGTTGGGGTTTTTTTACTGTGCTTTTTTTGTGCCTTAATGTGAAATGCTCATTACATTGTAAACTAGGAAGTAAAAACAAAATAAACTGGAATAAAATGCAGGATTGTAAAATTGTATCTTATAACTTATTAAATAGAAATTTTTGCTTCATTAAAATGTGCATGTTAAAAACAACACTGGATTCTTTTCATATGTAGTCAGTAAAGCTCAAACTGCAACTACAGCGTGCAGTAGCTTCAGGCGAGACCGAATAACCCCTGGCCCACGAGCTGTGCAGGTAGCCCTGAAAAACTTGGCCATAACCTCAGTGCCATTCATTTTTTTCATTTTTTTTTCTTTTTTTTCCCCTTAAAACAAAATGTCTGGCAAAAGTTTAAGCTGTGGCATAAAGGTACTGAGCAGCAGCATGCAGAGCATGAGCGGGGCAGGACGTGGTTGTGCCGTAGGCCCCGGGTGCTGGGGCAGCGGAGCTGGAGAGCGGAGTGATGGGTCTGATCCTGGGTGATGCCCGAGTCCCTGGGGCTGTGTTTGCAGAAGGTGGTTCCCACTGCACCTGGGGCCGGCCGGCTCCAGCGCATGGCCATGGAAACCAGCAGATGTTTTCCCAAACACGGCTCCCACTGGAAGCCCTGCTGAAACCTGAGACACAGCGGCTGCCAAGGACTTTCCTGCCCCAGGTTTATCAGATTATTTCTTTTTTTATAGTTAACTGTGTTTCATTAGCTTTGTGCTACGTCAGCCTGAACCTCCTATTTAATGTTTTTAAACAAAACAGACCAAAAAAACCTGGATACAGCTGTTGGGTTGAGGAAACCTTGAGAGCCTCGAGCCTGTGTAACTCCTATTTCCCGGTAACCCTGCTCTTGCCTGGACTTCTCTTGCCTGTTACTGCTTGGCATCTTGGTCTAATAGCACTATCTGAGATTAATGGGACTTGGTGCAGGTGATGGACCCTGGTTGTTACCTTGCCTGAGGTTACCTCCAGCAAAAGCTGAGCTCTGCTTCAAGTGAGCAATTCTGCCTTGCCTGGGGTGGCCACAAAAATTAACTTGCTAAGGACAGCAAGCACCTGGTGGTGCTGATGAGAAGAGTTTTGGGTGCAACTTGGCTGTGTTGATCTTTGGTGACAACGTTCAGCCAACTCCACCAGCTCTGGCAGCTGAGGACTGACTTTGTGTTGGGTACAAAGCGGTGCTTTGGGGGGAACTGTGCTCTGTTTCTGGTCATTGGCACCTTGGTGAAAGTTTCCTTTTGCAGGGCAGCTGTGGGGCTGGGATGGTGGTGTACCAGGTTACTGGTGTCTCAGCGCCTCTTGCTGGGTAGACTTGCGCTTTCTTCATTATTTACAGAGGACTGGTATGGGGTTTTTTTTTGCCTCTAGCTGTGGAATTGGTGTTTTTTTTTCTGCCAATTTGGTTGAACTTAGGTTCTTTTTCTTTGTTTATAATCTCTCTCTTTGGTGGTGGTTTGCAGTTGGATTTGGCCTGTGGGTGCAACTGGGAACTCATCCATCCCTCCTCATGGCCGAAACTGTCCTGCAAGCACTCAACTAGGTCTGCCTAGATCTGGCAGTGCCCTCGGTAGCCAGCTGGACCCTTACCTGCTCGTGGCCAGTGACCCAGGGCAGCCCATAATTCAGGGCACTGCCACATAGGAAAGCCTGCTGGAACCTGCTGCCTGCCTACTGCACCTCCAGAAGATTCAGCAGATATTTTGGTGGGTGGTGGAAGGTAAGTCCCTGCAGCGCACCAGTTACCCAAGGATGGTAACTCTCAAGAGCATCCCATCCCTCTGTCTGGTATTGGTGGGGTTTGATGCCAGAAGCATTTGTTCATTTTAGTGGGCAAGGAGAAGGAGTGTTTGGAGATATCTGGGAGCTGGAGCTCCTCACAACCTGGCCACTCAGCCTGTCCTTCTCTCCACACTGCACAAGCCCGTCCTGTAGCAGTCTCTGTCCCTGTGCTGTGCTTGTGCCTGCCGTACCCTGGGGTCACTGAATTTCACTGAATTTTCACTGAATTTTTTAGAGTTGGAAGGGACCATAGAGATCATCTAGTCCAACTCTCCTGCCAAAGCAGGACCACCCAGAGCATGTCAGATCATGCTACTCAGGACGGCATCCAGGCGGGTCTTGAAAATCTCCAAAGAAGGGGACTCCACGACCTCCCTGGGCAGCCTGTTCCAGGGCTCCGTCACCCTCACAGGGTCTTGCCTGTATTTGTTACCTGCTGGCCACCTTTGGTTTGGGGAGCTGTTGGAGTCCCCTCTTAAGATCCCTCTGGGTGTCCCTGGCCTTGACTCCGTCTGTTTCTGGTGGCCATCTCTGGAGCCAGCATGGCAGATATCTTGCATACTTGGGCATTGCTCAAAACTGAGAATTGTATTCTGTTTTGTGCAGTTCTGTTGCAGAAATGCAATCAGGAGAGCAACCGCCACTTCTCTTCTGATCAAAGCCTTGGAGGCTGCTCCTGGGGGGAGTCAAGGTGGTTGATGGCCCCTCCAATCCCACGTAGTTCCTGCAGCACGCTGCTGGCAGCAGGGCCCTTGTTTTCTGCACCACTCACAAATGTGAATGGATGCCTTTTGTTGTATTGTGCCTGACACAAAAGATGCAGGAGGTCTGGTGTTAGCTGGGGGAGGCAGCTTGTTACAGGCCTGGCTCTGTCAGGCACCCTGGCCCTGGTAAAGGTCCTGGTTTGCTGTGGATGTCCTTCAGGCTGGGCACAAAGCTGCCTTCTGGAGGGCTCGCATCATTTCTGGGGAAAATCCCTGGGCATGGGCACTTCCAGCTGCTGCCTGGAATGGTATGGTTTGGAGTGTAGCACCAAGTGCCTTGCTTCATCCATGAGCTAAATCATGTCCCCCGTGATGGCAGTGCTGGGGTGAGCTGGTGGCAGCTGGGGTGTTTGGTCACCAGCAGGGCTGAACGTGGGGCTGATGGTGCTGCTTTGCCCTTTGCAGTGTCAGTGTAAGTGATTATCTTAAACAAATTAAAAATATTTATCTTTAAATTATTTTAATAATTTAAATTATTACATCTTTAAATTATTTCAAATTAATCCTTGAAGCATTTTAAATATGTGTGTGTGTAAATATATAAAAAGATAATCCAGTGCACTTTAATTTTTCTGGCGATGTTAGTGCAGCAGGAAGTCTCTGGTCCATGCCAGGCCTGGGACTGCACAGAGTACTTGGTGTGTCCAAAACAGGTCCCCCTTCACCCAGCCCTGAGCTGCTCTGACGTTTGTGGGGTGTATTAGCAATGCAGGTGGTGGGGCTGTTGCTTAGCAGGACTCTGGTTTTGGTCAGATTATGCAAACCCTGTAATTAGTTTTCCCTCTAATTGTCTGTGGAAAGCGAGATTGTGAAGTTTCCAATCCAGAACCTGCTTTTTTTCTCTACTGTGTTTTAACTTCTAAATGTATTTGTGTCAAATGGATTTTCTTTCTTTTTTTCTTTTTTTTTTTTTTTTTTTACCCCACATTAAAATGTACTTGCAGTACAGACAATGCACCTTTCTTACTTAGCAAAAGGGAAATAAATTATGTATTAATCACTTTTAAAAGCCTGTCCGAAGTGGTTACATATAAACAGACATCACTTGACAGAAACTGGGATGGAGTTGCATGAAACTGTTCGTTCGGGGAATGGCACGGTGCTTTTTTACACAGTGTTTTCTATTTGTTCGAAGAAAGGCTCTTTCCAAAACATTTGTTATCCTGACAGCTGGCTGCCCCGCTCTCTCCCACGGGACAAACAAAACCGGTTGCCCAGTTTGGCCTCTGCTGGGTCAGGGACAGCTCTGAACCCGCTGGCAGGCAGGGGACGGGGTCTCGCAAAGCAGCCATCGGCATCCCCAGGTGTTTATTCTGTGCCAGCCGGCTTGGAGGATCTTATCTTTATTGTCTATCTTAATTTTTTTTTTCTTGTTTTGTACATCTCCTGTCTGCATCCAGGGTTGCAGAAAGGAGTGGCTGAAGTTTTGCTGCCGGCAGCGGTGGTGCAGGATGAGCTGTCGCTGCCGGAGCTGGGCCAGGAGGAAACCTGCCCTGGTACCCACACCTTTAAACATCACACTCCTCAACTCCTGTAAGCAAATATTTATTTTTAAAAGTGACTTTTTCCCCCCGTGTTACTGTAACTTAGAGATATTCCCCGTCCTGCCATGAGGTGACACATCTTCACAGCTCCATCAGAGCTGAAGATGAAGCAGCGGGACGGGCTAGAGCAATTTGTTTTTTCTCCACAGCCTGCAGTAATCATTAATATTCAGCAGGTCCCTCTCACAGAAGGTTATCAAAACAGCCCTGCTGCCAGCTCTCCCTCTTGTGTGGGGCTGTTTCCCCGGGGCCTCCTGGGAAAATGCTCTTAAATGGCTTTTCAGAATTTCTCAGACCTTCAGAGTTAATTTTCAGAGTTGTGAATTTATATTGCATGCTTAGAAAAACATTGTCACTAAGTCAGGCTGGATTTATAGCTCGTGTCGCTATTAATTTGACCAGGATTTAAAGTGCATTCTTTATATAACATGAATGAAAGTCTAATATATGTGATTTTTTTAAAAAAAAATAAATAATTGACAGGCAAAATATGATTTAGCAGGACCCAGAGGTATGTTTGACAGCTCCTTCCTGTGACTGACTGCCTTTCTGCAGGACCTTGGTACTGCAAATATTTACATCCATGCTTAGCTGGAAGCCTGTTGACTCCTTTGAGCCCTGTGGAGGAGCTGGGAGGGTATTTCTTTCTGACAGTGATGTCCTGTGAGAGTATGTTTTCTTTTTTTGGGGGGGAGGGATAATTCAGCATCTGGCTTCACTGAAAATGGTTGGGGTCAGGCTTCCCTCCCAGCTGAGACGCACAGAAAGCGGTCACGTCTCGAGTGCCGACATTTGCAGAGTTTTCAGGGAAGGTTTCTGGTTCCTTTGCCAATACGGAGATTAATTCCTATAAATCACAGACCCATAGAATGGTTGGGGTTGCAAGGCTCCTTAAAGATCATCAAGTTCCAACTCCCCTGCTGTGAGCAGGGACACTTCCCTCTAGACCAGATTGCTCAAAGCTCCATCCAGCCTGGTCAAATCTGTCTCTCCACTAAGCGAAAGTGCCCTGCAAACACCGAGAGCAATTTAAAATGACACTTGAAGTATTTAACCTTGTTTTTTGCATCGCCTAGAAGACCAGGCTGCATAGAGAGGGCGTTCATTGTTTCACACCAGGTGATAGTGTAGAGGTGGTGTCACTTAACCCGTGGGATGCAGAGAGGAACAATGGGCTAAATCTGGCCTGGGGGGCTGCAGAGAGAGACCCCGATCCAGATCGTGGTTTCCCCCAGTGCTGGAGAAAGGGGTCGGGGCTCCTGGCACAGATGGGCACGGCAGGGAGGGGGCAGTGCCACTTGTGCTGGAGCAGCCTTGCCTCAATCCCAAAACCAGGTACAAACCACACAAAGGGCAGAAAGGGAGTCACTGAAAGACATCCCGAGGGGCCGGGGGGGCTGGAAAGGCCATGATCCCTGCTGGAGGAATCCAGCTGCCCAGCTGCTCAGGGTGCAGGTACAGAAGGGGACACCAGGGAGTCCCCTGGGTGGATGTGCCCCGTCACCTGCCAGCGAGGTCCTGGGAGCTGCTGCCGGCCAGCGGGGCGGCCTTGTAAAGTCATCACAGCATGTTTCCCACTTAAATAACTGTGGGCAGTGAACGAACAAGCCCGGAGCCAAAAAACGTGCTACCTTTTTGTTGCAAAACTCATTTACAGCCACAGAGAGACCAGGGACACTTTGGGATCAGCAACGGGCCAGCTCTCGACAGTGAAAAGCCCTGTAGAAGGGCACTTATGGGGACACGGATCTATGAGCTCCCAGTGAAGGATGAAATTGTGTTTCCACAGCCAGGTTTGCCGTCTGGGCCGTGGAGTTTGGGTCTAAATACCGCGGGACCCCCCCTCCCAGCCCCGATGCTGGGATTTATGGCGGTGCCACCAGAGGGTGCCATAATAATATTTAATGCACGATGGCTCCGCACCGCGGGGTGGCCAGCAGCCCGTGCAGAAGGGAGAAACCAGAATTATCCTGGGCAAGGGGCTGACACAGGTTGTGGAAATATTTTTAATGATCCATAGGTGGGAAAAAAAAAAAAAAAAAAGTGAATTTTTGCCTTGTTTTCCTTTTTGAATAAAAGCAGGGAAAAGGTGACTGCTGTCTTCACCTTCTGCTCTCCGTCTCCTTGGCTTGCTCGGCAGAGAAAAGCCCCACCAGGTGCCATGTGAGCAATGCCAAGGGAACCCCCGCTCTGCTCTTGGTCCTTTTCCATGGTGAACTCTCCATCCGTGTGTGGAGAAGTCCAGCCTGGGGCTCTGAGCTGCTCCCCACCATCCCTCCAGACACCAAGGGAGCCGTGGAGCATCCAGGCTTGGACCAACTGCTGGTTTCGGCAGTCCCACGCTGGTAGGCTCTTTGATTTTTCTGCTTTTGATATTTCTATCAGTGTTACTGGCCCCGCTGTGCGATAACACAACACAGTCTTTCTCGGGGCTGCAGCTCAATTGCTTGCTGCACATCTGTATGTGGCCGTACATCTGTACACATGCACAGCTGTATGTCCAGACACAGGATGCATATGGGTCCCAGCCTCAGCCCCATCAGTGGTGGCTCGGAACCTGCTTCTGTTCACCCATGTGGCAGGGAAGCAGCGGGAGCCTTGGAGGGTGTTCAGGCTTGAGCTGCTCATGTCTGTGTGTATTTGTGCACAGTTAAACTTTCAGGAAAGCAAAGCACATGTGGATGTAAACCCAAATAAGAGAGGCTGGGCTGCACATGGGTATTGTCGTGCCTGAGGGCTTCAGACCTGGGGACACCTGCCCTGATGCAGAGAGGGGACGGTCCCTGGTCCTGCTGACCCCTTTCCCATGCAGTTCATTAAACAGCACATCCCAGCATGTTCATCTGATTTATGGTGGTTCATATAGCATTTCTTAATATTCCCCTAGCCATATGTTCAGTCCCAGTGCATGCTGTGTTGGTCTGTGTCTGGGGATAGAGAGACCCCAAATAACAAGCCACGTGTGTCCTTGTGGGGTTTTGTACCAGCTATCCTGTGTCCTTATTGCTGCCACTATCTAAAAGGAGTTGAAAGGAGGTATACAGAGCCTTTCCCAGGGCCAAAGTAGATGGGGGTTAGTGAGGAGTGGTGCTAAGGCCAGGAAGAGGACACAAGCCCTGTTCAGATGAGACCAAGGTGCAGATGGACAAACCTAGCCAGTGGAGATGATGGAAGCTATGGAGAAACAGCAGTCCTGCCTTGGGCTGCTGCTGGGGGTCCCTGGGGGTTTCCCTGCCAAGGGACTCCCTCCTCCAGGGCAGCAGAAGCCATACGTGTGTGGGTTTCTGCAGGGCGAGGGGCAGGCTCCATCCCCAGTGCAGGGCAGGAGGGACCTTCCATGGGGCTGGGGTGTCTGTGCATCAGTCAAGATGTCACGCATTAGAGAGGGGCTTTGCAAGGACCCAAACCTGAGGGCCTGGGAGGTCTTAGCACTTTTTGTTCGGCTGAATCCTATCTGCTCTGTGTTCTTGCCTGGCCAGGGCTGCTGTGGAGGAAACAGAGTTTTCAGCTTCTGAAGAGCCTCTTTGTTTCTTTCCCAGCCATGATCTGGGACCTGGCTTGCATAAGACAAAATCTCTCCAGGCCATTTCGGGTTCCCAGCATAAAACTTCTGTTTGATCATAAATAAAGCTCAAGAAGCCTCATTCCTATAAAGAGAAGCTTTGTTCTGGCTGTAGAATGCATCGAGGCTCCTGCAGGCTGGAACAACTTAAAAACACCTTGGCAGTTGGGACAGACAGGGTAATGATCCCCTGGTGGGGAAAAATCTAGAGGTGACATAAACTGTTAAACATTTTTAGGATGTAATTATAGTATTATCTAATGCCTTTATGTAATATAGACAGGAATATCTATAGAGAGTGTCTGTGCTGGCTGTACGAGCTTTGGACACCTCCTGGCCCTTATCAAATGTTATGAACCCAGCGCAGATGCTGTTCTTCTGCTTTGAGTCCCACAAAAATGCATCCCAGCTTTCCACAGAGGAGCATCATTTTGCGTGAAGATGTCTCTCTGCCAGTCAAATGCTCGGCCTCTCTGCAAGAGCATCTCCAGACAGACAGCCACTGACATCCTGCCTGAGGCTGCAGCAGCTACTCTCTGGCCACAGCTCTTATCTTCAGATGCTGGGTAAAGGATTATATTCAATGTCACAAATAAGGACAAAGCTTTTTCAGCAAAACTTAGTCATATTTACGTATTTTTCATGATTGAATGTATCCATTATTGCTTTCCCAGAGTGTGATTTATTCCTTTGTGCATTGCTTTTTTGCTGAAAGCCAAAAGAGAGTGGAATCTTTTGTAGGACAAAGATGTGAGGCCAAAGACTTAGACTGATTTCAGCCTTCACATGAACCATCACTGCTGTCAGACAGAGGCATTTCTATAAAAATCCCAATGTAAATATTTGTTCTAAATCAGGCTCTTTCCTTTTGCCTTGACTGGAATATAACCGAGGGAGCTTATGAAATGCTGTATCGTTTCGAGATTAATTGCTACTGAAAGTTGCAGGATTTGTTGTCTGCCCTGCATGCACCCTCCTGGGATATTCTCCTCCCGATTTAGTTTCTTTCCTCAAATTCTTTCTCCCCAGACAGTGACTTTCGCAAAGGCCAAACTATTTTCCTCCCCTAAAAGCGTATCTTGTTTGCTAGCCCCCCCTGTCCCGCCAGCAGACTGACTGGGGGGGTTTGATGAAGGGAGATGAATATTTGCCTCTACTAACAGTTGGATTATTCTCACTTTTCAGATGCCATCTGTGTGACAGGGTTTGGTTTGCACTAAATACAGCCTGTGGGCTGAGCTGAGAACACAGATTGCTGCACCACTACGTTAAATAATCACCACTAAAGCCTGGTTCATCAGAGAACTTTAGGCTGCCACGGAGGCTTTTTGGGGTGGTGATGGTGGTGGGGGGAGATGCAGCTCACTTCCACATCAGGATGCTGAAATCAGATTTTAATTTAAGCTTTGCTGATGCTCTCTGTTGGCAGAGCTGTCACCTGGGATCCGCAGGGCTTCTCACCTGTGGTTTGCAGGCAGGGTGACAGCAGCAGGCAGGCAGGGGTGGGAACCCACTAGAGATCTGTTCCTCCTGTTCCCTGGTTGGGTTAGTGCAGAAAAGGGGCTCTCACTGCCTGTCCCTTTGTCTTTTCTTTCTGTCTTTTCAAGCCCTCTCTGCTGTGGGCAGTTTCAAACCCACGCCGAACAAATACTGTAAGTTCAGCAACATTTTACATCACAAATCACCAGGCACAGACCCGTGTCCCGCCGGTTGCAGCTCTGAAGCATACACACACACACACACACACACACACGATGCAGAAATGTCCTTTTAATCCCTCTGCCCCTGCAGAGGAATGGCAGAGCTCCAGAGCCTGCGTGAACGTGTGGAGATCCCTGCCCTTCGGCTGTTACTGTAAAGTACATGAAAGTATTTCACCCTTGCAGTAGCTCCTTGCATTTGTGATCAGTACAGTAATTACAGTATGCTGCTTGTAGCTGATCTATCTTTGCATACAATGAGGAAAAGAACCGGAAGGTTTAATTCACCTTCTTGAACTTTAACAAAATATTTGTGGGTTTTTTTTCCCACTAAATACCGCACTTGCTGTGAGTATATCTACATTAGTCTTCTACAAGATCTGTTGGCATCCATGTATTTCCATGCCACGTGAGAGGACTCGGCGCGCTCATGAGCTCAAGTGGCGGCTCTTTCTTGGTCTCCTCTTCCTTGAAAACTTTGATTTCAGCCAGTTGAAGAAGCCACCTTTTGCTTTCAACTCAAACTCTACGGGGAAGTGGTCGCTCACCCCCAGCGCCTGCAAGACAAGGGCACAGAGGGGTTGGGAGCCACTTGGCCACGCTCTTTCCAAACCCTGTACCAGAGGGTTTCACCGTGGTGCTGGGGAGGTGGACGTGGGGAGGTGCAACGTGATCATTGCATCCCTTTGGGGAAGGATACAATGGTTTTATGGACAAGACCATGTTCAAAACTGCCTGGATACCACTGGCTTTGTGCTCCTGCCTCAGCCCACAGCCTGGGCTGTGCCTACCTGCTCCTCGGTCATCTGAAAGTCCTTCTGGAAATCAAAGATGTTGACAGACTGTGGCACGATGGCGTGGATGAGCTTCTGCCCGCTGACCACGATCCTGCAAGGAGCAAAGGAGCGAGGTGCTGTTACGGGGTGCTTGATCAGCAGCAGCCATGCTACACCGAGCTGGTGGCCTTGACGGAGTCACAGCTATGTATAGTTTGTCTATAGTTTCCCATGGGCTGCCTACTTAGAGACACCAGCATGCACCTGCTTTCTGCTGAGTTTGGCTGATTGCTTTCCTCGGGACTGAGACCCCTAAATACCTTGGTGTGTGTTGGCCTCGGAAGCCAACGTTACGTGACTTGGATCTAAATCCACCTCAATAGCGCTGCGAAGTTCTAAGCTGTACTTTGGATACAGAAATCATAGGACACCAATGACTGGAGTCTCAGTGAAATCCTGCTTCGACCTAGAAGCTCATTCTGCAAGAGGTTTATGTCTTGCCTTTCTCTGGGCTCTAATAAGCTGATGTATTTACTGTTCCAGCCGAGGGAGCTGCAGGGAACAGCCCGACTCGCCAAGTGCCCGGGGAAGGTGAGGTGTCCCTCCTCCTGAGCAGAACTGGATTTTGCATTTGTCAATCCAAATTACGAATGCAAGAGCAAAAACCATGGCACAAAGCCATCACTAGGAGCACCTTCCACCTGGGTGCCTGCAGGGCTTCCTGCAGATGAGAAGTGCTGCGTAATTTCTTGTCATTTATCTCCACCTAAGTCACAACAACAGCTAGTTCTTGCATGAAACCTTGCCCTTTCTGCAAAACTGCTTGCCAACAATCCTGCAAAGTGCTTTGTGTTCCCGACTAGCAGTATTCAGATCTCGTTTCCCCTTGGACACTGTTTTATCTTTGAAGGCCTCATGCAGATTTGCTTTATCTGACAGTCACTGACACCTTTCCATGTATTTTTTTTCTCTCAGAAAGTCATAAACACGTTTGGCAGTGAACCCTTTACCTGTCATATGGGCAGCTGGTGCTTCTCTTCACCGTAGTGTCATTTTTGTCGCCGATTAGCCAGACAAATTCGGAATAAGTCCTCAGCCGGATGTTCTTCCACTGCTTTTGGGGAACGTAGCTGCATCCAGCATTAAAGTCCCCCATGAAGATGAAGTTCTGGAAGGTAGGAGGGTTTTCAAAAGTAATCACGAGGACAGCTCTTCAAAAGAAGACTGGCAAGGACTTTTAAGGTCAACAGGTGATCCCAATAGCCCACACAGCTCAAATAGTGAGTGCTCATTGAGGGCAGCGGGGCTTCTCCTTTCTGCTGGGCTCACCACCAAGGCATGCTGACAAAACAGCAGTTTTATCACGAGCTCAAGCTTACCGGTCAAAATGTGGAGAACTTGATGAAAAGACATTAGAGAGATACTCAAAACCTGGGGCTCGCTATCAAGGGTTTTAAGGTTATCGGGCTGTGAATAGTGAAGAGCGTGCCAAGTGACTCAGTACCAAAGCTGCTGTCAGTAACACAGATGTGTCAACTAACCTCGGTTTTCCAGCGCTGTTTCACATCTAGGTACACATCATAGAGCTCGTCAATCTCCCGTACCGCTGTCTCCGGTGTGGTGTGCAGAGGGATTACAGCAAACTCTTTGACAGCTTGAAAAGAAGGCGAAAGAACAGGAAAAAAAATGCATTGGTTAAACACGGACTGAATCACAGAGAAACAGAGAGTGACTGGGAAGCAAGAAGGTTCTTCTGAAGAAGAAACAGCTTCTGTTCTGGCTGTGGGTCAGAGGTGGCCGCTGTGTGGTTGCAGGGGGCTCCCCATCAGCTGAGCTGTGAGGTGAAGTGCTGCGTTGGGGCAAGGCAAGCCCTGCTCTGACACCCACGGCAATGGCTGCTCCTGGGGCCGTGCCAGTGGCATGGGGCACATCCACGGAACCACTTTCCTGGGGCTGCTGGTGTGCACCGAGCTGCGGGCGATGCCAGAGGCAGCAGCCCCTAAAGCAGATGCCGCTCTTGTAAGGAAACGCAGCGTGGGGTCAGGATAAGTCCCTTTTTGCCTGCCCTCACCACGTGCCCGGGTCCAGCTGGCACCATCAGGGTCCGTGAGACCCACCAGTGGGAGAAGGAGTTGTTTCTGAAACGTCTCACCGGTTTTTGGAGACTGGAACCAGACGGCGAAGGGCTCTCTGGAGAAGGCATCCTCATCCCCAGGCTGGGTGTCAGGGTACTGGTAGGTTTGTTTCACTGATACCAGCTGTTGTCTGCAGCAGAATGAACAGGATGGGGGATGTCACTCTCGTAGCTCGCTGGGACATGTCTAACGCTGACTGTGCTCTGACCTGGAGCCTGATGATCCCCACACACGCACAGCCCATCCCACCCGCACAACCTGCACCTCCCCAGCTCTCTTGGAGCAAAGTGACCTCGGCCGTGTCCAGCCCGTCTCTAGAGGGCTGTGGTGGGAGGGGGCAGAGGAAGGGGCTGGCTGGTTGGCGAGGGGAGCTGGCTCACCTGTAGATGAAGGCGTACTGCTCCTTGTAGCTCTTCCTTCCCAGCCTCTCGCTGATCACACAGCTGTATTCCTCCTTCGACCCTTTCAGCTGGCTGGGAGGAAAGTGGTTTTCCTGAGTTTATTTCTGTGTTCACAAGGGGTTGAGGAAGAGATAGTTCTGCCTGTGCCCGAGGGTATGGGATGTTGCCTTCCTGCTCCCTCCCCTGGCCCCAGTCCTGGCAGGCAATCCCCAGCCTAAATCAACTCCTAGCCTTGCAGAAAGGTGGCTGCTCTGCCGCAGCCGGTGCCAGCCTGTCCCTCCCTTCTGTTTTCTTCTGAGAATTAATCTTTAACAAATGGAATCTCATTTTGTTTTAAAAATACATGTCCTACAGTGATCTGGAGCTGGTTTTGCTCATGACCTTCAGTGAGGCTGCCAGAGCCTGGTCCTTCCTCGACGGCTGGGACAGAGCCCAGACCCTGGGCTCTTGCCCCGGTGCTGAGCAGAGCACGGGCTCTTTCCAAGCATCATTCCCAATATTTGCCTCCTTGCCCATGGACACCCTACCTGGTGAGCTTCTGCACCAGGAGAGGACAGACACGGTTCTTGTTCTCCTTTATTTCCATCAGCAACGTGATGTCGCAGCGAGAAATGATCTGCGGGGGGAAGGAGCAGAAGCAAGTTTGCACGCGGTGGGTTTTGGAGAATTAGAAAGACTCCAGAAAGAAGTGGTTACTGGTGCAGGGGAAGTCCTTTGTGGAAGAAGTGGAGCTCAGCCTGGGGTCGCAGGAGGGAGGCAGCAGCTGAAGCGAAGCCCTTCTGCTTTCAGAGCCACCCCACGCCGTGACAGGCGCTGGGAGAGGGAACTTGGAGCAGAGCGGTTTTGGGTTTGTTGAAAAACTTTTGTGCGTGCCCCTGAGGAGGAAGCGTGGAGGGGAAGGGGCAGCGAGAGCCACTGCTGTGATCTGCCCTCCCCTGCCACTGCTGGGGTGCTCCCTGCAGCCCCCCACTCCTACACTCACCCTTGCTTTTCTCCCTGCTTCAGACCAGTGCTGTGCACAAGCATCCCAATTCAGTGGGTTCCCCAATGGTTGTGGCAGGAGTTTTTTGGGGGGGGGCAATGAGGGGAGCCAGTCAGGGTCTATCATCAACCCACTGCAATGGTTTTCATCCTCTTTCTGGTGTATAATGCCCCCAAGGTCCTATGGCTGTGCTGCACCTTCCGAAATCTGTGTGTGCTCTCGGCATTCGCCTGTCCCAGTCATCTGTTGCAGACCCCCC
>JAHREE010000233.1:2321548-2344346 GCA_033628505.1 Tringa tobata
GGAGTGATTCCCTCTGCTTTGTTGACAGTGGCAGCCACTTCCCCATTTCCAAGCTCCGCGCCACCTCCCATCCCTAACAATGCCCATGTCCTTCAGTAGTCTGCCCCAAGGTAATTATGGGTCTTAGGGGTCCTGTGCTGGAGTCCCATTGCTGCAGGTGTGCCAGAGCCCAGGGCACACAAGAGCTGGTGCTGGACCCCCGTCCCACTGCAGCCCTGCCAGCGCCGCCTCCACCGTGGCCAAATTTTGGTCATTAAAACCTGTCTGAGCACTCACGAAGCAATCCAGCTGTCGTTGGCTGGGCTGACCGGCATCACTTAGTGTTAAAATTGCCCAGAAATTCCCTTTCTGAAACTTTATTCGCAACTGCTCGCTGCTTTACCCTGTCTTGGTTATGGGGCTGGTGGCAGATTGGACAAGTCCAAGGTGGCTGTTGCTGAAATCATTTTAGATGTGGCCGAACCCATTCACATCATCATCTCTGCATAATCAGAAAGGAAATATGAAATCCAAAAGGAAATATAAGATTACAAACACTGGGTCCTTGTGGGATGAGTCTGGGCACACCTGGCTTGACCTGGGGCATCCTCACACCTCTCCCGGACCCCGTCCTGCCAGGACCCCGTGCCCCCGGGGTTCATGGAGGGACCTGAAGCGTAGAGGAAAGGCAGCCATGAGGAAGCTGTCTCCCCTCCCTCCAAAGCCATGGTTTCACTGGAGCGTTTTGGAGGAGCGCATGGCGGCTCCGTGAGTTTTCCTTATGGGAAAAGCCTCCCGGCGCCACTGGTTTGGTTTCTGTGGTGACTCCCTCTGCTAAATGCCTCATTACAGGGTGAGTTAGTGTTTTTGATATTTTTAGATGCTGCTCGGCACAGCAAACACAAGTGCTCAAGACTTTATAATTAAAGCAACTATTTTGGCAGTTGGATGTTGCCAAGCTGGAGCCCTTGGTTTGAAACCTCCTTCTTGCAGAAGGATGCGCCGTGACAGCACCCTGTCCTGGTGAGGGCATGGTCATGCCGGGAGGGACAGGGTCCCTGTGGGTACCTACCTGCCCTGTCAAGAGGGACACAGGGGCTCAGGAGGCACAGCTGGGGTCGGCTCTATTTTTTTGTAATCTGCAAATCTGGAGCCATGGGCTCCCTGCGCCACTGGTCCCCCAACAGAGGTGGCAGGAGTGGACCTGCTGGGCAGGCAGGGTGGCGTGATGGGGACGAGCGTGTCAGGGCTCATCCTACTGCATCCACTGTGTCCTTGGTGCATCTGGGGTGCATCCCTCCTCCATCCCCACCACGGGAACCACTTGTCCCAGCACCCAGCCATGCCCTGACAGGTTGGGCAGAGCCTGCCTGAGCCAGCAAAGCCTATTTCCCTTCACGGTCTGAGAGCTAAACCTAAAAATAACCTTGTTATCTTCCACTTGATCCAAATCAACATCAGCCCCAGCTATAAATAGCCGAGTGTGTGTCTAGGTGGATCGATGTTGGGAGAAGGGCTGTCTGTGGGGGTGGGTTGCAGGGGACAGGGGGGTTGTGGGGTCACTGTCCCCCGTGGAGGGCTGGCCCCGCTGCAGGGGGGTCTCTGCACCAAGCTGAAAAGTCTCTGCTTTGCCCCCACCACAGGGTCCAGGTGCTACCTGTGCTGGGAAGAGCTGTGGCCCCAAGGTATCTGCACGTCTGCCGATGGGCGAGGAGGTTCTGTCCTGTTGCAAAACAGGTCCCAAAAATAGTCTGGGATGAGCGCTGAACAAACACCAGTCCCTGCGCCCTCGCTGACATGGGGCCTCGTGCAACACGTTACCTGAAAATCCCCCGGCACCGCTACAGCTGCAGGACCCTGTCCAAGGGGCCGTGGTGGGGGTCCTACCTGGTCTCATCCTGCCCGTGGTCTCATCCTGTGCCAGCATGCCAATGCCGTGCCACCCTGGGCTTGCTGCTTCCCCTGTGGTGCCCCACGATGGCCAAGGGCAGGCTGCTGGCACCCCCTAATTTAATACCTGCACCCCAGGTTTGGCTGCTCCCCCGTGCTGGGTTCCCTGGGGAGGTTTCCCCAGCCCCTGCCAGGCTGCAAACACGGAAGAAGCTTTGGGATGGAGGCAGCAAAAGAAACTGTTCCCCTCGTGGGTCAATGAAGAGGGATGAGTAGCTGGGTGGGGAGGTGGGAATGGGAACTTCAGCTGCTCCTTGCAGGTTAAGGAGGAATTACTGTGCCAGTTAATCCCTTGGCTCAGCCCCCGGGAATGGCCGAACTGGGACAAATCCCTGCTTTCACAACCGCCTGTACATGCTGGGAAGGGACTGCTGTCCCCTTACAGCACGGCCAGCTGTCCTTGTCCCCATCACTGGGGAGCAATGTCAAGCCAACGCATTTCATACCTATCCCAAAGCGTGGTTTCCTCTGGCCTGGGCTGTGGCAGCTGCCTGTGGTTCTCCCCAGTTGCTCTGGGGTGGGAAAACCCCACAGAAACATGCTGGGTGGGGGAACCAACGCCGAGATCCGCAGCATGCCAACGGGGAGCCTGGCCCTGCTCCTGGCATCAGCAGGCAGAGGTGGCAGCGGGGCAGGAGGGACTTGGGGCAGCCTGGCACCCCACCAGCCACTATGCCACCTGCTAGCGGGTTTGGAAACTGGTGCCCTGCAGGGGGGACAGGCTTTCCTGGGTGCTGCTGTTGGTTAGGTCCTCCAGGCTGGGATTGTTTTGGGGCTCGGGGCACAAGCAGCTCTTTGCAGCGGGGCTGGAGCTGCCCTGGCTTTGCAGCGGTGCCCGGGCAGGGCAGGGTGCCCACGGCGTCCCCGGTGCCTCATGCTGGGCCCCAGCCAGTGCCCTTGCAATTCCTTCTCTGAGCACTGAAATTAGCAACCGACATCAAAGAGGAGCGGGGAGGAAAAAAAAAAAAAAAAGAGAGGTAGAAGCTTTGTTTACTTGAATCAAAAATAATTTGTGGCACTGCATCTTCTTCCAAGGCAAACAGAGCAGGAGCCCCATCCGTGCTAATTTGGGAAGGTGAAAGGGAGTTAAATAAAAACATGAACCTCTGACAGGGAAACAACCAGTCTCTCGTGCTAAAATAGAAGCGCGGACGCTCGTCAGCTTGATATGGAGGAGCTGGGGAAGGTGGTGTGAAGTCCAGGGCAGCGGGAGGGAGGCACAGCCAGTATCAGGCAATAAAACCTAACGTCACCCTCTGCCGAGCCCTGTGCCAACAGCTGAGGACAACCCGAGCCCTGGGTGGGCAGGGCAGGGCTGGCGTGATGGCATGGGGGGTCTGCTTGTCTTTGTATACAAGGATTATATATATATATGTATGTATGTGTGTGTGTGTGTGTTTCTGCCTGCTCCACCTGGGTCTCAGTCTGGGAGACACAACCCCCCCCCAGGAGCTAAGGGGCATAGTGAGGATTGCAGGAGGTGAAGCGTCACCTCCTGTCACCCCGTCTCTCATGGGACCCCAAGGGGCTGTTGGTGTCCCCCGGCACAGAGGCTGGCACTGGGAACGTGTTTCACCGCCCCTGGCAGCAGCTACCCTGGGGACCACCTTGCAGAGGTTGTGGGAGGGCGTGGGGTGGTGGCACCCCCAGGGATGGGATCCCCGGAGGGATGTGGGTGCCGCTGCTGTGGGACGTCCCCTTTGGCTGTGTCCTGCTGCTGCTCCTCTGGGCACCCCGAGAACCCAGGGGAAGCCCCGAGCTGTGAGATGCTGCTGCGTGATGGGGAGCCGAGCGGTGTCAGAGCCAAAGCAGAGGTGGCCTTCCCTGCTGCTGGGCGAGGTGGCAGCAATCGCTGCCTCTGATGCCGAGTGTCACCAAGTGGCTGCCGAAAGGCCTCTGGTGCGTCACCGCGCCACCAGCACCCGCTGCCGTGGAGGTGTGACCGTAGGGAGCTGGATATGAAAACCAGCCGCTTTTATGAGCAGAGCGATGTGTTTGTTTGGGCAGCGGGGAGGAGTGTGACATTCGTACCTGCCGTGGGAACAGCACGGGCTGCCCTGGGCTGCAAAGGCAACCTGTTCTGGTGGGTTTCCATATTCTCTGGAAAGGGCCCTGGGAAGCGCTCCCACTGTCCATCCACCCCACCACCAGCCCAGGGACTCCCCAGTGCTACAAAACACTGCGGTGCATCAGAGGGGATGGGACATCCGTGGCTTCTGCTGGGGCAGGGTGGGGATGGAGGACCTGCCAGTGGATTTTCTGGAGCTGCTCCTGTGCAGCCACAGGAATATTCTCTGTTAGGGAGGGTGCTGGTCTTGGCCTTGCTCTCTGCGGCCCCACTGCAGCTTTCCTGTAGCCAAATGCAATTAAAAAGATGCCCATAGGGTCAGGCACTTAATAATAGCACCTGGCCTCTTCTCTGCACCCTTCTGGGACAAGGACATGGTCCTGCCCGTGGTGGCGATGGCTGTCAGCAGGACTAAATGATGTGTGATGGTGGGGCACCAAAGTACCAGGCAGTAGGGGCCACAGAAACCCCATGCCATTGGCACTGGGCATTGTTTTCTTCCAGAGGTTCCTGAATTAATGGTAGAGATGAGTCTCAGCTGTGCAGAGACATGGGTTGAGCTGGTGGAAGGGTTTTGAGCAGCAGAGGATGTGTGTCCCTGTGAAGGGATGACCTTCAGCCCTGGTTTTGTCGAGCAGAAACGTGCCGCCTCACCAGCTGCCTTCTCACCTCCTCACCTGCGTGGTGTTTTGTAACTTGGCACGGTTTGGCTTCACCTCCCCACCTGTGAGATGGGGACTGGCAAGCAATTAATACTGTGGAAGTCCCATCTCACAGGAAAGGGATTAATGGCTCGCCAGTATTTTTAGGTAGCAAAGCCTGAAATTATCTGAAATTGGAGCAAAGGGGAGCGCGGCGCCGGGGAGGTGAGGGCTGCAAGGGTGGCCGGCTGAGCTGGGCTGGCAGGGGAGTGCCCAGCTGGAGCTGCAGGAGCGAATACCAAGGAAAACAAGTGCATGTGCAAAATCCAAAGCAAACAAAGCCACCCACGCCCCTGAAATCTGCACCTTTGCTAATGACAGGGCTGGTTGGCACAGGTCGGCTCTCCAAAGAAAGCCGGCGCGCGTCTGTCCGTGCCAGCTTCTTAAAATAACCGGATAGCAGGCGTGCTCAGCGCGAGGAGACTAAACCAAAGGCAGTTCCTCTCTGGCGTGATCCCGAAGGGGAGGGCTCTGGGACGGCAGGCGTGGGGGCTGAGGCACAGCATCACCTCACCCGTCTCACCACCAACCGCCGCATCTTGCAAGGCTGGACCTCACGCACCCCTCCCATGGCTGCCCGTGCCACCACGACTTTCTCACCTGGGGCAAATGTAGGCTGATGTCATCTCTAACGATATGACACATGGCTTTACCCTCCCCCCCTCAAGGGTGTTTCTTTAATTGAAAAATTGGGCTAAAGAGAGACCTTCCACCAAGTGCAGTTAATTGCTAACAGGAGCAGGGAGTTTGTGGGGCACTAGCCCAGATGCAGGGATGGAGCCAGGGTAATTCAGCAGTCTCTCATTCCCTTCCCATCCAGGTAAAGTGGCGATATTTATTTTATTTTTTTAAAAAGGAGGATGCTGGCTGTGCTCTTGCAGAGCCTCTCAGAAGCTGGGTTGTGGCATAATTGGGAAATGCTGCAGCTGGAGGCCGGTCCCAGGGAAGAGGTAGGGGACAATGGGGGGACATGGTGGAGGGGGTGGCCAGGGGGCTGCTGAGCCCACAAAATGCTGCTCTGGCACTGCCTGGCCTCCAGGCAGGGTTTTTCCCTGCAGCAAGTGCTGTGGGTGCCAGCTCCTCCCTGCCCTGCCAGCAGTGGGGCTGAGCTGGACCAGCCTGCGGCCATCCCCAGGGACCCCCGAAGTGCCAAGTCCCGGCTGGGTGCCAGCCCTGGGAGCTGCTCCCTGTTGGAGCGGGGCACTCCCTTGGATTGTCCTTGGGTCCCCATTTGCCTCCGGCTGGTAACGGCCCCATGGCTGGGAACACTGACAATGTTTACCCGCGGGGCACGTTCCCTGACGTCACCAGGACTGACAAGCGCTATCTGAGTCACCGGCACTAAATCTACCCCCTTCCGTGGCAGCGACACAGCACCTTGCGTGGGGACGTGCCTGCTGCCCCTCTCCTGGCCGCAGGTGAGCAGAGACAACCCATGGTGGCACGTGGGTTTCTGGGGTTTTTGTGTTGCACGGGCCCTGCTGCTCCCCGCTGAGCGCGCAGCCCCCGAGAGACCCTGGGGTGTGGGGGGGTGACCAGGTTGTGGTGCAGCCCCTCTCTGTGCCAGGCCTGAGCAGTGTTGCTGTCTGTACCAGGCACGTCCTTCATGCACAGAATCGTAGAATGGTTTGGGTTGAAGGGGACTTTAAAGACCACCGAGTTCCACTCCCCCTGCCATGGGCAGGGACACCTCCCACCAGACCAGGTTGCTCGAAGCCCCATCTAGCCTGGCCTTGAATGCCTCCAGGAAAGGGGCATCCACAGCTTCTCTGGGCAACCTGTTCCAGTGTTTCACCACCCTGACAGTAACGAATTCTTCCTAATATCTAATCTAAATCTCCCCTCTTTCGATTTAAAACTGTTACTCCTACTCCTATCACTTCCTGATAAAGAGTCCCTCCCCAAGGCCAACCCTGCAGCAAGCCCTGTCACATGCTGGTGTCACTTGGCAGAGAAGGGGACTGTGTAGAACCCTGGGGGAGATGGTAAAGCTGTGGGCATCCTGGGGAGGACACACTCCAGCTCTTGTCCAGGGCAGTTACGGCAGCCAGCTGTGCCTGGGCTTGTACCGGCTGGCACAGCTCCATGGTTAGCAAAGAGCAGATGGCAGTGGTTGGGGTGATGATCACTCCTACAGACCCCAAGAGGACACCCCTTCCCCAGTGCAGGGTGTGAGGAGGGAGCACACCCAGAACCAGACCTTCCTGGCAGGCCTGAGGGATAGTGATGCATCCCACGGGATGCACTGGGGCCAGCACTGGAGCGAGAGCTGATGGAACCCAGAGCTGTTGCTGGGGTGGCACGGCTCAGCCCTGCCTGGGACAGAGGACACTGGTGTGGGTGAGTCTCTTGGGAAGCCATCGGCTGGCTGCAGAGGGGGATGTCAGTGCAAGGCTTTTTCCTGGAAAATCATTAAGTGTTTGACTCAAGTCGTTCCCTGGGGGAAGCGAGTGCAGCCTGGTGTCCCGCTGAGCTGCGTAGCGGGGAGGTGATGGCACATCCGTCAGGGTCACCCCCACCATGTGGGACACCACGGCCTCCCACAGCGTCAGCACAGGGGGACGCCATGCAAACCATGATAAATTGGTCCCTGACAGGAGCCCACGCTGTGAGGAGTCATGAGTGTGCCTGGCAAGAGGCTTTGGGTTTTGCTCTGTGCGTCACCAGCCCAGGGGGTGACTTCTCTGTGGCTTCTCCCCAGCATGCTGGCAGATGATGGCCAATTTTGCCTGTGCCCTGCACTGCGCCCTGAGTGATGTGAGGGTGATGGTGGCCGCCGCGGTAGCCCAGAGAGAAGGGCTGCCCTCTGCCTTGCGTCTCTCTGGATTTCTCCCTGTGTGGTTTCTCCAGAGGGCTGAAGGCTTTGAATCGCTGAAACCAGCACAGTTGAACCCAGAACTCGCCCCTGCCCAGCTGGGCTGTGTGCCCAAGTGAATATAGAGCAGGGGCACAGGCACTTGCCTCCTCCCCTCCTGCAAGAGCCCTCACCACTAGCCTGGGAAAGGTTCATTTCCTCGGGCATATTATCATCTATTAATTAGGTAACGGACACTGTTGGTTGAGGTTTGGGTTTCACCTGCCGTGATGTCAAATCGAGGTCAGGCTCTTGGCTTGGTCCCTGCCATGCCTGCCCTCATTTAAAGGCTGTGCCCCGCAGCCATCGCTCGGGCAGCATCTCCGCTGCCTGCCCTGTCCCCCCGTGCTTGGCGTGGGCATGGCTTGGTATGGCTCTTTGTGCTACAAAAGCTTCTCCTCAGCTCTCGGGAATGGGGAAGGAGCACGGATGGTCTCCAGGGCATTCCCCCAGGATCCGGGTTCAAGGCATGAGGGACTGTATGGTGGTCGGGATGACCTTGGCATTGCCCCACGCTCACTAGTTTTGCTGGGCGAGGGAGGGAGCTGGCACTGCAGTGGGATGGCAGTGCTGGCCATGGCCCATCCCCGTGCCCAGCAAGCCCACAAGCTATTTTTACAGCTCAAAAACAGTGTGGTCCTGATGCCATGGATTAGCAAAGGTACTGGGATGGATCAGCAGCTTCCTCATGGTCTGGAAAGGTGCAGGGAGCCAAGGACTGGTGCTGGGGGTCTCTGAGGACCCTGAGGGGGCTCCCACAGCCTGATTAGCTGTTGAGACCCAGAGACCATACGTGGAGCAGGGGTGACACGCAGCCAGGCTTTCCCTGGGACACATCCTGATGAATTCCCAGCAGAGGTGGCTGGGGAATGCCCACCCCAGCCGGGATGGAGGGGAGCCGGCTGCCCTGTGAGGACTCACTGCACTGCTGCCGGCATGTCCACTCCTCGTTGCAGCCCTCCTCTTCTATTTTAATTTGCTTTTCTCGTTTGTTGCATTGTTATTTTGTTCTGAAAGAGCTTTACGAGGCCACTTTGCATCCGGCCCGCTGGGAGGAAGCAGGGCCACCCCTCTGCTCTCCCCGCTCCCTGGTGCAAGGAGGCATTTCTTTTCCCCCTTTATTTTAGTGCTTTGATGTCCTTATAATTTATTTTTGCAGCAGACTTGTTTTCATGATAAAATGGAAATGTTTCCCGTGGGTGGCTTTAAAATGAAAGGCTGAATGAGGAGGCTAAAAATAGCCCCCCATGAGCTGCTGGCTGCCTGAGCCGCTGGGCTGGGCAGGGGCTGCCTGCCCCCTGAGCCAGGGAGGGGACCCGGTGGTCCCTGAGGCTGTCACTGCAGGGACCCCCGTTGATGGTTAACCCTCCTTGCACCGGAACGTGTGAGCGCGTTCACGGGCCAAGCTCTGGGTTGGTTTTCTCTGGAGCTAAGCCTGGTTATGCTGTGCTTGGGACAGACGTCCCTGCTCCTGGTGTGAGCCCGTGTTGGCTGGGTGGGGACATGGAGAATCCCCACGGAGCCATTGCTGATGGCATGGAGCACACAAGGCAGCTGGGGCAGTGTCAGCGAGGGGGTGCTGAGACCCTCAGCCGGGAAGGAGAAAGCCTGGAGCTGATGATTAGGATGAAGGTAAAGGGCCACGACTCAGTAGCTGGGTTTGCCCAGCCCCTGCCTGGCTGCCAGCCCCGACCTCTCTCCCTAGGGCTGTACCAAGGGCCACCTCTGCTGGATCTGGATGTGTCCTGGGTAGGACATGGCTCTCAGCCTTTATCCACTGGAAGCGACGCTGCTGGGGAGAGTTCTCCCAGTAATGCCTCTCTTTACATGAACCAGCTGCCCCACTAGTGGGAAAGTTCAGCTCCGTTTACCCTGTTGACTCATGTTCTTCCCTTTCATCTTCTCTCAGATGTAGCTTATTATATGGGGCTATAAATAGGGCTGGCTCCTGGTTACATGTGCCCAGCTATTACCGTTTCTCACCCAGGCGTGACGTGAGCAGCTAGCCTCCCGGCAGGGATGCGTAACGCTTCGTTATGGCTGTGGGAATAGGAGTGGGCGGGTGGGTTTGTCTGTGGCTGCCTCCTCCTTTTATTTTTTGATGGCAATAACTCTGCGGGTGCCTTTGACTGAATCGCATCACAGCATCCCTTTCTGCTGCTCTCCCACACCTCTTCTGTCCTCCAAGTGCCTCCTGCTGCCATGTGCTGGGGCACCACTGGCTGGCTCCCACTGTCCTGGAGCTGCAGAGCAGAACCATCCGGACTGTGACCTTGCTCTGCAGTAGCTGTGAGCGGCTGGGCAGCGTGGCAGGTCCCTGTCACTGGGGTCAGGGGCGATGCAGCCACTTGGCATCCCACGCTTCAGTAGCATCTCAGCAGGATCCAACATACATGAGGGAATTAGGTTTGTTCAGCCTTGAGAAAAGAGGGCTTAGGGGAGACCTTATCACCATGTTCCAGTATTTAAAGGGTGGCTACAAAGACGATAGAGACTCCCTTTTTTACAAGGAGTCACATGGAAAAGAGGAGGGATAATGGGTACAAGTTACTCCTGAGGAGATAGCAATTGGATACAAGAGGAAAATTTCTCACAATAAGAACAATCAGCCATTGTAATGATCTCCCCATAGAAGTGGTGGATTCCCCGTCACTGGACACTTTTAAGATCCAGCTGCACAGGGTGCTGGGCATCTTGTCTAGACCGTGCTTTTGCCAAGAAAGGGTGGACCAAATGATTCTTGAGGTTATCTTCCAACCTGGTATTCTATGATTCTATGATATTTCCTGAGCGTGGCCTCAGAGCCCTGTAAGCATGCCAGGAATGGCAGGGAGACCATCACAGGAGCTTTATTGCTGCGTAGGTGCTCTCAGGCTGTGATCGAGTCACCCTGAAGCCATCTCTGACGAGGAGGTGCCGGGCAGGCTGGCTCGGGACAGTAATGCTGCTGGGAGGCAGTGGCACGTCACTCAAAGGCGTTTGATATAAATAGATGGGAGGCTGAAACCGAAAGCTGTAATGGTGTGTGTGCCAGCACGAGACCGGAGCGGGTAAACACAGGTGGCTGCTGCGTCCGCCAAATGGATTCCTCCCGAAATGCAGCTCAGTGACACAACCGGTGTCCCACAAGTGTGGCCTGGTGACACAGATAGCCCCAGGCTGGCTGCGAGGTGGGGAGCATCAGCAGAACCCCCAGCCCTGCTGGGATGGCAGCCGGTCAGCAGGGCTGGGAAGTTATGGGCGTTGAGAATCCCGGCAGGGACTGACCTGATCCTGACCAAGAATGTTACGGTGTTGGGATGTTTGCTGGGGTAGCGGTCTCTGCAGAGCCTGGGATTTGGGGGCTGGTGATGCGGCTCACATCCCCCGAGGCGCGGTGAAGTCAGCCATTTACTTGGAAATTACTCTCGGCTGGAGGCGGACAAGGTTAAATTGCAAATGAAAGTCAAATATTTACAGCATTCAAATTAGCGCTGTGATCTGCCGGGCTGGGAGACCTTGTGCACCCGTTCCTGTGCTGCAGAGAAACGTTGGCAGCTCTGCCCTGCCCCGCTCCCAGCCACGGAGAGTGTGGACCCTGCTGGCCTCGCTTCCCAGCACTGCCCTTGAGGGATACCAGTTCCCTACGTGTTTTCGGTGCCAGCCCCCGGTGGGTGAAGGTGCTGGGGTGCGCTGCCAGGTCTTTAATGCCAGGAAGAACAATGATCTCCATTTAGTGGATCCGCTCCATAATAGCGACTATTGTGACTTTTGCATTCCTCAGTCACCATGTGGGTGGTTAATTACCCTTGCTCTTAAGTAAACAGATAATTGTGCCTTACTGAAGGATGGATGTTGAAGGGACAAAAGATGGGGTATGGGCTCTGCTTCCCTCGTTTTCAGGTGCTCCTTCCTGCCCTGCGATGCAGGAAGAGGACGGATGGCTAGTGCCAAAGTCTCTTGCATGGGGCTGCATCTCCAGACCACGGGCCACCGCTGCAGCTCTGCTCTCAAACTCCTCTGACACTTTGAGGAGCCTATCTCCATGGATCTGGGGAGATTTTTGATGAACTTGTTTGACTTGGTGAATAGGGAATTTATCACTTGCCAGCAGGGATGGCGTCACCAGCCAGCATGAGGGAAGTATGATGGGAACAACCAGTATTTATTAAGGAGCTGGCACTGGAAGGGAAGCACCCTGGTGAGAGCCCTGGGGAAGCAGCTTGGACCGGAGAGGCTGGGTTTCCTGGCAGATTTAGGCAGCAGGATCTGGGCAACCTCAAGCTGGTGGAAGCAGAAAACCTTATTGCCCTCATTGCTGCTGTGTCATGGTTTCTAGTTTCGATTTGCGTTGATGGCCAGAGACTTTTAACATCAGGGCCGAGGTGCTGGAAACTGCTGCAGTGATAAGGAGCCCGTCAGGGCAGGGATGGGTGAGCTCATGCTGCAATGCCCCAATTCTCCATTTCCAAGGCCTTTGGTGATAAGAATGGCAGGAAAATGAAAGAACCACAATCCTACATTTTGAAGAACTTCTCTGTTTACTTAAAGTAAGGAGGAAAAGACACTGAGCATGTTTTCCACCTTCCCCAGGGGAGCCCACAGCAGCGAGGCTGCCTTGAAGCTGCCCAGGTAGGGATGCAGGATTTGGGACTCTGCAGACAGGTGAGGAAAACTCTCCTGGATGGGTGCCCGTACATCACACGGGTGCAGTCTATCTCCCCCTGTGATGCTGATCGGCTGTGGCTCTCCCGCACGGCACCAGCCATGGTAGGGGGGCAGAAGCTCTGCCCCGAAAGCCCCAGATGGGACAAGGAGGTCTGGAGCTGCTCCCGGGGGGCTGCAGCCCTCGCTGACCAGCACAAAGTGTGTCCCCGCTGGGTGACAGTGCCAGTAGATGACAGTAATCCCTGGCAGCTGTCAGCAGAGGTGCCCTGTGGGCTTCACAAGCAAGCATGAAGAGAGCCTCTTGTCACCTTTGCGAGGAGGGGGAACCCAGCATGAGCCCCCATGGGCTGGCTGTGGCTCAGGGCACGTGTGCATGTCAGCAGCACGGTGCCGGTGCTCAATGCCGGCACGGCGCCGAGCCACCCGTGATGAGGGAACCAAAACGCTGTAGCCAGGAGGGTTTTGCAGGCTCTTTCATTAACCTTGGCCCAGATACAGTTTGATTTAATAATCCCTACACGGATTGCCCAGATCAGGGCAGCATTTGCCTCATCTCCGAGATGAGAGAGAGAGGGAGGGAATAACGAGGAATATTTTTTCGGATAACTTCGCCAGCTCCGTGACCCTGCTGATGGATTTGGCCGAGGAAGGGGGGCAAGCAGCCTTTGCCCCATGCCAGCCTCGGCTCATGTTCCTCCCGTCCCAGAGCGGCTGCTGTGCCCGCTCCGCTCGCCAGCCCGCCCTGCTTCGCATCAGCCCACGACATCTCTGATTTTTGAGGTCAGTGACAGCTGCTGGCGGGCCTGGCCTTATGCCATGTTTACTTTTTAAGCAGCTCAACGCACATACAAAACGAACAGCTTCCTTGGGCTGCTTTAACTGTTTCATTATTCCTGCCGAGGCACTGAGGATGAATTAGTATGAGGCCCGTGGCCTCCACGCAGCTGTGGCTGTTTGCGCCGGATGAGGCTTTGGTCCTTCAGCTTAATCCTGGGTTTGGTTATTGAGCCCTCACTAACAACTGCTTTCCGCTGGGCTCACGTGTCATCTGCAGCGTGTCTCTGTTCCCCTGGGTACGTATTGGTGTGTTGCACACCGGGTAAACAACCCTGCTTTGGGGCAGCAGTTTTCCCTCCGGGTCTGGAGGGGATCTCTGCAGCTTCCTGGGGACCTTCTGCACCCTCTTCCCTCCAGGGGATGCAGGGCTTTTCTGGCAAGGCGTTTGCCCCTCGCTGCTGGCAATGGACCCCTTGCCAGCCCTTCCCCACGCAGAGGCACAGCGAATACACCCTCCGGCCCTTCTCCATCGGCCAAACCCTCCTGCCCCCTCGCTGGGAGAGCCCTGGCCTCGCGGTGACAGGCAGCCGAGGAGCGGCAGGAGGCCAGCAAGACGTCATCTCTGTGCTGGGAGCACACGCTGTTCCCTGCTGCAAATGACTTGGGAGGAAGGAATTTAACTCAGAATTTCCTCCTTAAGAGCTCCAGCCCTTGTTCTGGGCAGAGTCTTCTGGGAGAGGGATTTTGTCCGGCTGGGATGCAGGGGGAGGACAGAGGGTGGCTGTGGGGGTCAGGATGCCACCGGGGAAGGGTGCTGGGCCAGCTCGGATCCTCCTAGTTCCTCTTTTCTGCTAATGGTTCCTGCACAGGTTTCTGTAGCCCTGGCTACCGAGGCTGAGAGATGGAGAGGTGTGGAGGAGAAAGATTAAAGCTGCCGTGGCTCAGGCAGCCCCTGAGGGGCCCCGGAGCTGCTGGTACACACAGTGACAGTGTCAGATGCCTGGGGAGGCACGCGAAGCATTTGCAGCCTCGCAGGCACGCTGAGAGCTCGCTCTGGAGGTCCCCTGCCTCTCCTTGCCGCCCTAGGGCCGCATTGCTTGCCTCGGGCTAGCAGCCCACAGCTCTCTGCCCAGGGGCTGCCGGGACCCCCGTGCCCGATGCACAGTATCTTTGCAAAGAGGTGCAAGGCCCATCTTCCTTTCTGCCACGTGGCTGCTCGTGCCGTCTCGTGGCCCGAGCCACCCTTCCACATGGCCAGCCAGCACGTGAGTCGCTCTTGCCCAAAAGCAAGAGCTGGTTGCCAGGCTGGAAATCGTGACCTCCCTGCAGGAGCAGTTCTCTCCGTTATTTGCTCCAGAGCCGTGATGTTCTGCTTTTGCTTACTGATGTTTCGGCTCCACAGTGGTCTGGGTACTGGGAACAGCCAGCATAATTAGCGCTTTTGGTGCCACTTGCTTGTCATGGACATTGAAGCCCTTTGTAGATTTCTCTGTAAGAAGTAGGTCAGCATAAACTCTCTCATTGGAGAGAGGAGAAGCACAGAGGATTAATTAACTTGCTTGGTATTGCACATCCAGGCAATGGCAGTGCTGCCGGAAAGCATCCCCCGGTCCCAGGGGAAGCGGGGGCTCTCGTGGCAGAACCTTCCTCCTCCCTGTCGGGCACCAGCACAATTGAGATGCTCCTTATTTGCTCTCCCAAACCAGGCTCCATCCAGCAACTCCTGAGTGCAGCCTGGTCGTTTGCTGGCCCAGTGATAAATTCCCCATCCTGACAGCCCTGCGGCTGGCCATCGCTGGGTGTTCGTAGCCGGTGCCGGTTTCAAAGCAGCAGAAGCTGGCAGTGATGTAACCTGGCACTAAAAATAGCCCGATGAGGAGCTGCTGAAGCAGCAGGAGAAACTGCAGGGAAGGCATAAATGGCAGGGCTGAATTCACAAAAATCACATTCCTGATTGATGCTGATTCAGTCCGTCCTCTTGGCATTGCCTGAAGCGCTAGTGCTCCAGGGGCAATGGGCCAGAAGTGCTTGCTGCTACCGGCTCCCCGGGCCCTGGAGGCCTGATGGAGCATGTTCATCCCAGCTGGGAGAGAGCACCACTCATCCCCATCCGCCCTGACTCTCAGGTGGGTCTTCTGGTTTACACCCTTAGCCATGAAGAACTGGTGGGCAAAACTATAGCCCAGTGGTGGGCAGGATAGATGGCCTGCAGCAAGGGGCAGGAGGGTGCAGGTCCCAGACATGGACACACAAGTTACAGCTTTTTTATGGCAGAGCACAGGTCTGTTTTTGAGTGGAGCAGTCTGCTTGGGAATCGTAGAATTGCAGAACGCTTTGGGTTGGAATGGACCTTTAAAGGTCATCTAGTTCAACCTCCTTTGCAATAAGCAGGGACATCTTTAGCTCAGGTTGCTCAGAGCCTCATCCAACTTAACCTTGAATGTTTCCAGGGATGGTGCATCTGCCACCTCTCTGGGCAACCTGGGCCTGTGTTTCACCACCCTTATTGTAAAAAACTTCTTCCTGATATCTAATCTAAATCTTCCCTCTTTCCGTTTAAAGCCATTACCTCTCGTCCCATTGGAACAGGCTCTGCTAAAAAGTCTGTCCCTGTCTTTCCTGTAGGCCCCCTTTAAGTACTGAAAAGCCACAGTAAGATCTCCCCAGAGCCTTCTTTTCTCCAGGCTGAACAACCTCAGCTCTCTCAGCCTGTCCTTAAGGAGAGGTGCTCCATCCCTCTGGTGATTTTTGTGGCCCTCCTCTGGACCTGCTCCAACAGGTCCACGTCTTTCCTGCGCCGAGGACCCCAGAGCTGGACGCAGTGCATCAGGTGGGGTCTCACCAGAGCAGAGTGAAGGGGCAGAATCACCTCCCTCGACCTGCTGGCCACGCTTCTCTTGATGCAGCCCAGGCTACAGCTGGCTTTCCGGGCTGTGAGAGCACATTATTGGTTCATGTCCAGCTTTTCATCCCCCAGTGTCCACAAGTCCTTCTCGGCAGGGCTATTCTCAATCCCATTTTAAAGGGGAAGTCTACCATGCAATAGCTGAGCCCGTTCCTCCCTGGCGCCCATCACACAAAGCTGAGCTTCCTTGCATGGCTTTGACCCCCTTGCAGCCGCTGCCAGCTTGCCCCACACACCGTGGGCTCTGCCATGAGCACCGTCAGCTCCTCAGTGGGGACAACTCCATCAAAGGGAAGGATTTTGCTCTTCTCTGAATACAGAGGATTTATTCTGAGGTGAGCTGGACCTCCTTGTCTAAGAGAACCTGGTAGAGTTTCCCCCTTTGAGGTGGGGTGGAAAGGTCCATCTGCAAAGCTAGAAGATACATGGGGCTATGTTCTGACTTCTGTGGCATCATCTCCTCCCTGATGGCCGGAGTAAGGGGCAGACTGGTAGGGGGCTGCTGAGATGAAAGCTAACAGGAGGAGCAGGCAAGGGGAAGGAACAGGAGAAAAACACATCCAAGCTCCTCCACAGGAGATTAAATGAGAGAACAACGGGGGGCTGCCCCCAGGGACAGACCGCAGGGTGTAAGGGAAAGGGAGAGAAGCTTTGGTTCCCGTGGTGGGGGGGTTAGTGCCGGAACATCTGCAGCATGATCCTGTGGTTATTGTGTGGCGGCAGGCTTGGCGGGCAGGGAACAGAGCTGTTAGAAGCCGGAGCCACGCTTGACTTCAGCGAGGAAGCAGGTATCGCTGAGAGCGCACGGCCCATCTGTGGTGAGATGGAGGGCCGCGAGCGAGGCGTCACAAGCCCTTTCCTTCCTGCACAAAAGGCGCCCTGTGATGTGTGAAGTACAGACAGTCCCCTCCCAATTGCTATTTGTGCCACAATTTATTTCTCTCATCTGAGTTACTGGTGCAAAATCTTGCAAGCATTGCATTTATTGAATGAGGGACGAGAAGTCTTCTGTAACCGGTTCTTCATCCGGGGAGACTCAATAAGGGACGTCTGCAGCTGCCAAGCCAAAGCTTCTGACCCTCTCTCGCCTGCAAATGCCTCCCAAAGGCTCTGCTGGGACCAGCCCCGATCCCACAGAAATGCAGCAGGAGCAGGATTTGGGTTGTGTATCTGGGCAAAACCAGGCTGTGCAAAGCAGCCGCAGAAGCGAAAATGGAAATCGAAGGCCGGGGGTGGCAGGTTTAAAGCAGCTGAAGGACAAGCTGACTTATTTTGACTGATATTTATATCTGAACTGGCCTTTCCCTGCCCTAAATAGTCTGCTGTGCTGAGCCGAGCAGTACCAGTGACATTCTGGCAGTGCCAGGCGGTAGGTGTGGCGGGGTGTGTGACCGTGGGCCACCAGCCAAACCCTGGTATCACTCGGCTTGGGAAGTTCCCAAAATGTTCCCCGGGGGAGTTTCAGCTCTGAGTCGTGCTCCTCTTTGCAGGCTGGGGCGTTGGGGCTGTTTTGCTGAAGGCAAAGCCATGGAATCGTGACCACAGGGAGGGCAGAGAGCAGTGCCTCGGGGTGAGCACACGAGCTGCTTGGTGGTGAGGTCTGGGTGCACCAACAAAGACCGAGGGTCTCTGGGCAAAGCCTGGAGTGGAAAGAGCAATCCCAGACATGGGAGTCTGGCCCTAAGCACCGCTATGATAAACATAATTATTATTCCACAAATAATAACACAAATAGAGATAATTATTGCAGCCTGCTGGAATGGCCCTTGTGCCGCTGCCCGGCCCTGCAGGATGGGGAAAGGAGCTGGGGGATTTTTTCACCAAGGAGCGCCTGAGGGAGGCTCAGAAAAGGCAGAAGCAGACAGCGAAGCTGCAGGAGGGCAGGCGATGGGGGATGGAGCTGCCGCAGCCTCCGAGCGAAACTGCCGGCTCTTTCCGGCTTCGGCTGCGGCTCAGACGGTCGCCCACGGAGCACGGCAGCACTGACACGGGAGGCAGGAACGAGGGGCTGACCCAGACCAGTGGATCTGGGTTTTTACTCTGGCAGCAGAGTCTGCAGCAGGGCAGTGAGCTGCCCCAAACGCACACCCAAACGCAGACCGACAGGTTCCCGGGGTACTCTCCCAGAAGAGCTGCAAGACCACGCGTGGGCAATGCCACCATGCCAGGGCGGCCGTGGCTGTGTACCACCGGTGTTATCAGCACATCAGTGTCCCGCCTGTGCATTTAAAGGCTCTGCTTTTCCCCCGCAGGAATACTTAGAAAAGATTGTATGGAAAAAACCCTCTGGCCTCTCCTAACCTTTGGGCACTTGCTATCTATGTATTGTTCCTTTTGTGTGTTTTTTGGCAAGTGATTGTTTTATCCTACAATAACACATGAATTCTGCTGCAGCAGGCGTTCGCTAGGCAAGAGAGAGTCCTGCTGGAGAGTTACAGCCGCAGCAGATGGGACAAGTCTTACGAGGAGAGGCTGAGGGAGCTGGGGTTGTTCAGCCTGGAGAAAAGGAGGCTGAGGGGAGACCTTATTCTCTCTACAACTACCTGAAAGGAGGTTGTGGAGAGGTGGGGGTCGGTCTCTTCTCCCAAGTCACAGGCAACAGGACTAGAGGAAACGGCCTCAAGTTGCGCCAGGGGAGGTTCAGGAAATATTAGGAAAAATTTTTACACTGAAAGGGTTATCAAGCATTGGAATGGGCTGCCCAGGGAAATGGTTGAGGCACCATCCCTGGAGGCGTTCAAAAGACGGGTTGACATGGTGCTGGGGGACATGGTTTAGTGATGTTTTTTTTGTCAGAGTTAGGTTAATGGTTGGACTAGATGATCTTGAAGGTCCCTTCCAACCTGGATGATTCTATGGTTCTATAACTGATGAAGGGAGAAGAGCGAGGGGTCACAGCATTTTGTTATGGGGAGCCCAAGTCAGATCTCCATTAGCAGCCCACAGACACTGTCTCCAGGGCTCAGTATGGCTGAGAGGGCAAGGCAGACTGTCTGGGGCTGGAGAGCTCACCCAGGACCCCCAGGAGTGGGTCCGGCAAGAGTCTTTTCTCTCTGAAGAGGCTGAAGACCTCCCCGGGACAGGCCAGGGAGCGGTTTGCGTATGTCACTGGCTCAGAGGCAGCTCTTTGTTGGTGCCATCTTTTCTGATTGCCCTCCTGTCTCTTCCCCGGGCAGCGGAGCAGGCTGTGGCAGGACGTGGGCACACGCAGTCGGTCCAGGGCTGCTGCAGGAACCCAGCAAGCACCAGGCAGGTTGGGCTGTGGGGTTCAGCCCTCTCCTGGCAGGTGAGCGGTGCCTGGCCGGGCGCTGTCGCCATCCCCACATTCAGCACAGCGTGGACCACACGTGCTCCCCGCTCACCTGAAGCAGAGCCAACAAAACAAACCTTAAACCATGTTACAGGTGTTTTCGCTTGTGGTTCCTGGGTCTGGTCAGATCAGTTAAAAGGAACTTGGGGTGGAGAAAAAACCTTTCCATTAATCACAGCCTTTTGCAGGAAAGCACAGATCCTTCACCTGTGGTCCCTCGCGCCCTGGCTCGTCGAGGAGCAGCTGTCAGCTCTCCCTCTTTGCAGCTCTTGAGAAATCCCAGAGCTGAGCTCCCATCCCAGTAAACAAAGTCCGGTTGTGTTTTTCTTCTGTGACTCATCCATCAATTCGTAATTGCTCAGGAGTAATAGAAAGTGCCTGGCAAGGGACAGGGCTGCCCGGCGGGCAGCTGAACTGGGGGGGCTCGGGCAGCTGGCTTTGCTGCTGCTCCTCGCAAAAAAACCCCCATCGTTATCCTTCTTTTTTCAGCTCCATTCTCATAATTATTATTTTTGACCCTGAGAGGACTGAGGGCAAAGCATGGAATCTATTTCCGTGCAAGACATCTTTAAAGCATGACATTTCCCTGCTACTTCATTAAATTAAGTGCTGTCCGCTTTTAGTGGCCTGGCTTTTTGAGTCCTGAATCAGACACATCGTCTGATGAAATGTTTTGCAAGTAAATAATAACTAGAACCATGTGCATTAAATTGAACTACCACAGGCACGGTAAAAATGGCACAGACTACGCTGTGTAGACAGAGCATGGGATTAAGATTGTGGGTGAGGACTATGCAGTTAGAAAAATGTATTGGGTTGGAACTGGGCTGATTTGGTGAGGAGCGGCTGAATTTTGGGGGGGTCTTGATTCAGGGTCTCAGTTTTCATGTAAATGAAATTTTGCAACCCTCATCACAGCAAGAACTATATTGAACTAGGGAACTTCATAACAGTCCTCTGCTCCCTGTAAAAGGAACAATTTCTACATCCTTAGCAGGGGAGGCAAGAAAATGAATATGCATGAGCTTTATGCTCAAGGGTATTTCCTTTGGATCATGGATTTGACACAGCCCAAGAGGGAGAAGTTTGCTCTGCAGCTTCCTATATTGTAGCAGTTCTGTAAATAACGGGAAGTGCTTGTTCCTTTGAACTGTCGGTCTGGCACTTTTCATCAGCCCTTTAAAAATGTATGTGTATATATATGTGCACACAAGGGAAATGAAGGTGTTGGTGGAAGCGGGATATTTATTGCCTGTTTATTTAGTGAATGATTTTGGCAGTGGGAGAAAAAGGCAACTTTCCGACTGCTTGCGTGAGCAGATCCTCACCAACTTAAGCACTGCATCTCCTTTGTCTTGGTGAGGAGGAGGAGGAGGAGGAGGGCTGAGGAGCGTTGCTATTGCAGTGACTCCTAGCTAAGAGCTAAGCGTCTTATACTCAACAGCCTGATGCCATCGCTCAGGGTGAAACGTTCTCAGGGTGAAACATGGTGCGGGGTCACCTGGAGTGCCAGGCAGCCAAAGGATCAGCTTTGCTCGCGTGTCTGGGGACACAGCTAGCTGGAGGTTCATCCTGGAGCCAATGGGATGGGGGACTGGAAGTTTAGGAAGTGACCATGAGCTGTGTGCGGGCAAGGGCAGTGGGGGAATGAAAGGCTTGCCAAGCCGAGCTCGATGTTGATGTCTTATTACAGGCATGAACTGTATCAGGGAAGCTGATCGCGGGGGAGGCAGGAGATGGCTGAGTGACTCGCATAGCCTGGAATTGCTCCCCCGCTAATTAAGAGGAATGGAAAGAAGCACAGCAAGGAGCAAGGCATGAGGAAACCTAATGCTGCTGTGAGCATGTGGGAATATTCCCAGCCTCTGGAGGGATCGCACAGCCAGCCACTGGGGAGAGGTCCCATCGGGTGGCACCTCACCTCCCCTCTCCCTGAGGCCGGGAAAATAAATCAGATGTCAGCTCTGGACCAGCTCCGGGCATGCAAATGAAGATTAAAACTAGTAGCACGTGTCAAAAATCTCCAGCCATAACTGCCACTCTCTTGAGTAAATTACAGACCTGCTGTCATGACCAGCTTCAGCCCAAAGAGGCATGGATTTAAAACAAAATCTTTAAATAACCAAGGAAAGTCACCAGTTTTAAATGGTGGCAGACACATATAAAAACAGATTTTGAAATGAAGATAATCATGATGGCGCCAGACAGATAAATGAGAAGACTCTCAATAGGCAGCCCTGCTTGGCTTTGTCACCCTGATGGACACGAGAGGCATATTTTAAGCAGTGAGAACCAAGGGGTATAATTGTGTCTTACACAAGGCTGTACACGTGCTTGTACTCTAGAACAAGGAGAAATCATCTCTCCCCCCTCCAAATCTCTTTGGTGAACTGACACTCACCTCTCCAACCCAAGGAGCCGTTCCCAAGCCAGACCAGCCCTGTGCCCTGGCAGGAGGAGGGAGGTTTGGGCGCGATGCTCGGTGCAACCCTGCCTCAGCAGCCCATGGCCAGAACGGCCGGGTCCCTTCTGGAAACAAAGGATGCCTTTTGCTGGGTGTGTTGTACAGCAGAATTGTGGTGGCTTGTGTGGCTTTTAGCTCTCTGACCTTTATTTAAATGAAATGCAGAGTAATTTCTATCTAAGTGGAGTTGTTCTGTGTCATTAGTGTGATTAAATAGATGGCAGAGCGTTACTAAGTTCATTGTCAGAGAGACTGTTGCTTAGTAATTTAAACTGCAATAATCTCATTATTCAGTCTTTTTTCCTTACAATGATGGTGGCTCTGTTGTTCCAGGCGCGTTCATGGGCTTGCATGCAAACCCTGACAACTGTGATGGCATTTAGAACATGAGCCCACAGGCTCTCCGGGGTCATTCAGGGTAAAGCTGAGTGGGGGGAGCCCTCCGGGACGTTCAGCTGCAGAGGCCTGAATGAGATTTTTGGCGTTTACAGAAAAACAGGACCCACGGGTGAGCTCAGGCATAGGGGCCCTACGAGCCTCCTCCGCTCCAAGGACTCGACAGATGCTCTTCCTCTGCCTCATCAGAGGCCGAAGCGCCCCAGTGATGGCGCGTCCGTGTTGCGCAGGAAGAGAGATAAAACCCTTTTGAAGCAGGCACTGAGGCAAAGTTAACAAGAGCCCTATCTACAGCCGCTGAGGGCCTGCAAGTCCCGGAGGCCTAACTCCAAAGATCGTTAACGGTGCAGGAAGAGGAAACCCAACCCACAGGCTGGCACCAGGCGGAGGGCGCCTGGGTGGGAACTCGAAACTTGGGGACGAGGCAGGGCCCGCCATGGTGGAGGTCTCTGAAAAGCGGAGGCCATGTCCCCCCACAAAGCTGGGGACCACGGAGGGGCTGCTTCTACTCGCGGTCCCGCTTCCCAGCCCGGACTCTAGGCCGCTGGCCGGCCATCCCCACCTCGCCACGGTTTCCGCGGCAGGGGTGCGGAGAATCCCTGGGGGACCGAGCGCTGCCCGGGCCTGCGGTACCGCCGCCCGCCCCGGCTACCCTAGCAACAGCGGCGCTGGCGGTTGCCCAATCAGCGCGGGGCGCTGCCGGCTGAGCCAATGGGGATGCGTGCGAGAGGGCGGGGCGTGCTGGGG
>JAHREE010000234.1:0-19531 GCA_033628505.1 Tringa tobata
GGCAGTTATTGGTGTTGAAAAACAGCAATGATTTTGCTTAGCTGTAGCTGCACTGATTTCACTGGGCATCAGGAGGTTCTGTTAAAAGCTAAATCTTTCACCTGTTAAATCCAGCCAGCACTGTGCGAGTCCCAAGTCAATATAAAAACAAAATTAAGCAAATCAGAGAAAGCTCCTTGGAAATGCATGGGTAGGGAAAAAAAAAAAAAAATCCGGACACTTCACTTGGGATTGTCATTTTCTTGAAGAATGCCTTTAAAAACCAGAAAAACATCCCAGAACAACCCGGAGACTCAAGGACCTTGGTCGACTGACTTCTGCCCTCAAATACTGGCTTCATCATTCCAGGTCAAATTTGCAGTTTCTACCACTACAGGTGGTTTTTCACATCAAATCACCATAATCAACATTTGTAAAGTGCTTCGAGATAGTGCTACGAAAATACTAAGAGTTAAAAGAAGGGCAGAACATCTATTATCAGCACTGAGCTGATTATTACTACTTAGTTTGTTGGGTTTTTTTTCCCCCTCAGAGCAGCATCACTATATTCTCCTTTGATTTAGTATTAACAAAGAGTAAGGTGCCAGTGTTGGAGCTGGCACTCAGGTAGAAGGCATTTCTGCAGGGCAGTGAAAGAAGGATGTACTGGAAAACATCTTCTGGAAAGATGAGTGAAGCAGAGCTCCAGAGGAAGATGGGCGTTTACTTCCCAGCTACATCAGGAGAGGAGCGCCACACACAGATTCATCTGCACAAAACCATGCAGGAAGATTTAGACAGCATAAATATTTGCCAAACAAAGAGAGAGGTGGTGCTAATCTTAATAATAATAATAAATCAAGACATTGATGCTACTTGAAGGGAGGACATAACTGCTCATTAGAATCTATTGCCTGAGGGCTGTTAACTACTTAGTAGTAAAATCCTGCTACCTTTCCAGTTGACAGTAACTTCTCTCTAGTTAGCAGCTTCACAAAAGCAATCCTTGTATGAATCCATAAAGCTTTTCCAGATTTTTAAAAGGTTAATTTTACCATTATAATTGCACTTTAAAAAACAGGCATCAATCCCTACACTCTCCTCAAACACTTCCTCAATTTATAAAAGTGGAAAGAAAGGCTACAATTATTCACTGTCCTACAGCTACCAGGATTTGAAAGGTTTGATTTAGGTGCCTGATGAAAGGATGCAAACACCCAGTTTTCAGGTCAGCAAAAGTGTGCATTTTTAAAAAAAACCCCAGGAGGCTTCACAGCTTGGCTTGCATCGGCTTCAGGTGTTTGTGGAAAGACTCATGAACCTGTAAAAGGGCAAGACGGTGGTTACAACAAGGTCAGGCCTGAGTTTTAAAACAGTTTTAGCTCTTTACATCTTGCAGCGTGGTTTTATACTAAAGAAATTTGAATCAGAGGCACTTTGGGGATTTAGGAACAGCCAGCTAAGTCCTATATTTGAGTGTCTATATGACACAAAGGACTAGAATTTAAGCCAAAACAATTTGGCTTCCCTGCTACCTTTCTTGTAAGAATAAAGAATGCAAGACTTCTTACATCCATACAGAAAATTCTTCAGTATTTTAATTCAAAGAAAACTGGCAAAGGTTTCCTAAGGAGACTGTCATAAAGCTCCTAAGCCCCACTGACTTCAGAAGCACAAAAACACTGAGCAAGTTCTGGTGGGATATAACTGCAATCCCAGTCTCTGGCAGCCCATCACAGGAGATGGTCTGTCCAAATCAACTACAGGCAGTAAAGGCCACCGAGACAGGATTTAAAGTTCTGTTTTGGCTGATGGAAGAGGAACACTGACTCTTCTCAGCTCAGTTTCTTTAATTAGCTCAGCTGTAGCTACAGCTTTAGGGCAGATATGCAACACCTGACACTTAAATGCTATGTGACAGCAATTTATTTTCTTCTCCACTCACTGCTAATGCCTGAAGGCACCAAAAGATTTGGCAGAAAACAGGTAAGGCTTTCACAGCTACCGTCACTAAGCAGAATTAACAGGAACTTATAATATCTTTTAAATTCAATGAGACTCTTCAGTTGTTTCTCTAAGGAGAGTATGATTTCCTTCCTCAACTGAGAAATTCAAAAGTATCCCACAGGGGTGCATGTGACACACGTGAGAGTAACTGAGGAAAGTATGCCAAGAGTCAGAGGAGCAGAAGTAGGTTGCTAGTTTTGGTCCATTACCCTAAGTGACTTTTCTCCCCCCTTCATCAATTACATGTCAAGATCACTGGATCAAAGTTAGAAATCCCTAAACTGGGTTATTTCTCTGGACACGTGTGGCACAAACAGGAAAAAATAGTTTCTTTACCTCTGTTTTGTTCAGGGGGGATTTCTTCGCCCACTCAAACATGTTCTCATAGACATTGCCATCGTATCGGCCAAGCACGGATCCAAGATGAACGTCATGAAAGTCAAAGGAATCTACCAGTGCTACGGCATTGCGACGAATTATAGCCAAGAGCTCTTTCACACGCTGGTTCACTTGAGTAATTTGGGCATCAGTCAGAATACCCGCCTTGGGGAAAGGAGAGATCATCAAAAGAGTTATGTGAGTCACCAGAACCTTCCCTTCCCCTATGGTCTAACAAAAGTCAGCCTCCCCCCACTCGGAAATGCAGCACTTAACGGGTTTTTAAATAACCAATTAGGTAATTTGCCAGCGTACAAGCAGAAGGAGACACCCAGCATAGCCCACTATCCTGCTTAGCTATTTAGCCTTTGATGGGAGACTTGTTCTTTGGAGTGCCTGTATGTTAACTTCAACAGCAAGTTTTCTTGAAGAATGTGCATTCATGTATATTAAATTCTTCCTGGTTTCAGGGAATTTTTTGGTAAGTAGAAAGAGGAAAATGGGAAGACAAACCATACCACATCTGCCCGAAGAACAAAATAAAAGACTGCTGCACAAATGCATTCTCAAACTGAAAGAATGAAAAGAAGAAAAGAAATGCCTGACAATTTAAACCCCTTCACTGAAGGATGGGTTAAGATTTGGTGTATAATATGCCCTTTTGTGCACTAATTTACAAATGCACACAGCTCTCAGACCATCTCTAACAATCTCCTTTATTAACTCCTTGTTTTTTAACATACACCACCTGCTTATCAACTGGAAAATATTTAAGCTAATCTAGACAGATTCCACGTTCCCATTTATCATCCAACTCTGCTTCTGGCAGATCACAAGGGAAATTTGACAAGAGCCCTCCACCAGACCTGCGATGCTAATGGCCTTCTGGAAATCAACTGTCAAGTCCTTATGCCTAAGTTTTAGTGCAACTTTGCATTTTAATCATCTTTGCAAACAATAACTCCGGTTTTAGAGACTTAGAAGTACTGGAGAAAGACACCAACCTGCAAGAAATCCCCCGTGTTCTTGCTGATCCCATACAGTGCATACAGGAGACACAGCTCAGTCAGGACAGCACGAACTGCTGCGTTACTGATCTCGGCCAGCTTGGCTGTGAAAAGTTTCACTATCACATAGTGACAGTGCGCCTACGAGAAATGAAAGGAAGGTGGATCAGGTTCATGAGAAGATAAGAAGCTCTTACAGCATATTTCTTTTATCAGGCACATTGCTGACCTCAGATGCTCGCACAAGATCAACAGAAGTTCTGTTCCAGGCATCCTCCTTGCTCTTTCTGTGGTTCAGTTCAGCTTGCAAATTCTTTGCTGCAGCTTCTACAAGTCTATCTCATAAAAGAAAGAAAAAGAGGTTATGCACATTAACAAGATTATGTACCCTGAATTCATACGAGAAGAACTCAGAGGTCGTGTGCTATGACCAAATACGTTGCCTGGAGTGAGCAGTTGTGGCTCTAAACCTCCTTATCCTCACTGCTGCAGCCAGAGCACAGTCACAGAGGGGCAAGCTGACATCTCACAGCACATATTGGTGCTTGAATACTTATTCATATATATATAGGTATCTGTTCCACTCTCACACTTCCTTCACAACAGGCTTTAATATCAGGATTGTTTCTCTCCACAGAATGATATAGGGTTGGAAGGGACCTCTGGAGATCATTTAGTCCAACCCCCTCTCCATATAGATCTCTGAGCAGTTTGAATAATGTTGGTATTTGTACACTCGAATATACTTTACATTTAAATAAGAAAAAGATTTTGAAATGGAACAGAGCAGAGTAACTAGGCGATGCGTAGGCTGTGTGCGGCCTCTTGTAACCTCCAAGTGCTTAACACTGACCCAACCTCGTAAAGTGTGTCACTTCTTGAAAGCAACACGTGGAGCAAAGCTTTGCAAAACACATCTTGAGAATCTAACATTAACAGGGCAGCACACCTCTCCCAAGACACACAATTTTATTGGTGCTTGGCTCAGTCTTCTAAGTGTGAACTCACCGGGCGGCACGTGCTTTGTAGGCCTCCACCAAGCTGCCCGGATCGTTGATCCGCACAGTCACAGTTCTGGCAGCCACGTGCTGTGGCTGGATGCGTTGCCTGGAGAGATCATTCAGGTAGGACACCATGCCAGTAACCCGCTGCCCAGAACTAACTTGGGTGTAGCTTTTGACAAGGAACCTGAAAACAGAGACGACAAACAGCAGCTCTTACTCATAAAGTTGTTTGAATGGAGAGAAGTCACCTTTACCCAGGGTTAGGCTAGCAAAGAATGGTTGCAGGCATATACCTTTCTGTCAAAAATAGGGCAAGGAACAGAAACGTGAGACCAGTTTCATGGTAATACAGGATTATTCTGCTCATCACTTCAGCTACAGAGATCGTAACGCCACGGCAAGAATATCTGTGGACAGAAGCTCCCATACCTAGCCGTCTGCAGCATCATGACTGTGTTTTCTCCCTCATAGGTGCAGGATGGGGTGAACGTGACGTAGATGTCAGGAATGCCACTGCAGCGGGAGTAGCCATGTCCACCGCACGCCATCCGACATTCCTCAATACCAGCATTGGCAGTCCAGGACGTGAACGCCTTCAGCCCTGCTGTCAGTGCATGGAGCTGGTGGACAAAAGCAAAGCCAGTTTAGATTTTTTATTTTCCATTCTTAGCTTGCACACACACATGCCAAGTACTGCAGCTCCCAGAAAAAAAAAAAATTAGAGTCAACACCATCCTTCCAGTGTCCCACAGAGCCTCGTTTTTCTTGTGAGGACTCTTTCCCAAGCCAAACTATTTACATGAAAGCATCTATACACGTAAAGATTTCTTTAGAGTACCCCATCCTTTTTGTCTCTACACATTATGTCCAAGACCATTTTTCAATTGCCTATTGTCACATTGGGTTCCCAGACAGAACCCCTAAAAAACTGACATTTTACAACCCCAACCCCTGAGTATAGTACCAATACCTTTGATCAACACACCAGTTCTACACTAGTGACTTGGAAAAACAATCAAGAAGCTACAGTACAAGACCAGTTTTAACTCCCTACTCCCAAGCGACATGCCATCATTCCTGTAAAGTAACCTTTTTAAAAAAATATGTTCACAGTAGCTGCTTGGGACCTCTGAATCTAAAGAATTACAAGACGTCTCATGAGTGAAAGCCTTTTCTGCCATGCTGTAAAGAAACCTTACATAAAATCAAAAGAGGACACAGTACCTCTGGCAGCTCACTCAGATCCCCTTCATTGATGTCTCCACTAATACGACGATAGGTGTCTTTTATGTAGGCTCCCACAAAGTGAAAAGCATACGCTGTTGCCAGAAGAGGGAAGAGTTTGTATTGTTGGGTCTGATAATCCAAGATCTGAGGTTCTGGTTCCCTGGAGCAAAATACAGATGAGTTAGCATGACAGTGGCTAGCAAATACTAGCAAAACTGCAAACAGCATCAACCACAGTAGCTCTTCAGTATTTGGGAATTTTCCCTCAGCACTTAGGCTGCTCTTTAATTTCACTGCACTTACCCTGGCTTTAGTTCAGACTGGTGTCTCACTGCGCTATAGCGGATGGCAATGGTACAAGCCCGGGACAGGGAGCGAGCTGAATCACCTACAATGAGAGATCGGATGAAGACCATGGTCCCATAGGTTAGCTTGTCACTAAGTGGTTTCACATAGGTGCCATCCGGTTCAACCTACCAAAAAAAAAAAATACAGCCTGTTGGTTTTCTTAGTTTCCTCCCTTTTACATCCTCACTTCTCAAGCTCTGAACTCATCGAGTAGCACTTACAGGCAACCTACAGTCTTGTTGGTACAATATTCAACCATTGAAGTACAATATTCAACAGCATTTGAAGTGTCTATTCTAACAGCATATGCTGAAATTCACTGCTTTACCTGGGCATATTTCATGAGCATGTTCTCCCGAGGAATTCTGAAGTTGTCCATTTTCAGGTAGCCGTTATCCATTTCATCATAACCAAATTTTGGCCCAATGTCACCCACTGTAATACCTGCCACAAGACAAAGTTGCTTGCATTAAGAAACAGGAACTAAACTCCACACGAGAGGTTCAAGCCTTCTCCAATAAAGAGACTGTTTAGTTTTCTAGCAATTCCTGTCATTGTTATGAGTAATAGCTAATGAGGACCTTAATCTCCTTGATGGAAAAGTGGACATCAAAACATGGTGATCTTCAAAATTTACACACAGTCCTACTATCCAGTCACTGGGGGAGCTGCCTCTAAGGATCATGTAGCTCACTTCTAGCTAGAGAAGGATAAAAGGTATTCTTTCCCTTTCAGAAAGCAGAAGGACAATGCTGCCTCACAGAATCCACAGCTGGGAAACACTGGGACAGAATCAAATCCTGAAACAACCTTCACATTGAAAGTACAACATGCAAGATGATTTAGTGGCAATTCAGTCATAAGAGATTCCTTTAAGCCCTGTGACCTTCTATCAGCTCACTGAAACCAGCTAGTGAAATAACCCCCGTACATTAACAAGTCACATGCAGCTGTTTATAGATGGAGAGAAAACAGGTCTAATGTATTCCATGAGTGCTAAACCTTTAACATCAATTTTTTACCTGGCAAAGGTTCATGGGTGCCCAGCTGCCGTATGGGAACAATGAAGGCGTGAAGCCCTTTGCACTGGCCCTGAGTGTAGAGCTGAGCCAGCACAATGGCGTGGTTCGACGTCTTCCCAACTGCAAAAGGAGTGGGAGTCAGAAGGAAAAGAAAAAAAAACCACAGTCAACTTACTTATATTCACAGAGTCTCTTTCCTTTAAAGCAAGATCCGAGATTACCTTAACCATACTATGCATTAGAAAAATCAGATTTACAACACTGGTTATCACCTGAATTCTACAGCTAGACAAACAATATTGCTTAACTCAATCCAAGTTGCACAATACGATTCTCTTTACCCTACAATACCAAGTCCTCAGCAAACCTGCCACTGGAGCTGAAGGAGTTATAAAGATTTTAATACAACTGATCAAAAATTACACCAAATCCATACAGTGTGAACGATTCTGAGAAACAATTCAGAGCACACAGATATTCCAAAGCTGCAGTAGGCTCTGGTAAGTCTGCTACTTGTTGCGCAAGACTAACTGCCTTTCTGCCAACTCTTGGGATCAACTTTCAATCACCGTGCTGTAGATACAACACACATGACATCACCTCCCTAAATTTTTCCACACATCTTCCAGATTTAGACACACAGTGATGCACTTACGTCCACCTGGCCACCACTTAATGGAGGTCACAGTGGGGCTGTTGAGGATGAATTCCTGGGTGGCAGGGTCATAAGTGGCTGTAGTTTCCAGACCCCGAAGATGAGTCCCTGAAAGCAAGCAAACACATTGTTTTCACAGAAAGTCAGTCACAAAACAGAGACAAGGACAGAATTGGACAATGGAAAGTTGAACTCCAGTAGTAATGTACAAAATTTAATTTTGCTTTTAGGCTATATAAAGGACTAAATATTAACCAATTAGGGAAGAACAAGTGAGAGTCAGACCATATTCTGGGACCTGAAGCCAATTCTCAGAAAACATACTGGATTTTTTTTCCCAGTGGTCTAAGCCTAGTTTTCCAAGCACCTCCAATCTGACACCTTTTTGCTATTACACACCAGAAGCCCTTTCTCAGCCAAAAAGGTCCACAAAAACAATCTCACCTGGATTTCACTAAAACTGCAATCTGATTACACTGCAAACTAAAAATCATATACTTTTCAGCCACAAGATGAAATAAGTAGTTCCCATCATCTCTTCATTCCCTCATCAGGCCTACATTCTTCTCACTCAGTGGAGCAGTTTCTCCCAAATGAGATCATCCATAGCTCCAAGACAGCAACTAAGGGCATGTATACACTAGGGTACTGATGCAGGTAGATGAAGGGACTGCAAAAAGATGAAGGTAACAATTCCAGGAACAGTCTTTGTCTTCTGCCCCCAACTCTTTACTTCCCACGCACCTGTCTCAGCAGTGGCATAGTCCCTGCATACGTAAAAAAAAACATCAAATAAAAATCATCAGGCCTACTTGCTTAAGCTAGAGAAGCTGTGAACCCTCCTGATAGTGACTCTACACGAGAGCTTCAGCATGAAAAAGGATATCACCTCGATGCAACCGCATTTCCAAAGCGGGGAGTTCATGGTAGACTTCCACAGGCAGCTTAACACAGACTGACTTTGCTGGTAAAGGATCTTCAGACCTCACTAGTTGCAAAAGATTCTCCACAGACTTGCAGTTACTTTATGCTTCATACAGTCTCTACGTTTCACTTCAGCACAGAGGTGAATCCTGCTCATTTTAAGAAAATAATTCTCATCTGTGACTCTCAGATGTCAAAACTAAAGTTTCCCAAGGCATAACATCCTCCCTTTGAAACGTGAATTAAAAGTGTTGCGATCACAATACTGCTGGAGTTATCAAAATCCATTTCAAGGCTTGAAAGCAAAGGAACAACAACAAAGAACAAAGTCTGCTTGACACAGAGAATTAAAAAAAGACATTTCACAGTTCAATTAAAAAGAACACACGGGAGTGAACTAAAGAACTGAGGGAATAAAGCTCCCACAAAACATGAGCATTGGAACCAAGTCATCCACACGTTCTCTGATCCAAGGTCAGTCCCAAGGTGACAAACAACTCTTACTTTCTTTGGCATCTCTTTTAGGACTTTAAAGTTCTGTCCTTTTGTCTTCACACTGAATGTTAAATAGAGCAAAGCAGAAATCACACTGGAAAGAATGGTAAGTGCAGAAATGAACAGATGTCATCAAATCGACATCACCATAGCCACATGCAATAATGTATACTGGTTTGAAGGCCACAAAAGGAGCACTTAGTGTTGTATAATGATCTAGTAAAAATTTCAGAGGCAGTCCACTTTCCCCTATAGCCACAACTGCACACGCAAAGGCTGTGGGATAAACACATACCATTTTTCCCAGGCAGAGGAATCCTTTGTACACAAAGCCATTCTTAGAAATAGCATTTAGTGAATGTACTGTACCATGGCCCATTTCAGTCTGGGCATAAGTGCCAATGATCTCCAGGTTCCAGGCAGGCATGAAGAAGCGATCCTGCTGCTCTGGGGTTGCCTGGGTGAGAAGGGTGGGGAGGAACATGCCCAGATGAAGGTCCAGAGGCTCAGGCCGTCCACGATGAACAAAGCTGTGAAGAAGTGTCATGGGATGGGAGCGTGAAGGGAATGTTATGGGTGGGAAGCAAGCATGAGGATTCATGGTGGAGATTCAGGAAGAGACAAAAAGAAAAAAATAAATGATTCATGTGTAAGTCTGAATTCAGCAGGTGCATTTTAGAAAGCCAGAGCACTGTCCTTTTCTCAGGCCTGAATAATAAGAAATTACACTGACTCTGAAATAAACATGCTGCAATGCATTTCTTTATAATCATACATAAAATGCATTTGCAACATTCCTGTATTTGTCATGCACCATGATAGATAAAAAAAATGATTAATCCAAATCAAAAGAAAGACCAGATTCACTGTAGTTTGGAAACCACAGCATTCCTGAGTTAAATGGGCTGAGTCAGAACGTCAGTTTGTTGAAAATATGATCTGGCTGAAGTGAGCCTTCACCCAAAGATATAGAAAGTCCTTCCCCTCCACACACCATGGTTTGAGGGTAGAACCTGAAGAAGTCCTAGTTTGTCCAGCTGAATGAGCTACATTTTCACAAAACTTTATATTTTTTTTAAAAAAAAGGAAAGTCCTAACTGTCTGTACTACCTGCTTCACTTTTTTTTTTTTAATTAAAGATCAGACACAACTAGCATATATTACTATTACATTCCAACTCAACTCCCTTCCACTTTTGCTATTTTTAAAAGCTCTCTTAAAAGGACAGTGCTCTGCATGTATAAGTCAAAGTTGTGAACATAAACAATTTGGCAAAAAAGCCAACATTTTTCAACCTGTAAATCACCAACAGAAAGTCTCTCCAATTAAACATGTTTCATTAGAACTGCTCTTCCACCAAGTTCTGTCAAACACCACTGTTAGGCAGTTAAGTGATCCACTAAGTCTTTTGATATCAAGAATTAAATGCTCATTAAATCTTTAAATATTGATAATTTTGAGTACTAAAATAGTGGGGATATAGATTGAGGATCAGTACCTTCTGTACAAAGGCTGTTCATCTGGCACATTTATGTATGAAATAATGTAACTGGTCTTTAACAGGAAAACATATATTTAAATGAGATATGCATTATGGAAAGAGCACTGATCTGAGTTTAGCTCAAACTCAGTTTGCATTCTTATCAAAGTGGGAAGAACGCATTGTTGTGTCACCTCTAAACACACATTAATATGAACTAGCTCTATCCCTAGGGCTTCCTAAGAACTCTAGTTCTTCAGTATTCTAAGACACAAATAAATTCAACACCTAATAAACCCAGTAGCAATGTTTTCTAAGCTTTTTGGCTGAACAGTAACCATGCTCAACAGGGGGCTAATGGATTATCAGGAACACCAGATTAAGCGAGTCCAGTACTAGTGAGAAGTACACAGCTGAGAAGTCAAAGATTGAAAGAAAATCCTTATTTACTATAGCTATAAACCAGGTAGAAACAGTACGGTATTTTCATTACTCCTTTTTGTTTCCTTTTCAGCCCTGTGCTACTTGTGCTTTTTCTTTCTTCTATTTTTTTCAATAGACTTATTCACTATGGAATAGGTTCAAAATCAACGCAGGCTATCAAGTAGGTACTCATTAAAATAAAACTGAGTAAGTACCCAGCCAGGCTAGGATTCAATTCAATAATCCATCGCCAGTTTCTAAACATCAGGATCAAATTAAGCAGAGCTCAGCAACAATTACCGCAGAAGCTTTACTAATGAAGTAGTTAGATACTCAACATTCACAGCAGGAATGCCAAATGGTTTCATTTTAATTACTCAGCACTGAAAGTATATTTGCTTTACCATACTATCACCATACTATCAGCAAATTAGTTCTATTAAGTGTAAAAATACTCATTTTAACATCAAAGAATGTGAGAACTATAAGCAAACCAGACCATCACCAGGCAAGAAAGTGCAAGGATTTGATGTGAAATAGCAAGGAAAATAAATCACTTTGGTGTGGATGTGTGCCTGATTTAAAGAAGTCGGTGTGAAAAAGCAAACAAGGTCAACAGGCATTTATTGTTGCCATCTGGTTGTCTCTGCTTCTGGTGTTGAGCTTGGTTTGCTCTCTCCATCTCTCCCAAGCAGACTGGATACAGGATTTCCTCCGTTGCATCTTCTACAAAGGTTTTCAGCTACCAGGAGTAGCTGTAACTGAACAGCCAGGCAATTGGCATTTCCATTTAACTTTTGCAATTGTCCAGACTTGTACATATCATGCTTTCCAAGTTTAGATGCCAGCACAAGCACTGGAGTCTTTGGTTTGTTCAACTATTCTTGTTGGCGTTAAAGAGCCACAATTCTGGGCCAAAAGACTGTTTTCTGATCCATTAAATATTCTTCCATTTGAAGAAGTGAAAGTTGTTTTCAACATTAGGAGGAATAACATGATTTTCTTCTTTGAAACCGAGATCCTTCCATGAAGTTGTACAGCTGCAATGGAGTAGCATCTGGAAGAAAAGTGCTCGGGGCAAAGCATACCTTACTTTCCAAAAAAAAAAAAATAAATGCACAACCTCATCATGCTACATTGCATCAAAAGGTACACTTCTGACCTGTTTACACAGGCCAGTCACGTTCTAAGAACTCTTGAGATACACATGCCCCAAATTCAGGCAAAAATAAAAACCACGGTATTGTTGACTGACATGTTCCAACCAGTTCAAGTGAAATTCAAGACTCCCAGGGCTAAGAACAACCTCCTCACCTTAAAAAAAAAAAAAGGTAAACAACTACAAAATCAGTGATCAGCTAAGAGGTGCATTCTGGAAAAGGCCAAAACTAACTCCATGACCATTAGGATGGGAAACGAGGCAGCTGCCTGGCTACAGGGCAGGAAACAACAACGCTTAACCAAACCATTTTGCCTTTTCCCTTTTAGGTTTACCTGGGGAGCATCATCAATTTACACACTGGAGTTACAGAAAAGAGGTTACCCATCGATCCCTGAAGGGAACTAACCATGTCCCATTTCGGTTTGGGCGTAGGTGCCAATTATCTTGACTCCATGGACCAGAGGCAGCCATTTCTCCTTCTGAGCATCAGTCGTTTGGGTCTCTAAGGTTTTTTGAAACATGCTGAAGTGGAGACCGAGAGGTTCAGGAAAATTGCCCAAGCATGTTCTACAGGAGAGAAATAGAGGGATCTGGATCTCAGTCTTACTGTTCCTGTGATCCTGAAAGGCTTTTCTCCAACCATAGCATAAGATAAATAATCTCTGTCTATTTCAACCCTTTTTTGTTCCACAAGCAACCTCCAAATACAGAGGCATTGGAAGCCATGCTAATGGGGAAATAAATGTTTCTTGCAGGCATTTTGTTCACCCCATGAATCCTGCTGTTGTTATGTAACTGGAAAAAAAAAGTATCCTATAAAGATTCATCGGGAACTTAAAACTGAGAATATGAAAACCAAATTATTTTCTCCTCCACCTCTCAGGTTTGGTGGGAATAAATTCCACTGCTGCTGGTAGCTTAGAACTAGGTCAATCTTAGCTAGAAGCACCATGTATTGAAAAGGAAAAGGCTTCTTAGGTGACCAGAAGGTCACCTAGGTTGTCAGAAAAGCTCTGTATTACCTGTAGCTGCTTCTATCAGTTGTGAGATCAGGAACTCACCTTCCATTAAAATTACTGTTACAGGCTACTGCTGGAGGGAATGGAAGGAAAATCAGACATTTCAGGAGTACTTCATCAAAACAAAGGTTATTTCATAAGAGAAAACTCTATTAATTTAGTAGCCACTATGGCAGACAAAATACATTCCCAATTAAAACAAGCTCTGTAACACAAACGTTTAAGAAAGTTTCACTGTGTGAAAGCTACGTGGTAAATGAGAGCATCTTCCCTTCAACATTCTGCAGTTTTTTCATCTTCAATCTACTGTACACAACTGCTTATTCCACCGAAACTCTAAGCTGGAGGAGGGAAAAATGAGCGCTCTGCATGAATACCTACATACAAGATCTCTCCCACCTGCCCAAGATACCTACAAGGAAAAGACATCCTTCTATCTCGAGATATTAATACCTGCCCAGGGAGCACACTGAAGACTTTGTTGCCAACAGAGATCTGCACTGTGTAGGGGATGCTATGTGTGTAGTTTGTCAAATTACAGCAGCGTTTGAGACTGGCATTTTACACCATGCCTGGAATGAGTGCTTGGGAGCAGAGAGTAAATAATTGATAATGCAAACCCAGATCCCTATACAAATGGTGAAAGTCAGCCTTAGGGCAAGAGAAAGCAGGACAAAGCCTCTTCAGCAGCACTGCACTGCATGCTGAAGACACTTATTTTAAATGGAACTGTTTTTAAATTGACAAGACTGAATGAGCCATGGATTTTTCCAGGAGCAAAACTACTGTAATCAAGTAATTTAACGCTGATGATTAATCTACTAACTGTGCTTTAAGTTGGTGTGAGTGCAGGTACAGTGCCCAGAGGCACACAATTCTCTTACCAGAAAATATTCTATTGCCTAAAGCAGCACATTCTTAACAAAGCTAAAGTTATCAGGGTGACCAAGGGCCTAAAAATGCTACAAGGACAGTGAGACAGAATATTTTCCAGCATTCTTGTGGTTTCCTGTGTGGGTTATTCTTTTAGTCCAGGACCCATGTGGCAACAGCAGCACCCTTTACTTCCTCACTGCCTACAGCACAGTCACCATATATCTGTTCCTTGGGCCCAAAAAGGACAAACCTGGAGGGAGAAAATAATTGCTGACTTTGAAATACACTGTTTCAGGGCTGCTTGGGAAGAGCTTGAACAGTTCTTTATGTATTTTCAAAAGCCACTGAAAACTTGTGAAAAAGGCGCAGCACATGCTTTGCTGTCAGAAAAATCAAGTCAAACGCTGCTTCTTTGAAGGTAATGCTCCAGGAAAAAAGAAATCTTAAAGGTCACACCAGCAACTTTTACTGCATATCAGTAAATTTAATCGCAAGTGCCAAATATTTCATGCTTAACTAGCACCTTCTCTGATAGAAGTGAAGAATGACATTTTACAAGCGGACACTTTAACATCCCTGTGTCACAAGGTCATTTGATTTCACCGACTAAACACGCAGCATTTTAGCAGTTTCTTGCATTAACAAAGCTGAAAGCAGAACTAAAGCTAGCTGATTTCCAGCAGAAACTTTTCACCTCTGCATACTTCACACTGAATGTCTAGGATTTTCTTAACGTGCCTTTTAATAACTTGAATAACAATGCAGGAGAATCCTGTTTTCCTCACGACACAGGGCAAACTGAAGAGGGACCAGCTGCTAAGGGAGGAACAACAGGTTTTCTTTCTCCAAACTCTTATTCCTTCCCCTCCCAGTTTCTACATTCCCACGTGGCATTTCCCACCCTATATGGCTTGCGCACCAAAGGCTGCATTCTGTAACTGCCCAAGCATTTTGCTACAGCAAGACTGAAGGTGGCCACCTGCATCTAGCACTAGCCATTTGATCAATAACCAACAATCGCCTTGTTGGTCTGAAGTCAAACTTGCTACGACAATCAGGAGGAGGGCTGCAGTTCCAAATCCACTTACAGGAGAAGGATGTGTAGTAATACACTACTTTGGCAATATAGATCTTTCCAGATTTCGCAGCAACCAATGCCACCCACACAATAAAAGGCACTTGCATTTGACAGACGAGTCTGATGACACATCAGCGAACAGAGTACAACAGAAACAAAGTCTATGTTTTCCAAGACAGCTAAATGAACAATTGCAGAGACAATCTCAGGCTGCAGAACTGGGTCAAAGAACAGGGTCATTTTGGGTGGTTCTTGAGGTAACTCTCTCAAAGAAGAACATGAAGGGCTGCCCCAGTGGAGGAGGAGCTGGAGGTATGTCTGACCTGTGCTTACTGGGCTTCAGAGATAACAGAAGCTATGGTGATAAATTCCTTTTCTAGCTGTATCAAAAAACTCAAGTCAGGCTCATCCACTCCAAATCAATTTAGCCGTGGCTGGTAGGGCCTCTACTACAGTTTTTCGGCTTTGATTTGTTGAAAGCTACTCCAGGTCCTAACTTCAGTGCCAAACATGAGAAGGATGGACAAATTCTCCCAGGGAAAGTGTATGTTCATGCAACACTTATGAACACAGGAATCATCTGTTGCAGCTCTCAGATCTTCTCTTCTTCCATGCCCCAGTTTCTCAATTGTTTTTTACTTCTTCATTTAATCCTATTTCCCTCAGCAAAGGTTATTTAAACTTGAAGGTGAATTAAAACTGACCAGATTGCTCTCTTCAAAGAGCTGTGTAGCACTATACATCAGGACAATTTCCCATTTTTCACGCTGACTTACATTTTGCTGCAGTTAGGCTGTAAAAGACATGGTAAATATTGGCACTTTGAAGCTGCTGGCCTTCAAAACCTGTAGTCACAGCAGCAACTGCAGTGTCGATGCATGTTAAGACACAGGAAGAACTGACTAGATATCAAAATTTAAAATCCTTTTAAGTTTTGGAGTCCAACAAAGCCTTTGTGAAACAGGAAGGAGCACCATTCAGTTCAACATGTCAGAGCTGCAATAATTGTTTAAGCGTACCTCCATGGCAGCTGAAGGAAGACTCATTTCTCCTCGTCTATTCATAAATCAAGCTATAAAGTCCATCATTCATGATAGAAAGCTACCTAGTGAGGCTCTGGCATTATACAAAGCTACAGAAAAAAAATTAGCTCAAAATCCTCAAAAGTTGCAGATGTAAATAAATCTGCCCCTGCTGTTTGGGGATAATCACAAGGCGTGAGGGATTATTGGCAAAATATCGTAAGTTTCAATATGTTAAAATCTGATGGTGAACCACAAATACAACTTGACATCTGAATCAAGGACTTCAGCCTACTTCATAAATTTCATTCAAGGTATGTCACAACACCATATCCATTCAATTTTCCAGTTTGGAGAAACAAATAAACCCAAACACAGTTTCCTCAGGTCAGCTGTTACACAAATGAAGTCCCTTTTAGTTAGCACCCACTAGCATGTCTGGATATGCGATAGAAATAAACTTAATTTTGCAAGTTGGGTGGAGTTTGTTTCACACTCAGCAGGTGTGAAAGTGGGGACAGATGTTAAGATGGAAATAAAATCAAAGTATAAAAAAATAACCCTTTCATTTCTTCCATTTGTTAAGCAGCAGTAAGTCAATATCACCCACTGCAAGCACCAGACTTGGTGCTAAAGAACTCAAATCAAGAATATCACCTGTATACAGTTCTTAGAGCAAACACTTCTAGGCAAGTATACGTACTGCTCTTCATCCTTCTACAGGTTATTACAGAAGACACTGGAAAATACAGTCAGTCTACAGTAATTGCAATCACCTTTTCAAATTCAAATTACAAAACAGTAACCCTTCCTCAGTGTTTCAGGTGATTTTGCATCATGAATTCTGACAACTCGCACCTGACTATTCACACCACATATGATATCGATGTATTATTTTTCACTGTACCTATATGACATACTAAGCTTTCATCCATTAAACGTTAAGAATTGCTGACTCTCAAGCATGTTTGTGGAAAGACAAAACTAGAATCTATCATTTGACTACTTCAAAAAAGTCCTATTTTCATAAAATATTGTCAGTAATGTTACCAAAAGACAGTATTTACATTGCAAGCTTCGTTGAAATTTGCCAGCTGGGATAATGGATAGTATCCTCTGAATTTTCTCCATAAAGATATTTGAGGAAACTTCCCTATCACCTCCAATGACCCTTGTGTAGAAAAAAATTAATGATTAACTTTTGTCATGCAGTACCTAAATAATCTAATACAGTCACTGAACTTTTTTCTTGTTATCACTGTCCACCAATGCCAGTTTTCAAAAGGACATTTACAATATTTCCACATGAACTTTCACGACATAGGTCAGTGTAGACCTTTTTTTTTTTTTTAAATTAAAGCTACAGCAGACAAGATGATTTCAACTAACTAGTCCCGATATTCATGCCCTGAGGCCAATGACAGCTCTTCTACAAATCCAGTCAGAAGGGGCTTGTGATTCTACCAGTGCATTAAATGAACACTGTATGTTAAATTATGTGCCAGAGGATATATTAATGGTATTACATCCAGATTTGTCGAGCTGTGCAACCTTTGTTAAACAGTTTCTGTTTGATTATATCAGAATGAGTTTAATATATGTAAGGGGGAAAAAAACGTCCCAAGTCAGGAACTAAGCTCCCTGCAAGCCAGAAGGAATGACACTCAGATGTAAAGACAGTTTTATTTTTACTAACTTAACCCAAGGGTAATACTATGAGATAAACAAAAGGTCAGATCCAACAAAAAACCTTCAGGTCAAAGGGAACCACTATAGCACCAGGAGTTTGGAGGAGGGAGAGAGGACAGATAGTTAAAAACAAGAGCTTATAAGCTACCTTGGAAAATTTTCAAGTACGCCTGTAATGCAACTTTATTAGGTCTAAGTGCAAAGTGAAGTAATCAGCTTTAGGAGGTTTCATTAGAAGCTGAAACCTCATCAGATCTATTCAGATTCAAAGTACTTGAGTATATTTTTTTTATCCCTTTGGGGGGGGAAAAATAATCAGACTACAAGTCCCTTTTTTTTTTTCTTACTTTCTGCACCATATATAATTAAAAGGGTATAATTATGAATGGTGCATTTCTATTCAAAAATCTAAGAAAACACAATATTCATGATATCAGGATTTCATCTGAAATTCATGGAAGCCAAGACTTCAGCAGGCTTTCGTACATGTCCTTAGTTTCCCTTAGACAGCAAGCACAGGAAAAAAGCACAAGTCCGATGTCCCTGGTGGTAATACAAGAACATACAAGAAGTAAACTCTACAGCTAGGTACCTTTTGAACCAGTAGATCTCCTCTGGATCTGCAATGCCATATTCTCTTAACTTCATCACCATCAGAGCGCTCTTCCTGATGGCTTGCTCATAGCGTTGGCTACGGGACAGGAAGTTCAAATCCTCATGCTGGAAGTCAGGGTCATTAAGAACTAAGGCCTCTGGGGACAGTACAGAAGAGGAAAACAAAGTCAGCTTCCACAAACCCCATCAGACAGTGGCTGAGAAACGGTTCTGCAGTTCACTTGCTGTACTTCAAGGTAGAGATACCAGAAAATTAAAAACAAAATTAAAAGTTAATGAAGTCAGAAAGAAGTCAAAGCTCTCAGAGAGGGACTCTAGCAACAGGGCACTCTCCCATTCCACACATAAACCACAAGTTTGGAGTGCTCTGGACTTGGCAGGAGATTAATTCACTGATGCAAGACCTGCAGGCCCCTCAATAACAATCTCAAATCCTCAAATAGCCATCGTTACTGCTGGATCAGACTGCGCCATGAACTTTGATCCCCATACAACTCCTTGCAGAAGGGCACAGCTATTATTCCCACTATGCCGACTGGGAACCAAGGTACCCAGAGGCCCACTGACTTTCTGTGTCCCCTTTGGCACACAAGTTACACAACACCAGCCTCTGACAGTCCCACCTCAGTACAGGCTGGGAAAAAAAGAGGACAGATGTATTTCATTAATCTCACATTGCATGGCAGTGGTGGGTAAGAAACAGGTCATATTTTTACTGTTGGGCAAAAGCATACTAGAAAAGAAAACAGAGGAAATGGAGACCAAGAGAAAAGCCCATGGGATGCTGCCTGTCACCCTCTGGAGGAAGGGGAAAGAGAGAGATAAAAGCACACCACTTTATCTGGGCCTCCCCTGACCTTTTCTGGGAGGGGAAGTAGAGGAAGATCAGGGACATAACACTGCTCCTGCTCCCCTCTAACCTATTAGACAAAAATCCCTTCCTTCATGCAGGCCCGTCCTGCAAGCCCTCTCCTCACAACTTTCCCCACCTGCAAGCCCTCTCCTCACAGCTCTCCCCTCTCCCTGGAGTCTCCCCTCTCCCCCAAAGCTCTTCCCCGGCACCCTCCCTTCTCTACAGCCTGCAAACCCTCTCTCCACAGCTTCCCTCCCCACGACCTCCT
>JAHREE010000234.1:19886-87292 GCA_033628505.1 Tringa tobata
AACGTCACGACGCCGACGCCGCCACGCACGGCGTCCACGTGACCGCCGCTTCCCTGCGCAGGGCGGTGAGGAGCAGGGCTGGGCGGCGGTAGGGGGGGAAACGGCGCTTTAAATTGTGCGGGCAACGGGCGGCGGCTGCGGGAGGGAGGGCAGGTTGGATGTTGTGCTTTAAAATGGTGCCTTGAACCCCGCGCTAAAGGCCTAGAGCCTGCCCCGTCCGCCAGTGCCCTGTGAGTGGGGTCCCCTAAATAGACGTACAGGGTGTCGCTGCTGGGGCTGGGCCTGCATTAAGATAACGGGCCGCCTTTGGGGCTAGGCGTGTATTAAGTGCCAGACTGAGAGTGCACGTGTGACATGTTGTATCGGCAGCCAGGCATATAATAGTTCGGTCACCACAACCTCTACTGCTACAACAGTACATCCTCTACAACAGCACAACTTCTCTCTACAACTGTCAGAAAGGAGGGTGTAGTCGGGGGGGTGGTTGGTCTCTTCTCCCAAGTCACAGGCAACAGGACTAGAAACAGCCTCGAGTTGCACCAGGGGAGGTTCAGGTTGGATATCAGGAAAAATTTTTACATGGAAAGGGTTATCTAGCATTGGAATGGGCTGCCCAGGGAAGCGGTTGAGGCACCATCCCTGGAGGTGTTCAAAAGACGAGTTGACATGGTGCTGGGGGACATGGTTTAGTGATGGTTTATTTCTTTTTTTTTGGTCAGAGTTAGGTTGATGGTTGGACTAGATGATCTTGAAGGTCCCTTCCAACCTAGATGATTCTATGATTCTAACCCCAGGCAGTGGTACAGGCTCGGGGAAGGGTGGCTGGAGCTGCCCAGCAGAAAAAGGACCTGGGGGTGTTGGTGGACAGCCAGCTTAACGTGAGCCAGCAGTGTGGCCAAGAAGGCCACCAGCATCCTGGCCTGTATCAGGAATAGGGAAGTGATGGTGCCTCTGTGCTCGGCACTGGTGAGGCTCGAGTGCTGTGTTCAGTTCTGGGCCCTTCACTACAGGAAGGACATTGAGCTGCTGGAGCGTGTCCAGAGGAGACCCACCAAGCTGGTGAGGGGTCTGGAGAACAAGTCACACGAGGAGAGGCTGAGGGAACTGGGCATGTTTAGTTTGGAGAAGACGAGGCTGAGGGGAGACCTCATTGCCCTCTACAACTACCTGAAAGGAGGGTGTAGAGAGGTGGGTGTTGGCCTCTTCTCCCAAGGGAATAATGACAGGACCAGAGGAAATGGTCTGAAGTTGTGGCAGGGGAGGTTTAGATTAGATATTAGGAAGAATTACTTTACAGGAACAGCCTGCCCAGGGAGGTGGTGGAGTCACCATCCCTGGAGGTATTTAAGAAACATGTAGATGTGGCACTTCAGGGCATGCTCTGGTGGCCGAGATTGTAGGGTTTTTTTTGTGTGAGTGTGTTTGGACTCGGTGATCTCAGAGGTCCTTTCCAACCATGACAATTCTGTGATTCTGTAAATAAACAGTTCATTAAGTGCCCATATAGCATGCTGTGTTTCATCACGCATTAAATACTGCATTTAGGTAGGGCACTAAATCTGCATTTAATGCACTGTACTTGTGGCCAACGGTGCATTCAGTGTGCAGGTAACACGCTGCTGAGGCTGCACTTGCATTAAATGGTGCATGGAATGAGCACGTGGCAGTTGGGATGGTGTTAAAAATTGCATTAAATCATTAAATGCACATTGAGCATCTGGCATTCCCGCCTGATCCCCTCCTGCTGTGCAGCGTGATTGGGAAGCACAACTTGAGGGATGCAGGATGGCCTTGGCCCAGCTCGGGCAGTGCAGAATTGAACCTGGGTGAGGTGTGGCGGAGGTGCAGGGAGCTGCATTTCCACCTCTGTCGCTGCCAGAGGGGTTTCACAGCCCCGAGCAGTGCGTGAGGTGGGCAAGGGGCACCAGGCATTAAAGCCACAGGGCTCCAGCTCAGTGCGTCCCCACTGCTGCATAATCGCCCTGAACCTGTTGGGGTGGCCCCACTTGTCTGATTTACAAGCCTCTCTGCCTTTGCCCATTGTGCAGCTCTTGGTGGTCCTCCCCATCAGGGCAAGAAACCAGAGAGAAAAGCAGTAAAAGGAGCGTGGAAAGTTGCCAAACACAGACAACCCTGCAAGGCAGATCTGAGGGAAAATGATAACAAAAAGAAACCACTTTGTGGCACAGCCAACAGCGTGGCTATGGCACTGGCTGGGCAGAATTAAAACCTTGCCGAAACTGCTCTGCATTCCTGCTTCTGTGCCTGCATTGGGCTGTAGCTGGCCTGCCTGTCCCAGCCCTGGAGCTCCCAGGAGGTCCCACCTGAGTCTTGTCTCGGGGTGAATCATTCTCACTCATCATTGTCTTCTGAACCCTATTAGATACTGATGAAATCCGGCTGGCTCGTATCCAAGGAATTGTTCCGCAGCTGCCACATCAGACACTGCCAGAATTTCTTATGCTGCAGCATGAGAACACACTTGGGATCATACCTCAAATCCTGCTGTGTGATACCCTGTCAGCCCAGCAGCTGGGTCTGTTCCTGCAATCCAGTCCCTCACACTCTCTGAACTTCTCAGTCACCATTTTCCCACTTCCTTCACCTTTCTCAATCCATCCATAGTCTGGGGGAGACCTGGAGAATGTGGTGGGCTGCCTGTTGCTGTTCATGTTGGGTTGCAGGAGGGGAAGGTAGCCCCTCTTTATGCCAAGTACCGGGGTGGCATGAACTCAGATCTTTCACTTTACTGCAGGCCCAGTGGCGGTTGTCAGAGATGCTGCCCAGTGCTGGTGTCTATTACTTCCCATGGGAGATCAACAGCTCAATCCCAGAGGGGGAGGCGCTGAGGACGTTTGGCAGGTGAGAAGGGTACCCCGCTTTCCTTACAAGCCAGGCCTTTCCTTCACTGGCTCCCCTCCTCTCCCTTTGTTTGTAATTGTTGAGCTTCCCAACCCAATTGTTCCCAGGTTATGCAGCTACGACCTGGCCCAGTCCAAAGCCGTTCTCACTGCTCAGCACAGCTCAGCTCAGTACCAGGTCTGTGTCGACACCAAGTTTGTGGAGCCGTTCCAAGCCCTGCTGGGATCTCGCTACATGGTCCTGGGAGAGGCCGAACACAGGGAAGGTAAATACTCCAGGAACCAGTGGCCTTCGCTGCTGTTCATGGTTCATCAGCTCCTTCGTGGCTGCCTGGGCGCATGGTGAGACACACTGTCACTGAGGTTAGCATTGGCCAAGGCAGGCTTATCTCCCACGGCTGCCTCCAGTCATATGAGCGTGTGATTGAAGGCAGAAGCAGCTCATCTCTCCCCGTTGACCATGAGAAGAGCCACCCTTATCTTGGTGAAAATCTGGCGCTCCAGCACGGATTTCATTAGAAACAAGAAGCGCCTCAGCAGCATCGCTGAGCTTGTGAAACCTGTGCTGAAGCCTTCTGGCATCATTGCCAGCCACCACGTTGTCTTCGCTCCAAACGTGGCTGATTGCAGCAATATCTCCTTGCAAGCTGGCTGGGTTGGTCTTTGCCATCCTTGAAAGGCTCTAATTATATCCCTGCCCTCAGACGCGGGGTGTGAGGAATGCAGGCCCTGTCACGCAGGGCACCCTGTTGTCCTCTCCTGGGATGCCCTGAGCATTACTCCAGCTGCACGGTGCTTTGCGTGGGGAGCTGATCCGGGCCGGGCCATGGGGTTGTGAAGCAAATCCCAAGTGTTGTCTTGGCCACACCTGATAACAAGCATTCGCATTCATGCCCTTGATATCCTCGGTGGCATGTGGAAAGCCACCTGCACGTGGCATCAGGTCAGTGACCTGCTAAGCCAACTGCTGCAAAATTCCTTTAGAAAGTTATTTTGCTCATCACAGCTTAGGAGTGAGTTGGCCTCATTTTGCAGGGGTGGAAGAGGAGCTGGCTGAGATGGTGGCTGAATCATGGAGGTTTGGCCCCTTTTGTGCCGCTCCATGTTACCATTTGAATACCACCGACGAGCTCTTGGTTGTAGTCATCATTGACCCTCTTCTAAGCCCAGTTTTGTCCTGTCCTCTTCTTGTGTGCACAGAGGCATTCAGAAATGACCTCAGACCCATCCGGGATGCCTTTTAGACAGGGAAAACCAAACTTCATCCAGCCACGAAGTAGACAGATGTTGCATGGCAGGCACTGGCACCATGTCCTGGGCTCAGCGTTCCCCAGTGCAAGGAGAGCACAGCGTCAGTCGCCAGCGTTTTGTAGCCAACAGGGCAGAGGGAAAGTGCATCACTGAATTAACCTACTCCCGGGCCTGCTGCTCGCCTCGGTGGAGGCACGTGGCCAGTCCAATCTCCTGCAAATTCTCAGGCTACGGTTAATTGCCCAGCTGGAGCCACACACTGCCCGATGGAACCTCTCTGTTTGCCTCCGGGCTGCTCCGTGTGTTTTTCTTTCTACAGAAGCTTCCTGCTTATATTCCCAGGTGAGGGTCCCGTGGTAAAGGCACGAATATTGACCTGCGTGGAAGGGATGAATGTGCCTTTGCTGGAACAAGCCATACAGGAGCAGAGGAAATACTTCAACGAGAGGCAGAAGTGGATGCGAAACAGCACGTCCTGACAGCAGCTCTGAGACCAGCCATGGGCTGATCCTTGTGCTACCATTTGCAACGAATATGTTAAAAGTAAATTTAGAAGGTGGGTTTGCAACAGACTGCTTTTTTTCCGATGCAAATCACAAAGTCAGTAAGCAGGGAAACTCTTGAAGATTGTGAGTCGGTATGTGACTGTCCCATTCATGCCAGGTGTCATCACTGAAAATAGCTCTGGGAAGCAGGTTTGGTGTTTGCTTAAAAGGGTGGTGAAAGAAGGCGGCGAGCACTTGAGTTTCATGGTCCTTTTGTAACACAAGGCTAGGAGACGTCAGAAAAAGGAGAAGTCTCTGAAGCTCTAGTTAAACAGCTCACACCCACACTACCAAAGTGCAGTGGGCTACTGGGCCTTGGGCAGATCGGAGGTAAAGGGCATTAGTGCAAAGTTCGTTAGCCCTGTGCGGCTGCTGGTCCATGAGTGCATGCATTTGGTTACCGTGACTCAGCTGCCACACAGGAGCATTGCTGGCAAAACACTCACATAGCCTGGCTGACCAACAAAGAAACAAGAAGAACAAAGAGTCACTATTTTCAGTAACACCTGCCTCTTCAGGTTTTCAGGAGTTGATGTCCAAGGGGAGGGATTGACTTTAGTTCTAAAATAAATATTTGCAGTGCCCTGAGAATGACCACTTGACTTTCTTCTTTGACACAACTGAATTTAGGAGACCTTAAATCACTGGTTTTTTGAAGCATCTGAAGGCTTTCTAAATAAAGATGAAAAGAGAAGGCAACCTGTCTTTTATTGATTAAAAACCTCTTTGTTTGTTGCTAAGGCAAATGCATTAGGCCCTGCAGAAACCCGATAGATGATGTAAGAAAGTTTAGCGATATGCAATGTTCCCCCTTTTCCTAAGTGCTGGGTGTGTAAGGAAGTGCTTGGCTTTTAAAAAGTTGCAAGAGGAGGAGACGAAGTTACATCAGAACTGCTCTGGTTTGAGAACATGGTACCAGGCCCACCCGGCAGAATTAAACCACCAACCAAAAGAAAAGCACTTATGTAAGATGAGAATAAAATGTTAGTGCAAGAGAGACAAGCCTCTCTTCTGCTATAGGAATTCATGGACCTGGATCCCCCAGCCACTTGCAGCCTTTTCTGCTTTTTGCTCAGATTCTCTGGTGAAATGTTCAGAAATTAAGAACTGAAGCCATGCAATACACAGCAGCAGATCAAAATGCAACAGGTATTGGCAAAGTCCCCTGTTACCGGCAGGCTTGATTCAAAGGCCTGAGATGGCTCGGTAATTACAGTGCTTGCTATAATCTTTAATCATAGTTTAGCTTTATGTTTTTCTTCATGCAGTTACAGAGATCCAAAAACCCTGCCTAAGTGCACACTCTGTTCAGCCCAAGTCCAAAAACATGATCTCAAGAGCCCAGATTTTAACCTGGTTTTTTAAGAGACGATAAGTCTGTCAAGATGTGTTTGTGTTTATACCTCATCTCCCCTCTGTTCTACCTTCCTCCCTGTGCTTAAATTTTAACCAAATGGCAAGGTTTGCCAGGGAGTTGGGAATATCCAAGATACCAGGACTGGGAATATCCAGAATACCGGGTTTCTACAAGTGTTATGAAAAAAATCGCCACAAACCCAACCAGCCAGGAAGAGGAGAGCAAGTTTAGTGATGACTCCGGATGGAGACGTGAGTGCAAACTCAACCTTCACAAGCCACCAGAAAACCACATAGAGAAACCACGCAGGATAATTTTAAAAACACTTTGAGATGGTGGCTCAGCAATGGGCTAAATCAGTCCTTTTTAGGTCACTTAAAAGTTGGGGTCTGCACTACAGATCCATGCAGCCGGTGGGCTGCCATGTCCTGTTCTCCCACCTAGAGACATGGAGCCCCTGAGCCTTCCAGAAGGCAGTCCCTGTGGCTCTATCTTTCCTGGTGCCACAATGCATAATATTTTTTTTAATCTTGTTTTCTGTCGGCTGTCGAGTCAATGATTAATTGCCACCCCCCCACCCCCTGCAAAGGACATCTTCCAAAAGGCTGACCAAGCAGTGCAGCCCATGGTGGGGAGGTTCAAGGGACAATTGTGCAAGACAGAAAAGAAAAAAAAAAAAAAAGCAAAGCCATTTCTGCTGTGTGTTTGACCTGAGTGTGTCCCAGGGAACCCTAATTACACACCACATCCCCTTGACGCCAGGTGCTGTACAAACAGAGCTGCAGAGCTTCCCTTGGCCCTGTGCGGTCCCTGCTGCCTTTCCCACAGGCCCAAAGCACCCTCTTTACCTCCATTTTGCTCGATTTTTGCTTTGGCCAGCACACAGCACAACCTGGGTTACAACCAACCCGTCCCGGGCAGCGGGTGCATGGTGTGTTTGGCTCTTTGGGGCTGCTCAAAGACCCCCAGACACCCCCAAAACCCTCAGGCAGCCCTGCCCGCCTGTGGCTGCCTCAGTTCAGGGGTCCCTGTTCTGAGGGAGTAGCAAAGGGGCACCCAGATCCTGAAAGCAGCTCAGGGGACACAGAGGGAGAGCCAACACCTTCCGCATATTGGCTTATTTTCCCTCCCCTTCATTTTTTTCTCCTCAGAAAGTGGTGCCAGCCACCCCTGCTGCCATCGCCAGGCCGCGACAGCGCCATGGACACCTTCCAGGAGGTGTTTCAGAAGCTGGAGAAGATCGGGGAGGGCACCTACGGCGTGGTGTACAAGGCTCGCAACAAGCGCACGGGGCAGCTGGTGGCCCTCAAGAAGATCCGCCTGGACTCGTGAGTGGGGCAAAGCCCCGGCCCTGGGGCTGCCATGACACAGCCCAGCTCGGTGCCCACCCAGCCCACCATGGTGCCAGGCCGACTGCCTTCTCAGCATGGTGGCAACAGGGTGCTGAAATGAAAAGGGGGGAGAGGAAAGCGAATTGCTCCTCTGCAGACAGTGCCATCTGTGGGGAGACGGCCACCATCTGAGCCCAACAGTGCCCCAGCCCCGCCATGGGACTGAGCAGGAGGGCCCTCCACCCCAGCTCAGTGACCAAAATGATGCAAGAGGCTCAAAAAAGGGAAAAACATGAGGGAACAAAACGTCTCTAATGGCTCGTGAAAGCAGCTAGGGCCTGACCCAGCACTACCTGACCCTGGCACCATGGCCCATAGCAGGGCAAAGTAGCCACCATTTTGGGAGGTGGCCTCTCCCTCAGGGGTGTGTATGGTGGTGGGGCCTGCTGAGGCTTGGCCTCGCAGCAGGGCTGATGTCAGCCTCTCCAGAGTAGGGACTGAGCAGATAAAAGCTTACTAATGTTCCCCTGGGTTGGTCCTGGGCTGTCTCCACAATAATGGGTGCCAGTGTGGACCAGCGTCCATGGTGGTGGGACTGCACCCCGTGGTGGCCCCTCTGGATGGTGGAGGTGGCTGCCTGAGGGGTGAAGAGCTTTCATCTCCCCCTGCCTCCAAAAAGTGAGGCTTGGGAATTTAAACCCCATTGTTTCTTCTCCAAATGTGCCCTCAGGTGCACCCAAACAAGCTCTTCCCCAGAGTTTGCAGTCTCACACAACCCCCCTCTCTCTTCTTCCCCATGGCACCATTTCCCCCTGCCTCACCCCAGCCCACCCCACATGCAATTCCATCCCAAACCCGGGGCGCTCGGTCTGAGAGACCCTCCCCTGGGAAGGCAGTGGGGTACAATGGAAGGGAGAAGGGACACAGGACCTTGGTGGGCTGTGTGATCCCACTGGGGGATGGGGTGCCATATACAGCCTGTCTCTGCTGCAGGGAGACGGAGGGTGTCCCCAGCACCGCGATCCGAGAAATCTCACTGCTGAAGGAGCTGAAGCACCCCAACATAGTCAGGCAAGACCTAGATGGACCCTCCCTACCACCTCATTGATGAGGCCCTACTGGGGGATCTGTGGGTACAAGCAGGAAGAGGGGTTTTCCTGTCCTTCCCTAACTGCACATATGGGAACAAAATAAACAGGAAAATGCAGGAATCGCTTGCACTTCCCTGGTTTGCAGCAATAGCCCACAGCACTGCAACCCACAAGCTGGTCCAAGCTGCTGCTGCCCTATACTAGATACTGCTTTTATATCTGCCTCTCTGCCCCAAAGGACTCACAGAGCAGAGGCAGCTGTGAAAGGAGGGATGTTTAGGTATTTGCAAAGGTCTGGAGAAGGTGTGAAAGGTACTAAAGGGAGCACTTGCACTTCTTTTGCAGGCTCCTGGATGTCATACATAGCCACAAGAAGCTCTATCTGGTGTTTGAGTATCTGAATCAGGACCTGAAAAAATACATGGACTCACCCCGAACTGGAGAGCTTCCTCTAAGCTTGGTCAAGGTACAGTGTGGAAGGAGTGCCAACAGGCAGGGCAGAGAGCGTGTCTCCTTGCTGCCTTCTGCTGGGCAGAGCCAGCACTGACTTGCTCTTTATGCAGGCTGCATCTGGAAGAGATTAATCCTTGCCTGGTGGCATTCAGCCTCTCAGATCAAAAACGTTTCAGCTGGGAAAACCTCATAGCGTTCTTGTTCAGCACATTTATTTTCCATCTGTTTCCAGGCTCTCCAGCCCATCTCACTGAGTGGCTCACAAGTCTGGTGTCGCATTATAGCAAGGTCTTTTTTCCCATTCAGGCCTATAAATGATCCAAAGCGTGTTGGTTCTCACAGTCGAGCCTTCCAAGTGATTTCATTGTGGCTTTGTCTGAAACCTCTTTTCTCCTTAGAACTACCTTTTCCAGCTGCTGCAGGGTGTGAGCTTCTGCCACTCGCACAGAGTCATCCATAGGGACTTGAAGCCGCAGAACTTGCTGATTAATGAAGCAGGAGCAATCAAGCTGGCTGATTTTGGACTGGCAAGAGCTTTTGGAGTCCCCCTGCGCACATACACTCACGAGGTATTGTTGAGACTCCCTGCTACCTGAGGGAGGGATACAAAATCCGTAGTGAGTGAACAACAGCAGCATCACAAGTTACTCATCCATAGCTGCGGCACAGCTGGGCCCAGGCACATGCTCTTCACCTAACCCACAGCTAAGGGGTTACCTCATGTCCCCACAAAGTGTGCTCACTGCTTCTAGCCTAACCTGCCTGCAAGCTGGGTTCCCACCTTATCATAGAATCATAGAATGGTTAGAGTTGGAAGGGACCTTAAAGATCATCTAGTTCCAACCCCCCTGCCATGGGCAGGGACACCTCCCACCAGACCAGGTTGCTCCAAGCCCCGTCCAAACTGGCCTTAAACAATTCCAGGGATGGGGCAGCCACAACTTCCCTGGGCAACCTGTTCCAGTGTCTCACTACCCTCACCACCAGAAAGAATTTTTTTCTGGTATCTAATCTAAATCACCCCTATTCCAATTTAAAACCATTTCCCCTTGTCCTGTCACCTTCTCTGCATAGAGTATATTTATTTATTCATGCATGTCCTCTTGAGGAATCATCTGTTGATCCCAATCTTACTGTCACTAAGGTGTTTGTTAACTGAGCATCACCTTGCCACACTCTGATTTGTACAGTCGCTGCATTACCCCTGAGAAGAGAGAATCCCATGCCTCTAGTTTCACCCAGGGAAACTGGAAAAAGCTTGTTTGTTGGTTCCTTACCAGGTGGTGACTCTGTGGTACCGAGCTCCTGAAATACTGCTGGGATGCAAATACTATTCAACTGCTGTGGACATTTGGAGCATCGGCTGTATCTTTGCAGAAATGGTAGAATGGGTTTAAATAGTCTCTTTAATGAGCAGGGAGGATGCAGCTGCAATGGGAAGTGGGGAAGATGCAGAACATCTGTGATACTGCGGTCCCACCCTGTGCTGGGGTGTGTATTAGGGGAAGTCCACCCTGAGGGTTAGCTGACCCTTAGCTGTGGGCTCAAAAGGAAATCTGCCACCCTCACCGATGCCGGCCCTTGCAGAAGGGATAACTTCAGTCTTGTTGCTGCAGTATTTTGATTGTGGGATGAGATGACTTTCTTGCAGGGCTGCAGAGAACTAGCACTTCATAGCATGGCAGAATGGATCTTCTAGGGATCCATGCTCCACTTCGAAGAGCTCTTGTTATCCCTGCAGTGTAATAGCACTATCCTTAGCTCCCAAAGTCCCCAAGCTGCAGATCAGCAGAGCCTGGGCAAGGAGGTGGGGAGAGGGCTAACCCTGCAAGAGTGGGTGTTAGGAAACTGGAGACAGAGAGGAATAAGGGACTGGCTGAGAGAGGGACAGCCTCAGGGGAGCACAGAGCCATGGAGAGGACCTGGAGACAAGCAGACACCCATCCGTGACCTCCCCAACCACTGCCAGGCAGAATGGCTGCATTGTCACTACCCGTTCAGCGCAGTTGTTTGCGTCTACTGGGACAAAGGGTTGCTTGCAGTGGGAAATAGGGCACACAGCTGATGGAAAGGCGGGAACTGGCTCTTTTTTTTTTTTCCTAGGTGACCAGGAAGCCCCTATTCCCAGGGGACTCTGAGATCGATCAGCTCTTCCGGATCTTTCGCACCCTGGGCACTCCCACCGAGGTGACCTGGCCCGGGGTGACCCAGCTGCCTGACTACAAGAGGGACTTTCCCCGGTGGGCAAGGAAGGAGATGAAAGAAATTGTTCCCAACTTGGATCGAGACGGTAGAGACTTACTGGTGGTGAGTGAGGGCTCAGAACAAGACCCAGGGACAGATAGGACCTTTTCAAACTGGGCAAAGAATAGGGATATTTGGGACCGATCTACCCAGAAGTGCCTTAGCTAATCTAGCTCTGATGCTCATCTCTGCCATTGTAGAAACACCGAATCATCAAATAGGGCTCAGTCCTGGCTCTGAAGTGGAGCTGTCAGTGCAGGTTCCTCTAGAAAACCACTGCATTGAGGGTCAGGAAACCCCTCTAGAATAATCCCCATGGCAACTTCAGCTGCAGGTTACTCCTGAAGCCCAGAGAGGGGAAAATGCAGGACCAATGTCTGCATCTGGGCCCAGCCACAGGCAGGTGCAATCAATCTTTTGTTTTTTAAAAGCCTAAATCTGCTGGGTTTTTCTCTTGGCAGCAATTGCTCTTGTACGATCCCAGCAAGCGCATCTCGGCCAAGGCAGCCCTCAGTCACCAGTACTTCGTCTGGAGAAGCCCTCGGAGCCCTGAAGAGCAACGTGCGCCGCAGAGACACTGCAGATGAGAAGACTCAGCTCTCCCCACGCGCTTACACCTCCAGCTATCGGTGAAGATCTGACTTTGGGCACTGAGCAGAGGCTGGCTGGGACCCAGGGTCTCACATCTCCCGAGGAGCCTGGAGGGGGACATTCTTGCATTTAGAGACTCTCAGCCTGTTGCTGGGGGAAAGTTTGTCTGGGTTACAGCCAGCAGAGCTGTTTTGAAGAGGTCATGTGCAAAAGGGCGTGGGGGATTTATCAGCATAAACCACTGAAATGTAGATGAGAGGGTATCTTTCAGAAGGTTGTCCTTGCGTTAGTCTGTGAACTAAGGTGTGATTTCTGTCTCTCCAGCCCTGGAGCATCCCCAGGTCTGCTGGTGGCAGTTTCTGACACCAGGGTGTGCTGGAGCTCCACTTGGGTAGGCGAGTGCTTCTCAGTCAGCCCTTCACTGTCCTTACCAAAGGCTGGAGCTGTTTAACAGAGCTGACATTCTTCTGTGTCACAAGCTGAAGAGCACTATAAGGTATCTTAATGTGTGCCTTAGCTAGGTCCAAGAAGACAAAAGATCTGGGTAGCTTAAAGCACTTGTTGAATATTGGCTGGAAACAGTAGCAGCTGAAACACTGCCTTTCCATCATTGCTCTAGCTGTGCTGCTGTTTCCTTCACTTCATTGTCTTGGAAATGTTTATGCTGTTCAAATGTTTGGAGGCTTGGCACTAGCTTTTTGGTGTGGTTTTGACATCTTCATTTTTTTCTTTCATACAGAAAAAAATAAAGGCTTGTCATTTGTTCTGAGACCTCGGTGTTTATTGTTTGGTGTGGCCCATGGGGTGAGCAACACAGGACAGTCTGTCCTGACAGACCTCCACCAGCGAAACCCTGGGACCTGCTGCTCACCTCCCCTCCATCCAGGCTGCAGGTTTAGAAGCTGCTGGGACTTGGGGAGCTTGCTTGCCTCTGCGGTTTGCACAGATCAGGTTTTTTTGGGGTGAGTGGGGAGTGGTTTTGCTTCTGAAACTGTTGTTGGGAGTCAGGCTGGAGTGGCTGCCTGGAAAAAGCAGCCCTGCTCACGTTTGGGAGAGCTGGTTTGCTGGTCGAGCAGGGGAGAGCAGGCAGCTGGGCTCACGCAGCGGCCTCCAGAGCCTTGTGGCAGGAAACTTGAATTCCTGCAGCATCTCACGATCTCTATGACAACACCCAGCTCACGGGGGTGCCTTTCTGAGACACGGATGAATTCTGCTATCGGAATCATTTCCCTGCCTTTGCATACGTGTTTTAAAGTCAATTCATTTTGCACAATGCTCTGTTGTTCGGCCTCTGCAAACAAATGCTTGTGTTGTACCAGACAAACTGTTTGCAGAAGAGTTTGATGGTCGTTTTGTTTTTTTTTTAAAGATCTGCATTAAGAAATAAATAAAAACCTAGGACATTCATCCAGTCCAGAAACATAAGAAAAAAATTACAGCTCGTGTAGCCCGACAAAATGAAGCAATAGCCTGAATTTCAGACATGTATGACCCAACCCCCCTGCCAGCAAAGAGAACCAACAACAACTGTATTGAAATAACTGCTCTGGGAAAGCCGCGATGCAGCACCATCGTCCTGCACCCGAGAAGAGAGGAAAAGCTCCTCCTGAGCAACTCACAACCCATAGGAAGCCTCATGGCTTTCTGGTGCTTCCAACGGACATGTCAAGAGGACATGATGCGAGCTGCTTTCTGCAGATGAGGACCACTTGACAGCAAAGAAAAGGATTTTTTAGTGCTTTTCTCTCCAGAAACAAAAAGCAGACCAGGCTTCAAGGGAGACCGCTCAGCTGCCTAATCTCCTCCTAACTTTCACCGTCCCACCACGCAATTAGGGAGCACTTTATCCAAAATGATTAACTGATTACCAGAACTCCAAGTTCCTTAGTTACAGACCACTCCCCAAAACTGTTTAACCAGCACTTCAGGAAAGAGTTACCACGTGAACATCGTAGTGGTTTAAAAATAAGCACGGTTTTACCCGCTTTGCACGGGGAGCAGCCAGGAGGAGGGCAGCCCTAGAGCCCAGCACCCTGCCCCACAGAGCTGGGCAAGGGGAAGGCCGATGGCAAACTCACCCATCTGGCAGAGCCGAGCTGCAGGAAAGGCAACAGCCCCGTTGCTGATGGATCCTCCCTGCTTTCACCCAGCTGAGGGGAGCAAAGCCAAGGCACAGCAAGGCTGCCACCCGCAGCCTTTGAAGAGCTGGGAACTGTCCCAGTCCCAAGGACTGCTGGGAATCACGCTGGTCCAGGTCTCCTTGGTCACACTGGGATGTGATGCTCACCTGGCTGTGCTCCTGTGGTCCCAGGGCTGTTGGGCTTGAGCTGGCAGGAGGCCAGGCCAGGGTTCCTCTTCTGATGTGTCCTCTGATCCATCACAGCCCAGCTCCAGCCCTCGCTGCTGGTCCAGACCGGACAGTGGGGGATACACAGTGCCCCACATGCCAGCAGTGCTCTACTGAGAGGAAACATGCTGGGAACGGATGCTCTGGGGTGTGTGCAAGAGTTTGCCCCATTGCAAACCAACAAATTGGCCCGTATTGATCATGGCAGCTCAGGTGGCCACAGACACCAGCCATGGGCCTGACAGTAAACGGAGACCCTGCAGAGAATGGGACAGAGCCTGGGCAGATCTTGGACTGGAAACTTGGTGTTTCTACAGCCGGACTCAGAACATTAATGCTGAACACTACATACCAGCAGGAAGATAACGGGACCTGCCATTGTACTGAGCTTGCCAACACAGGAACAATTTCTTCTTGGAGCCCAGGGTTCAAAATCCATCTAGGCTACACAGAAATAGAGGCTGCGTTCCTGCTCTGATAGGGGAAGGAAGGGGAGAAAACTTCTACCCTTACAGATTATTTCGGGTCTGCTGGAGTTCCCAGTCAGCTAAAAGAGCCCTCAGGAAAGGAGGAAGAGGGGCTCATATCAATAGAAAGTCATTTTTCTTTCCCTGCAAAGCCACAGGGATGCTCCACAGGGGGGGCAGATACTAGGGAAGAACATCTGGGAGATGAGACTTCCTCATTTCAGCAAGGGCTGAGCAGTGGAAGTTACACAGAGGAGGGAAAGCTCACCTAAAGAAATAGCAAGTGCAGATTTCCCAGTACTGCTGGTGGCTCCTGCATTCAAAGCCAAGGGCTGTAGGGCAACCAAGTCCCTCTTTCAGAGGTCTCCAAATGATCAGGGAGCAAAGTCCCATTGGTTTTCAGTTTTAGAATCATAGAATCATCTAGGTTGGAAGAGATCTGTAAGATCATTGAGTCCAACCATTATCCCAACACTGCCAAAACCACCACTAAACCATGTCCCTCAGCACCACATCTACCTGTCTTTTCAATACCTCCAGGGATGGTGATTCAACAAAATCTGCAAAAACATGGACTCACGCGGAAAGAAACGTGGGGAGGGGGTTCAGTGCTGTGAGATTGGGGGGGAGCAAGAGCCTGCAAACCCTTTGTAGATTGGGCTGCAGGGCACAGGATTGCATGGGGGGAGGACCAGTCCTGCCTTTGGTCGCTTTGGAGCCTGAGCCTGCAGAGACGACACAGCCACAGAGACACACTTTCTATGTTTATTGCATGCAGAAGAATGACCCAACACTGGCTCTCCCCCCTTTTCTGGGCATAACCGCGTTTAACTGACTGCTAGGGGAGTTCTTGCAATCAACCCCCCCTTCGCTCTCACAGCAGCACCCGGGGGACTGCGGGGACCCCGGCGTGTCAGGCCCTTCCACGATCACGCTTTTCCCCCTCACACGGCCAAGCTGCGTTGGGAAGCAGATAGCTAAGACAGAAGAGTATGCAGCCCTAAATGCTAGACGCTCCATTCCTGTGATGGCTGCTGCCTCCGCGGGGAGAGGTGTTCCGTAGGGATGAACTCCTGAAGGACCCAGATCCAGTACGTGCCCGAATCCACTCAATGCCTGAACCGGGAGAGCCTGGGGGAACGGCTCGCCTGGTGGTACCGCTGATAGCCCTCTGACGAGGCTGGGAGCAGCAGGAGGCTGCTCAGCGAATCCTTCTGGCAGAGGGCCATGGCCTCCTTGTAATTTATCTTCTCTTTAGTGACGGGGTCGATGAGATCCTTTTCATAGTTGGACTCATCCTGGAGCCTGTTGGCCAGGTCGCCTGTTATCATCCCTGTCTGGGCAGCTTCCAGCACGGGGATGCGACCAGTTTTCTTGGGATCGATGAGCCCTCCGGTTAGATGCTGGACCTCCAGGTAGGGGAAAGCGCTGTCTCTGGTCATCCATCCCTTCTGAAGTGCTTCCCCCACAGACAGCCTTCGCTTGGTCACCGGGTCCTCAATCCCCGTGAAAGCTTTCTGGGCATTGAGCAGTCTCTGCATGTAGGTCCTGTCAATCAGCCCCCTCTCGATGGCCTTGTGGACTGAGAAACGGTCCCGAGAAATGAGGTCTATGATGCCCCCCGTGGCAGCCTGGGCTTCCAGGAGCTTCTGAGCTGTCATAGGATCAAGCAGCTTCTTCGCAACAGCAGTCTTGATGTTGTACTTGGTGTCAGTGGTGGTGTCATACACGCCGGCGATGGGGGACGTGTCATCACAGAAGCCTTTCTGCGAGGCTGGGGGGAAGAAGCTTTGGGTTTGGTGGGTGGTGGGTGATGAGAGCGGGGATTTGGAGATGATAGAGCCAATAGAGAGGGACGGGGGAGGCTTGGATTCCCCAGCCACCAGCAAGGCAAATTCGGAGATGGGAATCTTGCCATCCCGGTACAGCTGGTACTCCTCCTTAGTGATCCTCCTCAGCCTTAGCGCATCATCGATGGAGTACTGCTTCCCACTTTTCTTGTCAAGGAGAAGTGAGATTTCCCCGTTTGGGCCCAGGGTGGTGACTTCCTCCCAGTCACACTCCAGCTCTTGCAGCTGGATGTACTGACCTCTGTCTATGATACCTCTCTTATAGGCCTCGTAAGGGGACATATCCTTCCCTGTGTCAGGGTCCAAAATTGAGATCTTGGTGGAGAGGTTCGTCTCTCTCATCTGAGTCTCGTGATTGATTTCTTCCCGGTTGACCCTTGACTGGAGATCTCGAATGAACCTCTCCTTGTTGTAGATCTGGTCCTTCTCTCTAAGGATGTCTGCCTCCAGCAGGGAAAACTCATGTTCCAGCTGCTTCTTCTTCTGCCTGTCATTCTCAGTCCGTTGGTTGAGCAGTTTGGATTCCTCCCGAAGGTAGAGGACTTTCTGCTGCTTCTGCCTCTCCAGCTCCCGTAGTTCACTCTCCAAGTTGGCTCTCTCCTGGATGGCCAGGTTCCTGGCTTTCTGCAGCTCTGTCTCTTCGCGAGCCCATGTCCTCTTCATGCCTTCAGCTCTCTCAATCTTCTCCCTGAGCCGACGTACCTCCTCCTCTGCCTTTTGCTTGGCTCCTCTCTCCCTGTTCAGCAGCTCCCAGATGCGTGCACGTTCACTCTCCAGTGCTCTGTCCTTTTCCACTCGAATCACCTCCTTGTAGATGGTCTTCTCCTGGGATTTTGTTTTCTGCAGAACATCAACTTGCATCTGCAGGTTCTTGCATTCTCTCTGCAGGTTCAGCACCTCCATCTTCTCACGGTCCAGCTCCAAGCGCAGGTTGCTGGCAGACTGTTCGAGGACTGGATCCTTCTCCAATTTGACCACTTCTTCCATAATGATCTTTTCTTGCACTGGGGCTGGGCTCTCCTCCAGCTCCTTTATCCGCAACGTGATTTGTCTCATCTCTTTCTCCAGTGCAAGCCTCTTGCTTCGATCCTCCTGAAAGTTGAGCAACTTCTCTTGCTCTTCCACCAGTGCACGAACCTGTTGCACGTCACGTTCCAGACGACGCCGGTTGCTCACCTCCTCATCCAGACTGCGGCTCAGCCTGTTGTGCTCATCTCGGAGCTTTGGATCCTTTTGAGTCAGTATCACCTCTTGAACAACTACCTTTTCCTCTGGCTTTCGCCTCTCCAGTAGCATGTATTTATTATGCAAGTCATAGATTGCATCCTCTGCAGCTCTCCTCTTTTGAGACATGCTACGCACCTCTTGACGGAGGCGATCAGCTTCTTTTTCCAAGAGTGGGTCATTCTCATACCGGATGACCTCCTTGTTGACCAGCTTGGTTTCCACCTTGGATCGCTCCCTCTTCCATTCATCCCTCTCACCCTGCAGCCTAATGAGCTGCTCCTGGGTCCTGCCATTGGTGTTCACTAGTTCATTGAGCTGTTGTTTCAGCCTGTCGATTTCTCTAAGAATCTCTGGATTCTTCTCATGTTTCACCACCTCCTCTATAACCTCCTTCAGCTCCACCACTGGTTTCTGTGACCTGAGGACATTGAGCTCTGCTAAGGCCTCTTCCACTTCACTGTCAATCTTTGTCCTTTTCAGAGTAACTTCTTGCAGTTCCCTTTTCAGGTGTGCAATTTGCCGCTCTGTTTCAGGATCCACCAGGAAAATCTCATTGACCCTCTCTTTAACCTCTACCCTTGGTTTTTGCTTCTCTGCAACACTGTACTGGCTCTGCAGCTCTCCCAGCTCACTTGTGAGCATCAAGTTCTTGCTCCTCTCTTCTTCAATCAGACTTTTAAGCTTGGAAAACTCTCGCAATAACTCTGGGTCCTGCTCTACCTGCTTCACCTCCTTAACAATAATTTTGGGTTCTGCTGTTTCAATTAGTCTTTCCACCTCCTCAATCTTGTTCTTCACCTTCGCTATTGCTTCTTCTGCAGACTTCCTCTTGAAGGATTCCTCATCAATTTGTAGCTGCAGGGTCCTAACGGACTTTAGCATTTCTGGGTTTTTCTCCAGTTTGATCAGCTCCTTCACCACAACTTTCTCTCGGATGTTGGGCTGCTTTCGCTCCAGCATGTGCAGCTCTCTCTTACGCTGCTCAAGTTCAGAAACAGCAGCCAAGCTTTCCTCCTGGAGACGTTTGATCTCCTGACGAAGACTGGCTGCTTGGCTATCCAGGCTTGGATCCTTCTCAATTTTTGTGATCTCTTTGGTGAGGAGTTGGGCAGGAACGGCCTTCTTCTCGCTCTCCATCTGGGCAAGCTTCTGGCTCATCATTTCAATGTTTTCTTGCAGGCTCTGCCTCTTTTTGCCTTCCTCTTCAATCTGCTGTGCCATCTTAGACAGGTTGCTCTCCACCTGTGGGTCTCTGTAATATTCTATCACCTCCTTTTCTTCCACTCTTTCAATCGGCTTCTGAGTCTTCAATATAAGCAGCTTGTTTCTGTGTTCCTCCAGGTCCTCTTCAATTCTGGCCACTTTCCTCCTTTCCTCCTCCAGCTGTGATTTCAACCCCTCAGATTCCCTGCTTCTTGTGGCTTTGTTTTCAGATTGCTGGGTTTGCTCATGTACGGCTTCAATGTCCTCATGCACTTCCTTCTGCAAGGGAAAACCAAAAAGGAATTAAAAAAAAAAAAAAGAAAAGGCAGGGAAATCAAGTCACTCTGTGAATCTGGCACAGAGCCCTTTTCCATGACAAGGCACAGTAGGAGACAGAACTGGTACAGAATCCCCAGGGAGACTCCAAATTAGGTTGTTTGCAAATGGCAAACGAGGACACGTTCCCACCACCTCAAACAGCTGGTTCATGGTAGCATCACAGAGCGCCCCAGTTTAATCTCTTGTCCTTCCTGAGCACACTGGAAGTCATCCAGACCAGAGACCTTTCCTACAGGTGAATCAAGCCCTAGAAAGGCATAAAGGTCTTATTGCTTTGAAGTGTTCTGAGAAGGTTGTGAGCACTAAATTCCAGCCACATCCACAGATGAATCTGAAGTTCTCAGTCTGTGAACATTGATTAGACACAGCTGAGAACAGGACTTAAGAGCCCTAATTGTTTTTTCCTAGCATAAACTACAGCTTTAGTTAAGAGGTGAGGGCACACAAAGGTGATGAAAGTCACAACCTAAGATCAGTGTCAGTGAAACTGTGGTTACTTGTGGTCTTTTTCTCACAGGGGTTTCCATTCCTGTCCTTCCTTACACCTGGATGTGGAGAATCCAGGAGGGGTGAGGGGATGCCAGGCTGAGCTTATTGCTAACAGCTTTGGAAAGATCATTTCAACCCCCAAACTCGAGTACCCCAATCTTGCCATGAGCTGTTAGCTGGTACCTTCTCAACAATCTTCTTGGCAAACTCCAGCCGGCTGAGCTGCTGTTTATTTTCTGCTGCCAGCTCCATGTAGAGTTTGGTTACATCATTTTCCTGAAAAAGAAACAGTGGTGAGAGCCTTGTCCCCCTCGCCCTGACACAGCTCTGTCAGAAGGCACCCTGTCCCACCCCTCCTTTCACCCAAATGCACTTGGTGTACTGCACTCTTCCAGGGATTAGTGTCCTCACATCTGACTTTCTAGAGAGACACAGTCTAAGGACTCATGTAGGAGGTCCTGTCCCCTTTTCTTGAATGCCTGTTGATGCCTGCTAGCCTACACAGGATCCAGACTTCCAAATTCACCTTGGGCCACACATGGATGGCAGGTGGCAAACAGCCCAGGGTGATGCAGGAGAACTGGGGTGTAACCGGGAAGAGCACAAGGGACTTCTGGCTCAGTCCTGTCCCCAGGATCTGTTCACCCCTTCTGCCCAGGTAGATGGAAATCAGTCTTTAAGGCACTACTAAAACAGGTTCCCAAATATGGAGAAAATGTGACACAAAAACAGCATTCAGCAGTAATAATCAGAAAGGTGGAAAATGGCCTGCTCTTTGCTGTGTTTCTGCAAAGAGACAAAGGTTTGAACACCTCCTCTAAACCCACTCCTAGAAAAAAGCATTGGATTCTTCTGGAAACAGAGCTGTTTCTACACAGAGACCTGTTTTATAATTAAATACCAAGTCACACCCAAATCTCAAGGGAGATCTCGCAAAACAAACAATCTAATCCTGGTGATTCCAAATGCAGAAAATGCATAAATAAAAGGGTTAGGAGGAGAACATCAAATTCACCTACATTAAGGGACGCCTGTGCAGGCCCACACACCTGCCCTGTAAGTCTGCTCTTCACACACAATATGGTAAGGAGGCATCACCAGCAATCTCAACCAAAGGTACCAGCCACAGCCCTAATTCTGGACCTCACATGCTGCTTTGCCCCATGGCCAAAGAGATCCCCGATGACATTTGTCCTTGGGATGAGGCCCATGATCAGCTGTGGCTCTAAGAGTGGATTAAGGCCTTGCAGAGCACATGGGGCTTGGGTAAGGAGCTAGACAATGGTTTCCACACCTTCATCTTAACCCTTTACCTGGGCCTGGATGCTTTCTTGTAGGGGGGTCACACGCAGCCTCTTTGCAGCAAAGTCAGTCAGGGAAGGGTCCAGAGAAGAGCTGTATTTGCCTGCTTGGAGTTCATAGTCCTGTTCAGAGCAGAAACAGATAAATCATTTGGGGATCTCTCTAATGAGACACTAAGAGAATGCTACATGGGAAAACTCAGCCATACATTGAGGGTGGACTGCACGTTCCGGGACAGTCTGACCACTGCGTTCTTCTCAGGCTCCTTGCTTTCGATCTCCTCCACCAGCCTCTGCAGGAGAGACACATGATGTTAAGGACAGATTGAGATACAGGAACCCAGTGATACTCTTGCAGGCAAGAGCAGTAACTCAGCCTGGTACTGAAGGAAAGGTGAGAAGAGGGGGACATTTAGGAAAGCCTCCTGGGCCTCTCTAAATCCAGGCCAGGACCTGACTCACTGGTTTATCACGAGACAAATACCAGCCAACACATTCACATCTCATCATCTGAGCTAGTCAGCTTAGGATCTGCTCAAGGAGAGAAAGATACAGGGCCCGGATGCACCATCTCAGCACAAGGTGGAGTTTTTCAGGATCTGGCTGTGCCCTCTCCATGGAGAGGATATCACCTTGGAGGTGACTAGCATAGATGAGGACACCAGTGCTGTAGGTGAATGCAGCAGGGCAAGATACACTATCTGTGGGCTGCAATCCATCGTTTTCTTTGTTCTAGCTCATTCATTGTGATGGGTGAAACACACAACCAGGAGCTGGCTGGTACTATTTTGCATAGTGTTCACAAGCAAATTCCCCCATCTCTGTGACTTTACGTGTCACAAGGCTTGCCCTGGAACTCACCTTCTGCGCCTGCAGCTTGTAATTGATCTGGCTTGGCCCATCAGTGGTCTTCACTTGGTGCTTCGGTAGGTTGTTCATCCAGAACATCAGGTTCTCATTGGAGTTTTGGAACTGCTGGTAGGTGAGACTGATATTTCTGAGGGTCTTCTCTCTGCACAGCATAGAGGTGAACAGGAATGTTAATGGGAAGGGCAAAGCTTCATGTGCAAGTTCCCGAAAAGACACTATGGTGAGAATGTCACCATAACAAACACTGAGACAACAAAAACAAGAGGGTGACAACTGGTCCCCAAGTGGGGAACACAATTCTCTGCACATCAGGTTTCCTGCTGCAGCCTGAACAGAGCCTGGGAGATGAGAGAAGGAAAAAGGCAGGCAACCAGCAGCAATGCCTGTGAGAAGTGTTAAGCACCCAGCTCTCTCTGGGTAGGGTCACTGGGTTGGGCAGAGGCCGACGTCAGCTACTTAAGACCACCTTCTCCCAGCGATCTGGAAGCTCAAAGCCTCTGCTGTGCATAGGAAGGTGGCAACTACACAGCAGGACAGACCTGGTCCCCAGTATTACAGCAGAGTGGTCAGGATCAGGGTCCTGCAATGAAGAAGATACTCTTGGGACTCTTGACTAAGGCTGGTTCCATGTTAGCTAAGAGGAGCAGAGATGATGCCATAGCTCCTCACCGCTGATCCAGCTGGTCCGCAACGGCGTGGTAGCGATCGTTGAGGAGCTGCACCTCCCGCTTCTGCCGGGGCAGGTCAGGGCAGTACTCCTGGAAGTTGTTCTGCACAGCACTGCAGCTGTGCTCGGCATCCTTGAGCGCCCGGTTCAGCTTCAGCACACAGTCCTCTTGGGCCACCAGGTCCCGCTTCATCTTCTGCAGGGTTAAAGAGACACCTCCAGGTTTGCACCAGTGGATGCACCAGCCAGAAATACCCTCCTTAACACTGTTAATAACTGTGCAGCACCTGGGGGCTACAGGAAAGCCAAAGAGGGACTTTTTACAAAGGCACGTACTGACAGGATGAGGGGTAATGGCTTCAAACTGGAAGAGGGAGATTTAGATGAAATATCAGGAAGAAATTCTTTGCTGTGAGGGTGGCGAGGCACTGGAACAGGTTGCCCAGAGAAGCTGTGGCTGCCCCATCCCTGGAGGGGTTCAAGGCCAGTTTGGACGGGGCTTGGAGCAACCTGGTCTGGTGGGAGGTGTCCCTGCCCAGGGACAGGGGGGTTGGAACTATGTGATCTTTAAGGTCCCTTCCAACCCTAAGTATTCTAAGATTCTGTGATTCTATATTTTAGAGACTCAAAAGGTAGCCTGGGAGGGACAGAGCTTTTTGCTAGGTAATGAGTGCAAGTCAGCCTGCAACACCAACATAAAGCCTTCAAGGAAGAAGTCCTTGGAAAGGCTCCACTGCTGGTGCCTCGGAGTACTCAAGTAAGCAAAGACCATACCTCCCCACCGTTGCTACCTGAGCTCAGAAATCTCCCTTCCCTAACAAAGAGCCTGATGTTCTCCTACCAGCAGATCATTGGCCCGATCCTGCAGGGCGTTGGGGGATGCAGGAACGATGCTGTCCTGAGCCAGCTTGGCCTCAAACGTGCTGACGATCTTGTCTGTGTTCTCAATCTGAGTCTCCAGGTTCAGGGCAGCCTTAGCCCTGAGGAAAGGAAAACCAACAAGACAAGGTCAGCTACAGACAACCCCATTCTTCTCCTTTTCTCTCTGATTCTGCATGTCTAAGCTTATTCAATATCAGAGCTTCTACAGCATGGCAGAGAACAAGCAATACGCACTCACAACCCTGTCATGCTGCCCAGATGTGTTGCATTTCAGTGCACGCAGCACAGCTGGGACACACACCCATTGCGGTGGACTTTCCACAACGGGGGGCACCTGACCACAGGAACTCCTTCAGAGGTGCCTTCGATGATGGATGGAAGGTTTCCAACCTGCCCTGGGCCAGATGGACCTCAGCCAATGCCCACATAGACCAAACACATTTTCTCTCATGCTTTTGTGTTGACACCTCTGTGCGAGAGCTTCCTCCTCTCACCCCCATCGTCACTCACTTCTCATTGTACAGGCTGGAGAGCATGTTGACATCATTGTACTTGCTCCGGAGGGCATTCAACGTGACAGGGAGCTGGGAAGCCGAGGTGCTGGTGGGTTTCTTGGAAAGGTAGGTCTCACATTCCTTCTGCAAGGCATCCTTGGCTGCCCCCAGGTTCTCAAGCTTCTTTCTTGTTTCCTGGCAGAGCAGATGGGAGCGGAGTCACCCAACACAGCCATAACAGTGCTGTTGCGAAAACCTGTCTCCCCCAGGGGTGGATTTTGCTGTGGGGCTAAGGGTGAGGCAGCCCTCTCATAAGGAGCTGGCCCTTGGGGCACAGCCCCATCCAGACTGCGGCTGTCTGGCGATGGCGGGGTGTGGGAAAGAGATCAAAACAGACAAGGATGGGAGAAACCAACCTGCCTGAGTCCATCCTTCTGCCAGGGCCGGATAAATACCCACAGATAAAGACGTAACAAGCTGAAGTACTACAGACCCAGACCTTATCCCAGAGAAAAGGAGGGGGACTCCAGGGTGCTGCCTTTTTTTCCTGTCCCCCTCGCATCTACCAGTCTGTGCCCCTCATCAGGTGAGCCAAAGCTGGTCCTTGGATTAATTCCCTCTACTCTTTTATTTTATGCTACAGACTTGAGTGTGAAGGGTGACAGCATCCACAAGACAAGGCTGAGGACTCCCCAAGATGGTCCACAGCTCTGAAATGAATGGACCATCTTGCTACAGAGCTGAGCCAAGGGAAGAGCCCACATTTCTCTGGGATTTGGCTGAACCAGTCCCATTTCAAGGGCTCAAGCCGGCCTGAAACCCTGGCAACTGCAACATGGGTTTCTCCTTTGAAGCACCATCTGTCATCTCCTGTGTGTTGAGAGATATTAGTTGTTTAGCTTAAATAAGTAAGCATTAATTGGAATAAATTAGGGTTATAATATGGTGTGATTTATGGCGTTTGCCTAGCTTTACTGGGCATGAGGAACTAGATTCACTGAAGCCTCTAGGCTACAATAGAGTTAATTTTCTTAGTAATTTTCCCAGCAGCTGGCACAGCGCTGTGTTTAGTCCTTTAGTATGAGGAAAACGTTGATAAAACACTGATATTTTGGGGTTTTTTTTCCCTGAGTCTGGGACTTTTCAGTTCTCATGCTCTGCCAGCGAGTGCAGGTGCACAAGAAACATAAACCAGAAGATAAGGAGGCGACAACCGTCAGCAGAGACTGCAAATCAACAGGGTAAGAGCAGTCAACGGCTGTCCCTGACACAGAAAAAGAATTCAAGAAGGTGTTGGAAGACCCCAGACCAAAAATCACCATTGAACTAAAAGATGCGCGAAGAACGTGTGAGGGGTGAGTCTAAAGATCACAAGGGCATCACTGCCCAGGGATTTCTTTGTTCAACGCCCCTCTCTGGAGGTGCCCAGTCCCAACTGACCCCATTGCTGGACCTTTCCATTCAGTTATTTATTTTTATAAAATCTGACACCTGAGACTCCGCTCTGGGAAACCCAAGGTTGAGCCTGAAGAAGGAGAGAGCGTGCCCAAGAATCAGTGTGTGTGTGTGTGAGAAGTTGGAAGGGGCACCCATGGGATCCCCTGGTCTCCCCGCTATGAAGGGACCCTGGTCCAAGCAGTGACAGACTCGGATGTGCGACTCCTTGGATGGGGTGTGAATGCTCGGGCAGAGGCTTTTCCTTTAAGAAGTGTAATTCCTATGTCAGTTGTGGTTTGGACCAAGGACATGGTGCTACCAAACTCATCCTGCTCCAACCCGCCCGCAGCAGCACCCAACACCCACCTGCTGGTGTTTGATCCTCCGGGCAAGGTCATCTGTGGGATCACTGTAATTCACTGGAGACCTCACTCGGTTCAACACCTCCTTCTCTACCTGGACCAGGTCCTTGCCAACGCGATCCAGGCTATCGAGAAGCTGGTCAGCTTGGGGATCGTCCTGGGCTACAGGGGGACTCCTGGACAGAGCTGCAGCGAGACACACGTAGGTTAAGCCCCATTTCTCAGTTGCCATCCCAGTCTTGGTGCACAGCCCTTTCCTCCCAGGCATGGTCCCTAAAGCTCCAACTCCCTTCATGACAGCCCTTCTGCAAAGCTCTGCCCTCTGTGTCCTGCAGCTCTGAAGCACACAGCCTTCTCCTGAGCATGGGAGTTTGATGCAACCGTAAACAATTCAGTTAAAGTTTCTAATCTGCAGAACATCATGCATGTGTGTGCGTGTCTACCCATAGCAAAGCCTTAGGAAAATGTTTTTAGCTCTGTCCTGGCCAGCCAGAGCTCAAGTCCAAAGGAAGGACAAAGACAGCCACCTGCTGCCATGCAGACACATCCCTGCTCAGCTTTGCTGGGAACTTCTGATCTACAGCTGTGGGGGTAACACAGCAGCCAGGGGTTGGGATTTAGCTATAGCTATGGCTTATCCACAGCCCCAGCTGGAGAAGAGAACTGCAAGGGACCCAGATTCCAAAAAAGTTTTAATTAGGGCATTAATTAGGGCACATCCCCCTGCAACCCTAAATACTCTGCAACTGTTGATGGAGCTGGAGGTCAACCTCAAAGGTTTGACAAGGGCAAAACGAAATTCAAGTGAATGGCCTGAGAACATGTGGTGACTTGGTGTCAGAATCAGGAGTCAAAGTTGGAAGGGACCTGGGCAGGGACACCTCCCACCAGACCAGGTTGCTCAAAGCCCCGTCCAGCCTGGTCTTGAACCCCTCCAGGCATGGGGCATCCATAACTTCTCTGGGCAACCTGTTCCAGTGTCTCCAGCTCTAACCAGTCTATGATTCTATGATTATCCCATCTGCTGCTCTTTCCCACAGAGCAGAAGGCACCCTCACACTGACCCGCAGGTACCTCCACCTGCCCGGGTGGGTGCTCTGCTTCCAACCAGGTCTAGGAGCTCTGCTGGGGAGGTGCATGGGCTTGCTTTGGAGGGGGCTTGGCTAACCAGCTGACATACCCTGCTGGCTGGGCTGAATCTGCTCCTTGTGGCTGCGTCTCAGGGTGCTCTGAACCGCCGCTCGCTTCTGCTTCACTGTGTTCAGCTCCCCTTCCAGCCTGTGAGCAGAGAGGAGCATCGTCAGTCAGAAGGATGGAAAACTGCTGTTCTGAGAGAGCCTCCACAGAGCCCAGCCCAGCAGCAGCTTCGTACTTCTGCTGGGGAAGGTGTCCCCAAAGGCAGGGGGAAAGTGTCCCCAAAGGCAGGGGGAAAGTGTCCCCAAAGGCAGGGGGAAAGTGTCCCCAAAGGCAGGGGCACTCTGGGAGCCTCCAGCCTGTTGCAGCTCAGAGATGTCCCTTAGGAAAGGGCAGAGAAGCAAGAGCAGCCGGTTGGTTTGAGCAGCTGGTGTCTCCCAACAGAGCCAGTGTTTCCCAGCTCTCGGCCAGATGCTAAGAAAGCTGGAAATTTATTTCCTAGCACGGTAGCACTTCATAGGAAGTGAATATAAGTGGCTGCTTCTGTGGCTGCAGCCCCAGACACACCAAGTCTCGTTTATAAGGATGGTTCCCTTCTAATGAAACTAGAGCTTGGATCAGCAGGAGCTGGAAGGAACAAAAAAATCTCTGTGTGAGAAAAGACTGATGGAACCAGGAAAAGGGGCCTTTGAAGGACCAGGCTCGTTCACATCCCCACTACACAATGCTCCATGTAAGCACTTCAGCTAAAACCAGCACGTCCCAGCTTGCCTGGCTGTTCTCAGACCAGGGCTGTCCCTCTGCAGAGGGACTAAATAGTGGAACAGACTGGGAAATAAAACAAAGACAAATATTTTGTGTGTAGGAAGGGAAACAACCACTGGGAAATAAAACAAGCTCTCAGACACAGCCTGAAAAGAGTGAGAGTTTTCCAGGCAACACCTGCAGACCTATTATCCAGGAAGACATTGCAAACTTTTTCTTTTCTGCTTTAAAACACACACGAAACCCATAAATCCAAAGGATTCAGTAATCTGGGATGTGTGAAGAGAGATACGCACTGAAGAGCAAGACAGTGAAGTAATCATGGTGGGGCTCCCATCGTGGACATGTTCAAGTAACCCTGGATGTGGGCTGTGGGCCTTTCCCCCAGCGCTCCAGCAGCACTGATTTATCCAAGCACCCGGGGACAGGATTAAAAAAGTAATGCCAGAGCTCCCTGCACCCCCGCCCCGTCCTGTGGGAACCACGAAAGCTGAATGAGCAACCAGGCAGTAGTAGACTACACGGTGGTTCAAGGAACATTTCCCAGTCTCCAGCTGGGGCTGGCTGAGAGGAGATAGCACAGATAACACCGTCCTGTTTGGCAAGTCCCAAGCTCCAGACTGATTCTGCAATTAATTTAGTCAAACCTATGCGAGTCACATGTTTGGGTGAGGAAATCGAGCCCGACTGCCAGAAAACTCTTTGACAGCAAGGTCCGTACAGGGCACAGGGCTGTCGAGGAATGGCAGGAACCTGGACAAGATACTTGGGTACAGGGAACAATCCCTCTCCAGGGACAACATCTTTCTGGGTCAGGCTCTCCACTGCAGACTCACCTATTGACCTTGTCTATGGCCTCGAGGTCTGGTGGAGGGATGGAGAAGCAAGCGGAAGGTGCCTCCTGGACCACACCAGTGCTGCTCTGCACCACCCACATCTCCGGGTTGCTGTTGTCCTTCAGAGTGTACTTGTCACCTCTGGTCAGCTGCACCTGGGACAAAGACACAAAACCCAGTGAAAGGCTTAGCTTCCTGGCACTAGGCTGGTTCCTCCCACCATGGAGCCAAGATCTGGAGCAACCAAAGAAGAACCCAGTTGCCTGTCTCTTCTGAGGGTACTGCTAGTCAAGCCCTCACCTCCCCAGCATCCCAGTCACAGAGGGTGTCCAAGGTGAGGGTCTGAGAGGGACACGTCCTGCGCAGTTTCAGTGGGCTGATCTCTTTGCTCCTTTTCTTCAGGTCAGCGATGCTCTTCTCTGCCTGCTTCACTGCCTTCTCTTCATTCTAGACACAACAGGGAGGACAGTGGTTGTGACCAGACTTGGATGAGAAGGAAGGCGGGGAGGGTGTCACACTACAGTGGGTACACTGGGGCCAATTGTCCATCCTTGTGTGGTCACTGCTGGGGTGGAGTCAGAAGTATCTCCATTCTTGACCTCTCCATGTCCCCTCCTCCCCTTTTCATTATCAACGCTCTCCTCAGTTTCCTTCACTCACAGCAGATCTGCCCTTGAAGGCACAGCCCACGTTATCATTAGGTGATCCCACACTGTTATATTAAATATCCTGGAGAAGTTTTTCTTCTCAGAAGAGAAACACACACCTGCCAAGAGGTGGCCACATTCCAGTGTCAGAAGGTACCGAGATCTCAGCACCTCTTGGGATAAAAATGCATTGCATGCATGGGAAGATACCAGGTTGAATGTATCCCCTCCCTCTCTCCTGGGCAAACGTTCCTTCCTATCTGCATCTCGCCCCTGAGGTCAGATTTCTTTATTCCCTCCCTCGCCCTTGGCTCATGAGAGCGCTGAGGAGACAGGAGGACCTTTCCCCGCTGCTTGGATGTCAGCAGCTCACACTCTCTTCAGGCTCTCAGATACAAGTGTCTCACATTTAGGAAAACGTGTGGCTTCTCCTTTACTCTGATGGTGACCCGGGCCCCAGCTGTGTGTCACTGATGGGGACCAGTGGCTTCCCAGGGGTCGCTACCCTGCAGCGTGGACCTTCTGGGACTACAGGGACTCAGCATCCAGAGCACGGTATTGCCATGAGCTTCCCCCTCCCTAGCACAGAGCTGGGATAAGCTCTCCTGGATGGGATATTTACCCACCTCTTCCCTTTCCCACTGGTATTTACAGGGGAAGGTTGTAATGTTTGGTCTGCCCCTTAGGTCTGGCAGTGCCACCGGCCCTGAAGACCTCACCTCCAGCTGAAGCAGGAGATCTGACACCACCCCAGGGCTGTCTTTGTTAAACTTGCTGTATTTGGTGTCCAGGTCAGAGTTCATCTTTTTCAGGGAGCGGCTCACAGCCTCGGCATCGTCCTGGAACTGGAGGTGTGGGTAGAAAAACAGTCAGGGATGGGGAGACATTACTGTTTCCAGGTTCAGTGAGGTCTCTCAGTTCCCGGCGTCTCTCCTACAATCTGTTGGGGGCTCACAAAATTCTACAGACCACCCTCAGAGCATGTGCTTGGACAAGGACCCTCCACCTCCTGAGCCACAGGCAAGTAATCCCAATCAAGAGACAAGCAGCAGGTAATGACAGCGAGCAAACCCTCCCCTGCCCCTCTTCTCCAAGCTGGCACTCTGACCAACTGGTCCCAGCAACGGGGCTGATCAGATGAGCTGAAAGCCAGTCCTTCACTGCAGCACTAAGGAACTGTGTTTTGAGAGGTGTTTCCCCAAAATACCCTGAAAATACCCAAAATATCCCGTCCCCACCCCTTTGCTGCCTCTGTTTCCAGAGCCCAGCTTGCCCACTCCAACCTGACCCTGTAGCCCCATGGCCCGTGCTCTCCTCATTGCTTTTTACCTTCTTATAGGTCTCCACATTTTTCAGTTGACTCTCCTGGCAAATGCAGAGATTGAGGAAATTCTGCCACTCGTTCTTCAAGGCTTCCTGGTGAGCCTGTGGTGGGACAGAGCATGACTTGGTGGGGTCCAGCTAGTCGTACCTCCCCCACCACTACTCCCCTTTCCCCAGAAGTCCTAAAGATCAGAGGAAGGGTAAAGACCACTGTTGAGCAGAGGCAAAGCTATGTCCAGGCATTGCCTGAGCAAGTGTTCTGCTCCATGAGGACCTGGCTCATACAGAGCCAGATACCATTTCTCAAGGGGTCTCAGCTCTGGTGGCATGGGCAGCTGTGAGCCCACCTCAGCTTGCCACTGCATCTGCAGGCTTGGAAATACAACCTTGGAGCTGGTTTCAGCTGGGAGAGGTCATGTTGTGTCATAGCTGGAGTTTCACAGCAGTGTGAACATGGCTGCATTGACCTCACATCCGAGCACCAGACCAGGGGCTGGTCCCAGCCACCTGTCTTAGCCACTATCTTCTGAAGGGGTGAAGACCCTGGGCTGCCCCCAGAGCCTCCCCATAGGGCTGGAGCAGGCAGAAAGATGCTGCAGTACAGTTGGTGCAGTGTGTGAGGAAAGAGAACACAGCAGCTCTGCAGAAGCAGTGAAGAGGTCTCTTCCGACCCGTCTCCTGGCATTATTTGATGCACAGAATATGGAAAGCATTCTCATTCTCTTATAGGGTGTGGGAGGAGACCCCCTTTCCCTACCTGGATAGGTTTGACAGCTGGGTGCTTTAGCTCAATCATCCTATCCCCATCGTCCTGAAGATGGTTCACGAACTCCTCCTGGCTGAGCAGCTCATTGGACTTGAAGTCCTAAAAGGGGAAGAGAAACTTCATGACAGTAGGAGCAGAGAGTGGTCTCCTGGGGCACCAAACCCCATGTAGCAGAAGAAAAGGCTCCCAAAGCATGGACATCCTTGTTTGTTTGTTTTTTAAAAAGGAAGGGGCTAGGCAAAGCTAAAACAAATTAGCCACGCTTGGGCCTCAGAAAGCATCGGGGCATTGGTTCAAAGAGCATTTTCCTAAGCAATTATCCCTCTCTTCTTCCTGGTCCCAGCACACAGCAGTCACTGGGTGTTGTGCTTTGGATGTTGAGGCTGACACAACGCTGAGCCCTTCCCTCCCCTCTGAGCACTGAGCCTCCCCGACAGCTCTGTAGTATAGGATCCCATGTGCCAGCTCAGGGGACAGGAGGGGACACACAGAGCGGCTCATCCTTAACTCCAGCATGGACCCAGAGCATCTCTTCCACCTCTGTTTCTGTGGCCAGGACTTCTGGGCTGCCCTGGGAAAGCATCAGGCTCAGGGCTGGTGGTGGGTGTGTAGGAGGCTGGGATCCTACACCTGCAAATCTCCTGCCCCAATGGCTGGACATGCCACCGTCCCCAAGAGCTCACCTCGTACTCCCGACGCACACTCTGGACGTCCATCATTTGGTCACTCCAGTCCCGCTTCAGGATCCTGGTCTGCTGGTCCGTCAGGTAGCCCAGCTCCTTGGTGCAGCCCTGGAGGTGGTGGTAGAGGCTGCCCAGGCTCTGTCCTCGCCAGATGGAGGCTTTCTGCCCACACACATAGGAGAGACACAGCGTTAGTGCTCAGGTTGAGGAGCCCTTTACCCCTCCTCCTCCTCCCCAGGACACCGCTTGTGTTGCACATAGAATAGTTTGTGTTGGAAAGGAACTTTAAAGGCCATCTAGTCCAACTGTCCCTTGCCATGAGCAGGGACATCTTCAACTAGATCAGGTTGCTCAGAGCCCTGTCCAACCTGGCCTGGAATGTTTCCAGGGACGGGGCACGTACCACATTTCTGGACAACCTGGGCCAGTGTTTCACCACTCTCAGCATAAAACACGTCCTTATCTCTAGGCTAAATCCACCCTCTTTTATCTTAGAACCATACCCCTTGTCCTATCTCAACAAGCCCTGCTAAAAAGTTTGTCCCCATCTTTCTCGTAAGTCCCCTTTAGGTACTGGAAGGATGCAATGAGGTCTCCCAGGAGCCTTCTCCAGGCTGAACAACCCCAACTCTCTCAGCCTGTCCTCATGAGAGAGGTGCTCCAGCCCCCTGAGCATCCTCCAGGAGATTCCCAGAGACCTTGCTAAGACATCTGCTGCCGCTTGCTCTTATCTGATGGGGCTGCCGTTCCCTTTCCCTCCTTCACAGACAGGATATGTTTGTCTAACCAGAATCTCAGGTGTGGGCTGATGCCTCGGGCAGCCTGAGAGCTGGCCCAGTTCTGCTGTATTTCTCACAAATGCCATTCCTTGGCATTAACCTTATGGGCCCAGCTGGCTAAACCCAGGACCTTCCTCCTGGCCACCTCCTTTGCTCCAGCTGCTCGTTTCCTCTCTGGAGCTCTTGTTAGGGATCAGTGCAAGCCTCAACATTTGCAATCCTGATTTGGAACAGCCCGTGGGCTGGGACTGGGCTTCCTGCTGTCACATCCATAACCCCATGCTCATGGACACACGTGCAACTCCAGATCAACGATCCATGAAGAGGAGAGTCACGGATCTCACCTGCAGCATTCCCCTGAGGGCAGAGAGCGTGCTCTCAATTAACACCTGTTCTAAGGTGGGAAGGAAATGGGGTAAGAAAATGAGGGCCACAACTTCACTCTGCAAGACCAGAGGCAGCTCCTGCCCTGAGCTGGCCATTCCCTGTGCATCGGGGAAGGTGTTACTCTGCTGTATGACCCCATCTGCCCAGAAAACCACCAAGAAGCTTACCAGCAAGTCCTTGTACTGACTCTTTAAATCTGCCACATCCTGGGTTACAACATGGACAAGACCAAGGGGAGACAAAAAGAGAGAGAAAAAAGCAGTTACCAAAACATGTGGTAGATGCTGATGAGCTGATTTATGGAAGGTGCTTTAGAAACCTTGCAGGAACCACCCCCCTGGACCCTGTATGGCTCTCCCTCTCCAAGGTCAGGTCTCCCCATGCCCTCTGCAGAACAAGGGCAGATATTTATGGTGTGGAGGAGAGGATGGGACACAGGGACAGACAATGAGCAGAGCCCGCAGGGTCCTGAGCAGAGCAGACAGGAACAGGGAAGGGATGGAGGGTGTCTTACCCCAGAGCGGACGTTCTTGATCTGGAGGCCATAGGCTTCAATCTCCTTCTGGAGGATGTTGTGCTCAGCTATTTGCTTTTCCAGCTCTGACATGCCGGGGCCGTACTGTCCCGCGTTGACTTGTTTCTGTACAAAAGGAGTTAGGCAGAGACTAAAGAAAAGACTTCATTTCAGGGAAAAACCCCAATGAGTGCTGGCAGGGCATGAAAAGATCTGGTATCTGACACCAGTCCAGGAGGAAGGGAAGGGATCTTGTTGTTGTTTACCATGATTTACCAGCCATACACAGGGGCAAAGGTAACCAAGCTGTAAAACCCTGGTGTACCACCCTTATCTGAACTAGCCATCCTTCCCACGGTGCCATGCAGTGGATGGGTGTAGTTACTATCCAATCTTCAAGGGAATCCAAGTTGACACCAAATTGGGCACTGCACATATCCAAGACCCTGCAGCATGAAACCCTGGGATGTAGGGCTGTTATGTCCTTGAAGGTATCACCTTCTCCATCCTTTCATCCCACAGCAAGGCATCTCTACTTGATTGCCCTCCCATAGCTCTTAATCTGAAGGGGGCAATCAAGAGGGTCTTCCAGAGGGTTTTAAAAGGTGGGAGAAAAGTTCTTCTCCTTCTCAGAGCAACTGAGTTACTTCCACCACCCCCAATGTCCCTGCATTATGTTGACCACACAATGGCCAGCAGAGAGGACAGGCAATAGTGGACATTATCTGGCCTTGTAGGAGTTGGGAGATACATCTAAAATCAACTGCTGTTACCATCTTTTGGTCCAAGATTCTGGCCCAATCTACCCTGGGCCCCATGTCAGGGATGTTCAGTTGTTCATAGAGGGCCCGGTACTCTGCACACAGCTGCGTCACGCGGTCGTGGAGCTGCTGGATGCTGCCAAGGAGAAAAGGGACATGTCTCTGTGTGAATTTGCAAGGGGGAAGAACCATGGAGGGGTTTGTAGAGCTTAGATTTCACCCATGAGACCCAGGCTACTTTGTTGTCCCTTTGTGATATGGCTGCCTTCAGTAGTGGAGGCACTTGTCCTGGTTCTCTCCATCTCCAGGGATGTCTCAGGAATTACAACCCAAGAGGAAGCTGCAGGGAGATCAGGACTATCCCTTCCCAGCTAGACAAAGCTCTTCCCTCCTGATTTCTGCCTACAAAGGCTGGAGAGCAAAGGGCAGCAAAGCACCAGAGGCCAACTGAAGCTCTTCTCCCATCTGAACACCCAATTGCCTGCCTGAATGAAAGGCATTGACTTCAGGAAAGGCAGAGGAAAGGGGAATTTGCTCTGGGAGTGGGGCTACATTTTAGCTCTGCATTTTTCTGGTACCTTTTACAAGAGCTCCCAGATAAGGCTGGGGACTCTTGGGTGGTCACTCTGGCAGCCACCCTGCACACCACTAGCTTTACAATATATTGGCAGAAATCCTGATTTTAAGGCTAAAGTCTATGGGAAGAAGGGTGAAACTCTACCTCTCATGGCAACGACTGCAGCTCAGCCCAGATCCTAGGAGGGTTTCCAATTGCTCAGTGTCCCCATCACACCAGTTCACCCAGCTGTACTCACTCTTTCTCTATCTCAGGAGCCTGAGGGTGTTTCAGCCTCTTGGCACGGTCCACGTCCAGAAAGAGGTCCTTCAACAAGGTCTCCGCTTCCTTCAGGTTCCTGGCGTTCTCCTGCTGGAACTCAAAGGCCTTGTTCTTCTGGTGATTGCTGGCATCCTGGAGACCAGGGAAGACAGAGAAATAAGCCTGATTGGACCACACAGACCTCACAACATTCTTCTTGGCCAACGCAGAGGGTCTTGACGCTCAACACACTGACCACAGAGGAACCTTGGTGCCAGGGTGCAGCTGGGGAGCGCGTGCCCAGCCAAGCCACCTGCTTCAGCATCTCTCCCGCCCAGGGGACCAGCGTGGGTCAGGCTGGCTGCCTGCCTCTGGGCTTGCTGGGAGGCACAGAGCTGCGATGCTGGAGGTAAGACAGCCTTGGCTGTGGGAAGCAGTGAGGCACTGAGAAGAAGGCACGGAGGCTAGAATTTGGGAGGCCCCAGTATGCTGCCCCAGGGGCTGGGAGGCTCTGCAGGGTGCTCTGTTCCTCCCCAGCCTGGAGTCAGCCCCCAAACCTGCACCAGCAGGATGTGCAGAGCAGACGCCTGACCTGTTATCCTAGACACTGCCTTTCCAAGCAGAGCCATTCACCTTCCCACCCACCTGCATTTCCAGGCAAAGCTTTTCACCTTCCCACCACCCTCTGCCACAACTCACCTGCTTGAGTCTGGACTGTGTCTCCAGGATGTCCTTCTCCACCTGGTCGGCATTCGTCTGCATGCGGGAGATGAGTACGGCCAGCTCATTTGTTGAGGACCTAAGAGAGGGAACAGCAAAGCAGACGGGGTGAACAAAGTCAATTCTCACTCCCTTCATCACTGACCAGGACCTGACACAGATGTGGTTCTTCAGGCCTTTCCTCCATGACCTCCTGGTCTCCAAAGGAAGCCTAAGCTGTGGCCAAGGGCACAGATGCACACAAGTACCTGGCTGTTGCCTTCAGCCGAGTGAAGGTCAGAGGTGGTGAGTTCAGAACAAGTGTGCAGTGGCTTTTTGCACACCACGCAGCTCATCTGCACAACTCCTTGCCACAGGACACTGCAGATGCTCAAAAGTTTGTGTGGATTCGAAAAGCAGTGGAGGACCCACCCCCTCCAAAAAAAAAACAATCCAAAAAACCCCAAACCAACCCCTCCAAAAAACAAAAACCAAACAAAAAAAAACCCAAAATCAACAAAAGAATTGCTGTAGGGCTCACAAATGCACTGACACCACATCTGGGTTGGGAAGACCCAAAGCCACAGACAGCTGGAGGCCAGGAGAGCACCCTGCAGAGGCAGCACAACATGCTTGCCCTGTTTGGAGGTGCTTCCCCAGGTGTCTGCCCTTGGCTGCTGGTGGAGGTGGGCGAGGTGGCCCCAGAACTGCCACCCTGTGGTCCTGTTTCATGCAAAGTGCCCTGCAGGTCAGCCCATTGAGATGCTGGGGAGCCCAGTGCCACCCCAGACTGCAGTGGACAAGTGTCCTCTGGGCACTGTGTAGGCTGTTGCAGTGGTGCTGCTTTCAGGCCTTGGGGACAAATTTCCCAAGGCCATAGCACAACTACGAGCTCTCCTGGCCACACTGAAGATTCACTGAGGGTCCACAGCAGACCATTCCCTGTTGTCTCTCACCTCGGTGCCATCACACAACCAGTGGTACCATCACGGCCCTTATTCCGTCACCGCTATGGGGAATGAGTGCCGAGAGCCCTGCTGGAACAGCTGGATCCAGAGCCCGCAGCAAGGCACGGGGCTTGGGATGGTTCCCAAAGCTCCCTGCGGACAAGGAAGCACAAGCCTTGGTGCCACCTTTGTCATCATGTCCTGTTGTTTCTAAATAGCATCTGACCTTGAGGACGGTGCCGGCCCTACCCTCCAGGCAGGGAGAGTGCAGCGCTGCCAGGATGTGGGAAAGCAGAGGCAGGAGCGTGTGGATCAATAGCATCATCCAGGGAGTCGAGCCCTTGGATGACTGCTGATGGGACAAAGTTCAGCAGAGGCTCAGCTTGGCTTCATGCTGCCTCTGGGGTCTGAGAGCAGAAGGAAAGAGTTCAATCAGCGACAATGGGACATTGCATGGGGGGCCGGCCAGTAGAACCTGCCCTGTGCCTTTGGTGGAGGAAGGTAGGAGAAAGGTGATGTTCTGCAGCAGAGCCATCCACATCTGTCCTCCAGCCATGTGGTTTCCTTCCTATCCCCTGAATGCAGCAAAGGACAGGGGAAGCGGTTCCCTTGATGGCTCTGTCATTGCCTCAGCTCCTCATCGTGGCTCCAGCTATTCCATGGTTCATACCAAAGGCTAGAGCAGATGCTGGAATGTTCATTTATCACAGCTCCAAGTGACTGTTAAGTGCCAGTGAGTGTTACGGGCCACCCCAAACCAGGCTCTTGGATGCCACAGATGGAGGCCATGTTTCAAGCCAGCTCAGACCACATCGACCATGGCTGAGCCCGTGTAGCTCCAGAGGCACAGCCCCAGTGCTCCTGCCCACAGCATCCTCCTGTCCCCTTTCTCTGACTCCTCCCTTGGTTTTGATTTCCCAAGAGGGTGGCGTGGGCCGGCGATGCAGCAGCTCCCAACTCCCTCAGGGGCTTTGGGTTGGCAGCGTCTCCTGGCCATGCCTCATCTTCCCTGCCTGCAAAACACACGTCGGTGAAGTCAACTGGGGATCGCTGCGCTCTGGCAGTGCCCTCTTCTACAGGGGATCATCATTCCAGGATCAGCCATCATCATTCCAGGGACCACGGAGCCAAAGAGCCCAAGCAGGGCATTCATCATCACCATCATCATCATCATCAAAGCATCACCATCTGCTACAACCTGTCTCTTATACCCCACTAAACATCCCTCCTATCTCTTCTGTGCCCCATGGATGCTTTTCCTGGGGTAAACTGCAGAGCTCAGGGAGATGGAGGGTGGCTCCAGGTCCCAGCACAACAGGGTGGGTGGGAGCAGTGCAGAGCCAGGACTCGGTCACTGTGAACCTGAGCATGCAGCAGGCTGGAAGCCCTAGGAGGTCCCCCCTCCCCAGGAGGTTACACAATCTCCCACTCATCCCTGACACGCCTGGAATGAGGTGGTGTCCCATGAGCAAATACTTGAGCACCACCCAAATTTCCTGCCCGGGCTCTCTGCGCAGGGAGGAGAGAGTGAGTCACAGGCTGGCTGCCATCCCAGGGGATGGACACCTCTCCCCACGCACCGGGGGAGCCCGTTCGCCCCGAGAGGTCTGGCTGAATCCAGCTCCCACCTGGGAAGATCGTGAATGGGGTGTCCAGTTTGAGCCCTGTTGTGATGTGACCACAGATACATCTGTGCAGCTCCAAAAGGGCAGAAGTGAGGATCCGTCCTTCCCAGGGAGGGTAGAGCGCAAATAAAAACCTGCTTATTCCTGGTGGCACCCCCTTCCTGGCTGAAGGAAAGAGTGGGACACCCCATCTCTTGGTTCACAAGGCTGGACACAAGAATCAGCTCTGGTTAGGCCAAGCCACAACAAAACTATGGACTGAAAAGACCTCAACAACCTCCCAGTGACAGGGGCTCAGCCTTGCCCACCCCCAGCCTGCACTGCATCTGCACTGCACAGGGCAACCAAGGTTAGAAATGAGGATGCTGTTGCAAACAACCTGATCTTCAGGGAAGAAGTGATGTTTCCTGGAGAACATCGTCTCAGGAGCAGAGGGGATCTCCCCTGTGTGTCCTGCAGTGTCCGGCCAGGAGGTGTCTGTGCTGGCCAAGGGAGGAAGCCTGGCAGAGGAGGAGACTGAGACTCTGTAGCCAGATGCCAGGCTGGAAGTGGCTCTCCAGCCCTGCAAGCAGAAGAACCACTTCAGAGTCTGCAAAAGACTAATCTGGATGCCCAAAGGAGCACTGAAGCCAAGTAGGGGATGTCCTGGGAGGAGAGGGGTGGCTATACACTGTCCTGGCGGACAGAGTGATGCCTGATGCATGATGGAGAAGCCATGTGTCCTCAGCTGACTCTCCCACCCTCACCATGCTCCTCAGGAGAGGTGGGAGAGATGCTGAGGAACCCGCTTGGTCCTTGCACACTTAGAGAAGTGCCCAAACCACCACAGATCCTCCTATCCCAACCACAGACCACGCCAAGAGGAGTGCATGTCCTGTCCATGACAACACCCGTCCGCACAGCCTGCAGTGACAGGGATGCATCACCATCCTTCCTTGGGGTTGTCCCTCCTGCCCCATCCCTGTAGCTCCCAGGAGAAGCACAGCCGGGCCCCATGTTTCAGGGTGAAGATGCTGGCACTTGAGCTGCAGAGAGGCATCGGACGGGGTGTGAGGAAGCCACAGGTTCATCTGTGCTCACGTTGGGCATCCCTCGGGCTCCCAGGGCTCGGGTCCGACCCCGCTCACGGTGCATGCGTTACAGCTGCAGCCCCGAGATGGCAGAGCTCCTCCTGCTCCTCCTCCTCCTCCTCCTAAGAGCCAGGGCAGGCCTCCTCCTCCCTAGGGCTATCTCATGCCTCGAAGAGGCAGAGCACTGTTATTATCATTATTAATTGGTTCATTTCTCATACCACTTTCTGCCTCCTAGACAGTCCAACTGCACACAAGGGACAGCGTCTCTTTGCAGGAGCAGGACTGTCCCCTGCTCCCGGTCACTCCTGCCAGAGCACGTTTGGGCAGCACCACAGCACCCACCCCCTTCAGACCCTGACCACCTCCCTCCCTTCCTTCCAGGGGAATTTGCCTTTTGGCCACAAGGGAGACCTCAAAGCTGGGCCTGTTCTGCCTGACACACACAAGTCCTCGCACGCTCTGATCTGCTGGCCTGAGCCACTCACAGCGTGCCACCAACAATCCCCCACCAGTGCTGGGTTAGTCCCCTCAGCCCGTGTCTGTCTCCCCGGGGACCACACTGCTCTAGACTGATCGGGGAGAAGCAGAGGGAGGAGGTGGCAAAAGCAGCAATCCCCAGAGACAATTAACCCAGAAGATGACTTGCCATCCACCTCCAAAACCACCCACGGCCTTTGTCAAGATCGCACCCGGGCAGCCAGTCCAGCCAGATCTGATTCAATTCCACCTTCTCATGAGTTTTCCCTTTCAGCCCCGTGTTGTGCCTCCTCCTAGAGCAGGACACAACCAGGATGTTCCTCTGGGACAAACCTGCGCTTATTACCACCTCCCTGGGATCCATCCACCGAGCTCAGACCTGGGAGATGAGATGCTCAACACCATGGTCCCAAGGACCAAGAGGAGGTACCTCTCCAGGGGTCTGTGCCAGGAGTGACACCCACTTATCGGGGAACCCCGGGGACAGGGAACCTCTACTGCTGCTGGTGTTCTGGCCTCGGGGTCACCAGGAACAGCTATGGGCCACCAACATTTTCTTGGGGCCAGCCTTCATTTTCTCAGCTAATATGGGTGCTGACCAAGCTCCGGGCCATGGCCAAACCAATTAGCCTTTGCTGCTGGTTGGTGCCTCTTAAAACAAGCACAACTAGCTCAGTAATTGCCCTGCTTCTGGTTCCAGCCTCCATCCTGCAGGGAAGAGGAGTGAGGTCTTGCTGGGATGCGACTCCAGTTATCCTGAGAGGCTCACGGTGGAGGAGACCCTGGCCCAAACCCTCCTGCAGAGCCATGGGGGGTGCATGGAGGTGTCCCAGGAAGCCTCACGTGAAATCCCCAGCCGGGTTTGGAAGGCAGCATGCAGCAGAGGCTGGGGAGGTGGATAGATTCCATTAGCAGGACTAAAACCAGAGGCTGACACAGCTCCGGGGCTTCTGGGGAGGTGTCTCACTACAGTCAGGCCCCGACAAGAGCTTGGTGCTCAGAGAAGCCCCTAATTTGTCTTCGAGATGAGTTTGTGAGTGCTCAGCTCCACTGAGGCAGAAGCTTCCTATGGTGGGGCAGGAGATCAGCTCCCGACATCCACAGGGGGAAGCCTCAGCCTCTCCTGGGAGCCCCCTTCTCCCCAGGTCCTGCTGCCCTGCCCAGCAGCACGGGGCCACCACCCTCCTCAGAGGCTGTCTGCTAATGTTGGGTTTGGCCCCCCAAAACAGCGTGAGTGGGAGCCAGCACCAAGCTATGTCCACACCACACCGGGCTGCTGCCCTTGGTGGTCCCGAGTGATGGGGCCAGCACCCCCTTCTCTCTTGTCCCCTGGGACAGGGATTCCCACAGAATCAGTCCACTAACACTTAGGAAATGCAAAATTGCTGAGGAAGGTGGAAAATAACCCTGAGTCAGCAACTGCAGCTGAAGGGAAGGATGAACGCCCTCTCTGCAGGAGCACCCCCATCCCAGGGGACACCCTGCTCCCAGGGAAACGTCCTGGTCCCATCACACATCTCGCTCCCCAAAACTTAGGGAATCTCTGTCAGATCCTTTTGGTGCTGCTTCAGAGAGGCCTAAAAGAGGAAGCCTCAGCTTTCTGACCTGGAGACCCAGCCTGTCTCCAGGATGGAATAGAGCAGCCACCAGCAAACCCCCTTCTCACCCATCTCCACCAAACTGAGCATCCCTCTCCAGGGATCCCAGTTCCCAGGGCAGCATCACACCAACCCCACACAACCAGTGAGTCCGGGGATCTGTGATCCAGGCTGGTATCTGCTTCATCATCAAGCAGAGCCTGATCCACCCGAGCAAAGAGGCTGCCTCTCTACTCCCTACCTGCCCAAAAGGGGCTTTGCACCTCCCTGCCCAATTAACACAGCTCCGAGCATATCTTCAAGCACTTGCATGTCCCATGGGCTGCACGGATACTGCTGGGATGGAGCACAAAGCCCACCAAAGACAAGGAGAATTGCAGGAGCAGCACATTTTGGCATCATCTCCCAGCAAGCCCCAACATTCTGGCTGCTCCACAAAGAGCTTCTTAGGAGACATGGAGCTCTTTTTCCTTATCTTCCCCCAGGGTCCATAGGACAGCTTAGAGAGAGGAGAGGAGTCACACTTACTTGCTAGGCTTGACAGGGGAACCTCTGTTGGGGGAACTTCTGCTTGGGGAGCCTTTGCCCACCCCCTTGAACATGTTGGCGAGGTCCTAGCTGGTCTCCCGGAGTCTGCGAAGTCGTCGTGGTCGCTGGCTCTCTGCTCCGGTCTGTCGGGATGGAATGACAGGACTCAGCGAGGGAAGGACGGCGGCGCGCTAAAGAGCAGTTTCTGGGAGGCTCCTCCCCAAAGGCAGGTGAGCAGCAGCAGAGATGGAGGCACATATGAAAAAAAATGACTCGAAAAACCAGTTTAGGGTGGAAGGAGCAGAGCCCCAGAGGGAGAACGGGAGACCTCGCCCTGGCTCGGAGAGTGTTTTAGCACACACAGCCACGACCGAGCAGCAGTTTCCCAGCGGAGGGGCAGAGAGCACGGCCTTTGCAAGGGAGGAAGAGTCTGCAAAGGTGACTTCAAGGGAGTGCACTGCCACTGCTGAAACACATTTTAAAGCATCTTCTGGCATAAGCTGCTTAAAATGCCAGAGAAGTGGCAGGAGCCCTCTGGATGAAGCCAAGCGAGAGGTCTCCAAGGCAGCAGTGGCAGTTTGGGAACCAACAGTTCGCAGAACATGATGTTATTTTGCAGTTCAGTAAACTTTTGGCCCAGGCTCAGCATAAGGTGGGCCCGGCTCACGGCAAAACACTGAGAACTAAGGTCAGTGGCTCCAGCACAGCATCACAGGAGCATCAACCAGCAGGATTTAGGCTCTGGGACAAACCTGGGTACCAAGGCCCTGGGTCTGAGGCTCTACCGAGACACTCTGGCTACACAAGACCTTAAAGCAGGCTTTGCCTCTGGGCATTCTTTCCCCCTGCAGAGCAAAGGTTCCGAATCTCAGCTGGTTTCCAGTACAACTGGTTTCCAGTGCAGCCCAACAACACCCTGGCATCTCCATGGCTCCTGGGGGATGCCCGTCCAGGCTGCGCTGGATGGTGTGGCTGCCCAGCCCCACAGCTCTCCTAAACCACAGCAAGGGCTGGCTGCTGTCTACATCCTCTTGGTTGCAGATAAAGCAAAGTTCAAAGTTTCCCACAAACCAGGAACCCTGAGTTTCAGGCTGATCCAGGATGGATCCCGCAGCCACATGGGATCTTTATCCAGTGCAGGACCAGGGAGGGAGGGCAGAGGATGGAGGAGGAAGCGGACAGGAGTAGATGGGGACCACAGCCCCCACGTAAGCACCAGCCACCCGTGATGTCAACACAGGTTTGTGGCTGTTCTTCACCATTTCATGTGGCTCAAGGACAACCCAGACAAAGGCTTAGGGTCTATCATCACTTCCTGGGTGACCTCTTTGTCCTCTTTAAATTGACACAAATCACACTTGTCTCAGGAGAGAGAGAAAGACATATGTGGGACAAGACTCCTTTGCAAGGGACTCGCTTTCTGCTATGGTTTAGATCTTCCACAAGTTGCAAAGCCCTACATTTTCATGGTGGTGTCATAGCTTGGGCCCTGCTTCTCACACCAAGATCTTGGAAGCATGAAAAGAGGAGGTTACCCCAGCTCAAAGCACTGGGGGGTAGCTGGTGTGGACCTTAGGAAGGGAGGTGACCTCTCCTCCAAGGGGGACAGAGTTAAAGGAGACCTGCTTCAGGGCCTGTCTTTGCTGCGTGGAGGTCTACAGACAGGATGGGAAGCTGTTGCTGAGAGATCACGCCTTTGCCATTAATATCCAGCTGCCCAATAACAGCCATGATGCTCTTTGGCCGGAGCTGCTGGACGACCCCAGGGAGGAGGAACCTGTAGCCCACAGGACCAGACCCTGCTGCATTTGCATTCAAAGGCTTAAATCAAGCTGAAGCCTTGCCAGGGACAAGAGTTGAGAGCATTTAAGGCCAAGTAGACCTCAGTTTGTACCCAGGCAAAGCAGGAGCAACGCAGGAGCCCGTGGCTGCACGGGACAAGCTGTTCTCCGCCAGGCTGTTGGCAGGAGCCAGGAGGGGATCAGTCCCTTGCGAACTCAGAGGAAACTAAACTGAACAAGACCAACTGCCTGTAATCCCCGGGAAGACAGTGTGCTCGCACGTGGAGGGAGTTCTAAGAATTAGCACAAAAAGCAAACCAGGCACATAGCAACACACACCCCACCACCCCGGACAACTTGCTTCCCCAGCCATCCATCACCCGCAGCCCAGGGCTGGAGCTCCTCACCTGGAAAGCTTCAAAACAGCACTTTCCTCCCCTCTGTTTAACAAGACAGAGGTGTGATCCTTTCCCCGGCCAAGTCCCCGGCTGGCAAGGATCCCCTGGAAAGGCAGAGCGTTTTCAAAGCTGCTACTCTTTGATCTCAGCCCTGTGCACACACAGACGCACGCTCTGGCAGGCAGCGGCGTCCTCCGTGCCCTACGCAGACGGGACGGATAAACACGGGGCTAATCTCGGCGCTGCCACGAGAAGCAGCAGGGCGTTTGGCAGAGGATCACCCATCGCTGCAGAGCTGGGCCAGACCCTGCCTGGTTTTGAACCCTGGGCCAGGAGCGATGCTGAGCATCCAGCCCGACGTCTTCCTCTTTGCTGCCTCCTCACCTGGCAGAGCAAAGCCCCAAGGGGTCTGCCTCCATCCCACCCCCAGGAAACAAGAGTGGCAGGGGGAAGCCATAGGCAGAGCCGAGGATGGCTCTGGAGTGCAGGTCTCACCAGCCCAGTGCCCCTGTCACCACATCCAGCCCAGAACCAGTCCGTGCTGCAGCCCAGTGGCTGCTGTGAGGGGAGGGATGCTCTGCCTGCCACCACCCACCTGCCATGGCCACCCCAAGCTGAACAGGGGAAGGGGACATCGTTGCAAGAATCCTCGGGGGAACACTTGGGACGGGCACCGCTTGCTTCAGCCCAGCTCACTTCCAGAACCTCAGCGGGTTGTGTTCAGACCAGCCCCAGTCGTGCCAGGGCAGAGTACGATGGTTAACCCAGGCCCTGCAAGAAGCAACAGGCAAGGGGACCAGTTCAACCAGTTCTCCACCACAGCCACCCACACAGCTGTGCCTGGCACTTGGGCCCGAGCCCCAGAACCCTGGGCAGGACTGCCCCACCACGTACTCGCTCCTCTGCAGCTGGAAGCCCAAGCACTGGTCTTCAAGAAGACCATCCGAAACGGCATTACACCAAGGACCTCCCACCTCCTGGCAACCCTCCCACCCCCCAGCCATATTCCCAACGGGATCTCTTTGCACTTCAACAGGGACGAAGCTCCCCCCCTTGCCCGACCTGCCTCACCCAGGCGAGATCATCCACGGGAAGATGGGTCAGGGCTGGGAAGACTTCCTTTCATTTCAAGTGGACCAGCCTTGAAACGCTGCCGTTGATCTACAGAAAAAGCCAAGCCAAGAGGAGGTTGTGTCTTGCCCAGGCAGGTCCCCAGCTCCAGCTCCAGCTCACTTTGGGGGCCGAGACGTATCTCCGGGGGGTATAGACCTGGGGCTGGCGGCTCTGGCAGGGCTCCAGACACAACAGGAGATGGCCTGGGAAGTCACATCGTCATCATTGTATTCTCTTTCCAGAGCAGGATCTGGAGCTGCACCAGGATGCAGATGTCTGGTTTCACAGAGCAGTCACATAACCAGATGCTGCTCACACGGGTGAGTAGGTCGCCTGCAGGGACAGATAGCAGGCACAGCTGCGTAGAGGACCTTGGTGAGCAGGTAACATTTCAGGGAAGGCAGACTTCAGAAACAATCCCAGACTAACCTGGCAGAGGAGGAGTCTAGAGGCTGGCGTGCCTTTTCGTTATCAGGCGTGCCTTCGTTATCAGGCGGGCATCTCGCAAATTTTTACGGAAGAGACGACAGCTTAATATGGACCCATAAATGATTTACTACTACCCGTTAAGACCATTTGCCCTTCCGGATGACAACATACTTGGCCCCCCCCATGCCTCTCCTCACCACCCTCTGCACACCAATCCTCTGGCTGAGTGTTCTTCCCACTTTACCTCCTTGCTTTGCAATTTCTTCATCCTTGAAATCATTCTCCTGCAAAGCGATGGGCTGGAATCAAAGCAGCGAGCAGAGCCCTTACACTGTCAAGCCTCCCACGTCACACCACCAAGAGCTGCTGCTGGCCAGACACCACAGGGAAAACTCCACAGTTAAGGTCTTAAATGACCCTGTAGAAGTGATGGGTGCCTGCATCGGAGCAATGGAAGGACCTTTGCAACAAATGAAACAGTTGGGAGGTGGGAGAAGAAAAGCAGGAACCATCAGTGAGCACAGACGCAGGAGGGTGGTTGGGGTTTAGTCTTCAATACACCTGGAAACCGCCTTGATTTGTTAATCATTGAATTCATAGAATTGTCTAGGTTGGAAGGGACCTTTAAGATCATCTAGTCCAACCATAATAAAACACCACCTATGGAAGAGCAGTTAATGCACCTCCTCACCCCTGTAAAGCCCCTCCTAACCATCACCCACATTTACACCAAGTAAAACCAAGGGTCCATCTCCAGCAGGACCCACCACCGTGTCCCTACGGACAAAGCTGGGAAGAGTTTCATGGCTGTGGGGTCGGGCAGGCAGCTCCCAGCAGCTGGAGGAAGGTTCCTTCCTCGCTCACCTTCACTCCCACAAAAAAGCAGAGGCGAGTCACAGGCGCTCCTGCCTGCACTCAGCATCTGATTTTCATTTCTAATAGTATCATTTCAAAGCTTAAAGTACATCAACAGCTTGAGAGACACTGCACAGAGGCAGGAGCCCTCTGTGACAGGGACAGATGCTTCGCTGTGTGGAGATACTGCTTGTTTGGCACCAGGACTGGCACCTACAGCCATCCTGGACCAAGAATTCTTGCAAAGGCCTTTGCAAAAAGGAGGGGAAACCCTTCTAAGAGTCTCCAAAGCCACGGAGAACATCAGGGCATGAAGAGCAACCGTGGGAGCTGGGAGCCATGGGCCCCCAGATGCTCATCACGGTGGGAGGTGTCAGAGCCCATTCCCACCGTGCACAAGTCAGTCTGCTTTCTCCCTCACAGACACCAGGGGTGGCATCTTTTTGTATAATTTTTGTCCCAGCCCTTTTTCCTCCTCACAGAGCAGTTTTCATCCAAGCTGAAGTGAAACTCCAGAGCCTCAGAATAGCCTGCTGATTTTTAAAAATTGCCACCCCACTGGGAAAAATAGAGCATTTTATTTTCTTAAGTTTAAAATTACTTAGTCTTCAAACCTTGTTTTGCTCTGCTTTACCTTTATCAATTGCTGAGCAGAGGGGAAGCACAAAGACCCCCACGCCTCTCCCTGCAGGTCTGATTAAGGCCCATTTAGAAGCTTCTTGGGCCAGGGCTGGGCTCAGCACCCTGCCAGAGCCAGCAGAGGAAAATGGGATCTGGCTTTGGAGCTGGCTCAGCACCAGAAGACCTTCTCCAGATGATCAGAGGAGGCCAAATCCAGCGTGGCTCCCCCAGCACAAATGGGAAATCCCAGTCCTGCTCCTTTGTATCTCTCTAAATACAGAGGATGACTGCATCGTGGCATCATATTAACACCTCAGTCCCAAGGCTTTTATGGACTACTCATCCCTAGACCCTTCAGACATCAAAAGGACCTGCCCGCTTCCCACCCCACCACTTCTCCTGGCTCATTAGAGCATCCCCGCACCTTCTTCTGAGTTTAAGCCCTAGAGCTAACAAGCAGGACATCACGGCAATTCCCTGCAGCAGGTAATGCCTTAGCCTAATTTTCCTCTCCCCAGAGGATTAGCAAGGCTGTCATAGCACTAAATAAATTCACTAATGGCAGCTTCTCAAGACACTTTGTCTGGAAAACTTGTTTACAACTTACAGGATGCAGCCTGCAAATTTGGCTTTATCACCCATTGACACCGCTGAAGGGAGCTGCTCCCCAAACACCCTGATTGGATCTGAACAAGATGTGTCCTAGATCATTAACCAGGCAACGAGAGGTAATTAAACACCTGCCTGGAAAAGCAACCTTCGCATACACAGCACAGCGTGGAGAAGCACCCCATGAAATCAGGGTGGGAGATCAGAGCTTTTGGGTTAGATTTTTTTCATATTTCCCCCCCCAAAAAACTGCTTTGCTCAAACAGCAGCACCCTGGAGATGGGACCGTCCCATCTCCTACAAACGCTGGGCTGAAGCACCAGGCAATCAGCCCACGGCGGGGTGATGGAAAGTTAAATGTGAGGACAGGTTTGCTCTCTCCTCTCTGCCTCCACGCTCAAGTGCGACGCAAAGGCCCTGTAATGTGCAAAAACACCTGCAGGATGTTATTTTGTAGGTGGTGGCCAGCTGAAACCTGGAACAGCTCAAAGGCACACCTGCTCCGGAGAAAAAACTCCCAAGCCCCGATACAGACAGGAGATGTATCCCTGGATGCATTTAAGAGACGATTAGATGTGGTGCTGAGGGATATGGTGTAGGGGAGGACTTTGTAGAGTAGGGTAGATGGTTGGACTCGATGATCCCAAGGGTCTCTTCCAACCTAGATGATTCTATGATTCTAATAAAGGAGAAGGGATGTGGAAGAGAGGGGTCCAGGCTGGAGCACCCCATCTGGTGGGACCTGAGGGGTGTTAGGAGAGGATGTTCACACACCAGATAGGAAAATCCAAACCAAGCCCATGGAAGGGCTCTGCCTGCAGCACAGGGCTAGTGGGGAGAGGAGATAAACCCCTCCTGGGCCACCATGGCAGGGAGCAGAGCCTTGGTGGGAGACAACCCCTCCAGGCAGGAGGGCAACGCTGGTCCCCAGCCCATCTTGGGGGACAGAGGGTGCCTCAGGGTCGCTCACACCTTCCACTGCAACCTGCCAGCCCAGACCCCCCCCAGGGCTTTTCAAATCAGACATGAATCTCCTGCAAAGCTCCATTTTTTGAGCTGCTATCGCCCGGATTCAGCGGCCAGTGCTTCTCTGCCACTGGAAGGGACCAGAACGGGGTGAATGTGTCTGCCACAGCTAATTCCGCACAGCCAGGCTTCGCCTTCCCCAACTTAATTTGGTGCTCTGAGAAAATTAGACGTTCTCCCGCTTCGGTGGAAAAAGGCAAGCACTGGAGGTAATTTAGAGGCTTTGATGCTGCTCTTTAGTCATTCGGGCACCACAGCCAAGGCATCGCTCCCCGGACTGACCACGGGCTGGGGATGAGAGTCACTAATCCTCATGCACAGCGTGTGAGCCCGGGGCAAACTGCCCTGTCTGTGCAGGGACACCACAGTCCCCCAGCTCAGCAGGGGAGGGGCAAGAAAACTATTTTCCAGAGCAAGAATTTTAACTTTAATAACAACCCCAACACCACCGGTGCCCAGCAGTGGAGGAGTTTGCCAAAGATCACAGTAGGGCAGCGCCTGGAAATGCTTAAGTACACTCCAGGACCTGGCTCTGGATTTGAATTTGATGGCACTGGAGCACATGAAAGCTGCGCCCAAGGCCACGTGCGCGCAACAGACATGCAAAATGCACCCTTTGAAAGTGGATTTTAACCTCCCCCTCTGAGACATTACTGCTTTTTAGGCCAGAGGTGGGAAGGTTTTCACCCCGGGTTACTCGCAGCAGCCCAGAGAAGGGCTGGGGACGCGGCAGGGAGGACGGACACAGCCACCTCCCTCCCACCCAGGGATTTGCACCGGGGCTTAGCTCTAACCCAAACACCCGTGATCCGGTGCTTGGCATGGAGAGAGGTGCTCACCATTCACTGCCCCGTGCAAAACTTAAATCCCCAACACAAACAAAAAACAAAGAGCGAGGCCAGAGGAGGCCACGGAGATGCTGGGAGGGCTGGAGCCCCTCTGCTGGGAGGACAGGCTGAGAGAGTTGGGGGGGTTCAGCCTGGAGAAGAGAAGGCTCCGGGGAGACCTTGGAGTCCCTTCCAGTCCCTCAAGGGGCTCCAGGAAAGCTGGGGAGGGACTTCTGATGAAGAAGGGGAGCCATAGGATGAGGGGGAATGGCTTTAAACTGGAAGAGGAGAGACTGAGATGAGATCTCAGGAAGAAATTCTTTCCTGTGAGGGTGGTGACACCCTGGAACAGGTTTCCCAGAGAAGCTGTGGCTGCTCCATCCCTGGAGGGGTTCAAGGCCAGGCTGGATGGGGCTTTGAGCAACCTGGTCTGGTGGGAGGTGTCCCTGCCCAGGGCAGGGGGGTTGGAACTTGATGGTCTTTAAGATCCCTTCCAACTCAAACCACTCTGATTCTTATGACACTCCAGATGTTTGAAATGGATGCTCTGGAGCAAAGACCCCCGAGCTCTGTCCCCACCCAAATCCCACCGCAATCCACTGCCACAAGAGACAAGATTTTTGCAGCCAAAGCAGCAGTTACCTGACTGGCAGCTGCGGCAGCTTTGCAGCAGGACAGCAAAGGATGGAGCCTCTCCTCCTCAGACACAGAAGAGCACATCAGGGCGAGGAGACCTCACCCAAGGGGAGAGGGTCAGGGAGTGGCCACGTTACACAAACCTGTTCACCCTCGGCGTGCTTTGGGTGAGCCTGAGCAACGAGAGCCCAGCACGAAGCTTTGTGTAGGTGTGTCCCATGGAACCGCTGTGAGATCAGCTCCCAGAGCACGGCCTCGCTCCACACCAAACCCTCCCGGTGCCAGGGCCAGAGGGGTGGCTGGGGCAGGGCCCAGGAAGAAGAGGGACATGAGAAGTGACCCAGGTTTCTGCAGCGCTGCCCGACACTTCCTCAATCCAGAGCAGGGGAGGGAGGAGAAGGCAACGTGGACACCCAGAGCTGCTGCTGCTGCCCCAGCCCCAGGAAAGCTCAGAGCACACGGGCTGCTGTGAGCCCACTGCCACTAAGCAGCTTTCAGGATCACCATCTGCTTCTTATTCTGCTCTATCCTTCCTCTTGCAGCTTCCTATTACACACCGGGGGCACTCACCGAGCTCTCCTCCCACCTGGATCAAAGGGCTCCTCTCTGGCAGCCAAACTGACCTCCCGCTGTTCCTCCACTTGAAAAATAGCAATCCAGTCCTGAGGAAGAAGAGGAGCAGCCATCTATACAACACAGATCGCATCAAATCACTCCTTCAAGCGAGGAAACTCCCAGTTTACACCCCGAGCTGAGCACCGTGGGGTATTTGTGTTTGTAGCTCTAACAGGGCAGGTGACAAGAGCTATGTGGGAGGACAGACATCTCTGGGCAGATGAACCTTCTCCCAAGAACCAGTTCTACTCACTCCCACTGCAGGTGGACAAGGACTTCCCACACCCTTTAGCCCATGACTGCTGGGTGCATCCGACACCAGCAGAACCTGCAACCAGTGCATCTGGGTAATGCAGCCACCAAGGCCCCAAGCTCCCTGCAGGTGCTCACCCAGGATGCTTTCTACCCAAAACACCTCAGATTAGACAGCAGTTACTTTCTCCAGTAACACCTTCAATTAAAATTACCCCCCAACTCCTTTTAAAGGAAGCAGAGACTGTTATTTAGGAGCTCTCAGGCCAGGCTATTACTGTCCAGGTGTCACCTCATTTCTCTTTAAACTGCCTGGTTTGTCTCATGCTAATAATTTCTCATACGTCCCATTAGTCCCTCAAGACCTATCCATTGTCACTAAACCCCCCTGGAGCGCCCGACCAGAAGTCAACACTGCCCAAGACACAAGTGTATCTCTGATGGTGGGGCCAAGGGCCACGACGTACATCTCATTCCTGTTTTCATTGATGCAATGGTACCAGACATGGGTAGCTCAGCCTGTAATTAAAATTCCAGCACTAAGCCCAGAGATACTCCATAGGAAAAGTTGATTGAAAGCAATAATCTTGACCGTTCTGCTGGAGCTTCCTGTTTGAGGGCAATCATATGGCCTACTTGCCAATTAATTAATGGAAAGAGAGCAAACACTTTAAACAGCGCAGCCTAATGAAAGACCAGAGCAATAAGGAAGCAGGTTTCCAAGCACCATAAACCTGTGCTCTGCATTACCCCACCTGTTTCAGACACAACCGACACTCGCTGGTTCCAGTGCAATGGGTTTGTTGTGTCACATCAGACACTTCACTTCCCTAACTGCTGCTGTCTAAGCCTCACCTCTCCCATTCCAAGGCCAAGAGCCTCAATAAACTTTGCAAGCTTTTCATCATACAGGTGACTTGAATAACAGTATTACTTTCTCCCTCCATTTTTTTTTTTTTACATTTTTTCCTAGTGCCTCATCAATGCCTTACACATTATTTAAGTCACAACTGGGCTTAGAAACCCCACTGTCAACATTACATCAAAACAAATGCGCCAAGTTGCCTCTGAGAACTGTGCATGTTGTTATCTGAGCCTTTGGGCAGGGGATCCTCCTCCAGAACTAAGTGGCCATTCCAGGGGTTCAGTAGCCCCAAGGTGATGGCGTGACCTCGATCCCCTGAATGCTTGGGAAGCAAAGAGCGCTCGGTGTTCTCAAAGCTCAACATAAACTACACGCCTCAGAGGTCAGGAATAAAACTTTATTGTTTCCAGATTTCTTATCTGCGTTCAGCTAATCAGTTATCTGTCAAAAAGATGTTTAACACAAAAAGGCCAATTGCTCTTAGCTCTTTCAAACAGTAACCAATTAGAGAGTGGCAGCAGCACAAGTTTCACTGGAATCAATCCAGGCCCCACATAGATTTGTGGCAGGAAAGCAGAAAGGAGTTTGGTTTGCAAACCAAACAGGAGAACAGTTCTCAAAGTGATTTAATATAAAGGCTGAAAAGGGGAGAGAAGCTCAGATTAACATACACAGAAAGAGGTACCACGAAGCAGATCAACCAGCTGATGCCTGCACCGGTCATTGCATGACCTTCCCTTATCTAAACTGGTAATTCCCCCCATCCATCTGACATACACCTTGCATGGAAAATTCCCCACAGCAACAACAATCTGACCATTTTAACCAATTCTTCTGTTTCCACCCCTATTAATCCTGATCCCTAAAAGATTGCAGAACAACGCCAAGTCAAGAAAACCAGTGCAGAAGAGGTAGGGCAGCAAGAACAAACTGCTGGGTCACCTTCCAACTACAGACCGAGTGAAAACCCAAACATTGCTGGTAGAAACTTCCAAATACTTTATTTGGAACAGTTCTGCCCACATGCAGTGTGGTGGGTTTTTTTTGCTGTTTGAATAATGACGATTATGAAATCACCTGCATTTTGCAAGTGCCTATCACCATAGCACCTGGGCATTTTATAAAAAAGCCAGCTGGCATGACAGAGAAGATCTATCACTCAAGAACCCACCAGGCTCCCATTGCTTATTCCTCATTTCAGGCCTATCTACTGACCGAGGACGAAGAAAAAGCAGCAGATGAACTCCAGAAAAAGATCATCTTGTTTTCAGGCAAGGTTTAGATCAGAGACAATATGAACACCAAGAGACCCAACTTTCCCATGAAGAGCAAGTAGCTATTTCTAAAGCCACCCGTGAAGCAAGTTTCCCAAGAAAAGCCTTGTAGGAATGGATTCTATACTGCATTCAGATATTTAACAAAACGTGTATCAATAAAGAAGAATCAATCGGCCCAGGGCACAAACTCACATCATACTCCACCACAACTGGGGTAACCATTAATATTTGTGGAAAGGTGTTTGCCATCCTTATCACTAAGGAAAGAGGCTCAATTTTGTCATTTCTGAATATCACGTTTTTCAAAAATACAGAGACTTCTCTTTACATAACTACACATAACGTTTCTCAGTGGGGACTGGGAGAGGAAAGGGAAGTTAGCCCCCTTGGCTAGTGTTTCATAGCCTTTGGGTAGGCAGCCTCACCTTGCTGGTTTAGTTCTGCATCTACTTTTTGCCTCTGAAATCACACCCAGATTTCTAGACCGAAAGACCAAATTACAGTGCCAAATAATGGGGCAAAGGGAGGAATCAAATTATACCTGTGCCCTGGTCCATGCTAAGGAGGTGTGCAGTGGCACTGAACAGGCCACTGGTCACAAAGCAAGCTCCAACTTCCCCAACCAGAATGGGATTTTTCTGTGGTCCAGGTTATTTTCAGTTATTTATAGTGTACGTGTGTTTCCAAATAGATTGTTTTGTCTTTAATATACTGGGAGAGAATGTAAGTGCACAGACATATACACAGAACACAGGGAAGAAGGTGGTAAAACCTCCCTCTGTCGGTTTCAGGTGCAGATATTTGTGTTCTAGAACCTCTTGGAGCTTTCCCTTCAATACAGGATAAAACCTCTGTTCCTCTGGGGGTCCTGGTTAACTTTTAAATCCAAAAATGCCCTTTATATATCCCGTGAGGCCACTCTTGGCCTTCTGCTCCACCTTGTCCTCCAGAGGTGGGAAAGCAACATGGTTAAGGGCCAGGTCAAAGAACAAGGGTTTGCACGGAATGGGCTGGAAGCCCGGAGGGAAGTGCACAAGGCTGACTTGTTTGCTGACCAGAGAAGGATCCAGACAGAAAGTCTCAAACCGTTCCGAGAGAGGCTGGAAGAAACCAATACAGAAACACAAATTAAATACACATCAAATCAAAGCTGACAAAGGTCAAACAAGCAAAGAGGATTAAGCATCAACTAAGACAACAGAAGCTGAAGTTCCCTCGAGGGACATCTTGGGCCCCTGAAAATGACTCAAACCCCTGTCAAAGCATTGCTGCAGGACCTCTGGGAAACATTCCTATGTGCAGGGAGAAAGCTAAATTTAAAAAAAATGAAGATGCCCCACTAGAAGCTGCAAGCAGCTGCTTAGCCCCTACCCAAGGAACCCCAGCCTGTCAGCCACCTTCACGACTTGCAGATGGAAAAAAAACCTAATAAAAGTCTCCTTAATACACTAGTCACAACTGAACTCCAACCAGCATGACATTTCTCAAGTTGTAAGAGACACTCAGGTAACAGGTTAAAAGTAACATTCATTAAGAACATTACTGGAATTTGCCTGAGCTCTCCATTCTTACCTTGCCATCCTTGACCTGAGATGGAGACTCAGTCTCATGAGTATCATTTGCATCTGCAAAATTGAAAAAAAAGTGGTAAGAACAGGCTAGATCTTGGCATAAAGCAAGAGGAGTCAGCTGCTCTCAACTCTGAGCTATGAACCTTGCTTTCTGGGATACGTAAGACAATACTTTCAGCAGAAGCAGCCACTTTATAGACTAAAAGAATCACGTATATTTATTTACAGTCATCACAGCTTTTCAGTAGGGAAAAAACGCACATTTTCCAGAGCCTACATAGATCAGTGTGAAGTGGAAAAACACTTGGAACTTCAGAAATTAAATAAAAGGAATGAAATAACTGCAGGGGCACTATTCAAGAGACTTTAGAGCTCTAGTACCATTGTGCAACTCACCTAATATAGCTGCTGCTTGCAAGGAGTATTTCTCTGCATTGACTTGAGTGATCAGATCCTGAACATCGGGCAGCTCCTAGGTCATTAAAGAAAATTATTTGAGAGCCTGAAATGTGTCAGAGTTTAAGAGTTAGGGCAAAGGTAAAACCTTGCAATGTAAGAACTAAGAACTTAAATCCCAGTGCTGGTAAGTCTTCCCAGAAGAGGAAAAGCTACAGTACAGTCCTTCAGGCACTACAGAAGTAGTATCTCAGAAAGCACAGATGTGAGGAAGTGGGGTAAATTGTTACAGAGTTGTTACAACAAGTTACAACCAGCAAGCAAAAGGCCAGCTGGAGCATTTTCACACCACTAGAAAGTCTCTGCTATTATGTGTCAAGCAGTCACACTCCCTGGTTAAAGATCAGTCTTGAATTGTAATGGCCTGGTATGTAATTGACAATAAACACTGGAACAGAGCTTTATCATAAAGTTCAACTCCCTTTCACACAGGGTTCCTACCTTCAAGCTGTTTGTATAAGCTCCAGCTCCTGACTGAACTTCACGGGCGTACTTCAGCACTCTTTCATATAAAACAAGAGCTTCACTCCATTTCTTTACCAGGACATAGGACTGGGCAATGAAGAAACACCTACAATGGTGAAAAGTGGCTCATTGTGAAAGTGAAAAGTGAAAGTGAAAAGTATGTCATCCATACATTTTGCCAATTCAAATGATGGATAAGAGGAGATACTTTTAAGAAGAACTGGCCAGTTTCCCCTGAGCCTCCAGGCTTCATTTCACAAAAAGGCAGAGGAATGTGCATCAAAGCTCTGTACAGCACACAGAGCTTTGGAATAATGACCTCTGAAGACGTAACACCCGCTAAAGAAAACGTGGCTGTTTCTCAGTCACCTGTAAGCTTTGTACACAAGTGTCTTCAACCCAATCTCTTTCTGGAAGTTCTTGTCCTCTTCTAGGCCAGGAAGCTGTGTCAGTTCTACCAGGTTCTGTGCAAAACAGTGTCAGAGGAACAAATTCAGGCGTTGTTTTCGTCTGGAATCTGCTAGAGTAAGAGAAAGCTGCCCCTTTTAACAAGTCAACAGTATGCTCCCATGGAAATAGTTTCCAGTTTTCTAATTATTAGTATGCTAACCTTGTGAAGGCCACTCATTGAAACTTGTGCAAGTTTGCCTTCGGGACAGATTTCCTGACACAAACAGGAATTAGGACAAAGACTCCTCAGATTTCACATGAAGTAATTCTTTCATAAGGCATTTCCCTTTCCCATTTACAACTGCTTCAGCCACAGGCTCCCACAGTTAATTGAAAATTTATGCGAGAAATTGAGAAACTGCTTATGAAGAACAAGCACATTTGAAGTATTTTTAGCTGCTACTTTCTCTGGCCAGCAGAAACTAAGGCAGCTACCAGGGTGCTGTATAAAATAGTCAGGAAGCCTATTTTAAAACTGCATTAGAGTGTATAACCAAGAGCACCCATTTTCTGTTCACAAACAGAATGGGTTTTTTGTGTTTTACGTAGATGTTGAACATCTTCAACAAGATAATTGTAGGTACTCAGTTGCTCTTCAGACTTCACGTGCAGTTCACTTGCACTGTTACATTTTCTACAATAACTTTTTGTACAGAAGGTCTCCAGTGAGTAGAATTACTTTTGTTTTCCCAGCATTACCTGCAAAATGATATCGTACAGACGAATCAGGTCCTGAGGCCGCGGCGTGCGTTTGCCATCCTCTTCCGACCGCTGCTGCTGCAGCAGTGCCTTCTGCAGAGACTTCGCCATGCTCTCGTTGCGCTTGATGGCTGTTGACAGCTTGATGTAAGTCAAGTAGCTAGGATATAAAAGAGAAAATACCATTAGCAGGCTGTCAGAACTACTCAGACATTACTCTTTGTTCTGAAAAAGCTCCTCCCCCCAGTCTAAGATGATACCAGTAAGGGGAAAAAAACATCTGAAAGGTCAACATGAAAGTCTTAAGTAAAACGTTTTCAAAGCTGCGTGAATCAGATCCTTTTCCGTACAGTCATCCTTCGAGATCTGAGAGGCCCAGAACAAAAACCCCAATAAACCAAAAACAAACAAAAAATAAAAATCTTGACATGAGAGCATGATTTCTTCACACCAGTAGAGGTAGCAATGTTTGCCTATTACCTGTGTAAGTACTGGATGTTGGACACCTTCCCAGAATCATTTTCCAGAGAGTGTTCCCGCTGCTTCTGCGGAAAGTGGGGACAAAATACTGCATGATTTACTTAAAACTGGCAGCCGAGGGAAGAAAACATCAGAAACAACTCAAGGTTTGGGTAAAACAGGGAAGTTATAACAGACTTCCAGGCAAAAGAATGAAGACTTCTACATTGCTATTCACCCTCTCCAGTTCTGAAGAGAATAAAATCAAAGGTGACAGCAACTTTTTATTAAAGAAATCCCAGTCACTTTTACTGTTAAGCAAGACTAACAATAACAAATCAGACCCAAAGAAAAACACTATGTGGTCAAAAGTAGAAATACTGATGCTTGCTGCTCACCTGGTCTGGTTTCAGATCTTCCCGAACAGCCTGAATGGCATCTCTACACTCACTGAGTAAAGATTCAAACAAACGTTCCTTTGTCTCCTCATTTTCTGCCTAAGAGCAAAGGGAAGTTAAGACAGGCATCTATTAGAAATTTTTGTATTCTGCATCCCACAGTGCAAGAATCGACTGAGAAGATTAAAGAAAGTTTCTCCCCAATTATGGGTGGCTAAAACTCCAACCTGTGTCCCTCTATAATATGTTTTAGGGGACAAACTGTTGGAAATTGTGGGGAACGTGGTCAGAGCTGAGAACTGAGCAGCACCGAAGGCCTAACACACACAGGGCTGATCGCCTCATCCCTGCACCAGTGGCCTTCCCAGCAACTCCCTTCCCTTCCAGGATGGCACCCACATTGCTCTGGGAACAGCTGAGGTTGGACTGCACTGTGGGAAAGGCCCAGGAAGAGAAGAAGAGCTGAGCGTTACTGACCTGGCAAACTACCAACACAGACTGCTCTTGTTATGCTGATTTAACTTTTCTCATGTGGTAAGAACACGTAGATGATTATCTCTTCTACACTCCCACTCTAGTAATGCTCACAGTGGCAATAATTTGCTTGTTTGACGCATTTTTTTTTACAGTAACCCTGTATTTTAGTAGCAGGATTGACTGAGTGCTTTTCTGCTGTCACCACAAGTTTGGTCAAAAAAAACCCAAAGCAGCTTTTGGCCTTCTGCCACGAAAACAAAATTTGAAAACAACTTCTAAAAAACAAGTTGAAGCCTGATCTCTGCCTAATGGACTAGCATATCATATACCCAATTAAACAATGCACCCAAACCCAAACTCAACTTCCATTCAGGTGACTGAGGAGGTAACTAGATGTGGATCGCAAGATTCTTACCGATTTCCTAAGAGAACGCTGCCCAGAAACAAACCTCATCCTTAGCAATCAAAGGAGGGATTAAGGTGTATCAGCACTGTGTTACACCACTTCCACGTCATGTAACAGCAGAAAATAAACTTTGCTGCAACAAATTCACAATTGTCCAAAAGAATAAAAAGCTGTCTAAAACCATGCTCATTTGTTTCTCTTCAGCAGAGCTCTGCAGCCTCTGCCTCTCCTCCTTTCAGCTTTGCAAACCCATTAAGGAATGTTATTTTTACTCCCTCACAAAACCTCAGGTATCTTGACCTGAGATGGAGGCATTTTGTTGGGGTTGTATTTTTTTTTTTCTTCAGATTTGCTGCAAGAATTTTTAAGGTGGGACTAACTACTGAGAATAACCAGAGACGAGTCTGACAGCATTCTCAACCTCACCCAGAGGAGCGCAGCAATTTTACTGCATGCACAAAAATGAAAACAGACATAGATAGATCATCAGTCAAGCACAAACAGGGAAAGGGCTGGGCCATGCAGTGAAACAAAGGCTTTCCCTTCTAAGCAAAAACTCCTAAGGTTAAACCGATTCTACGTGTAAATACACCTATGTTCAGATTTGGGAGATAGCACTTGTATCTCAGTTTTATGATCTGCTACAGCTGGTGATTCAAGTGCCCTGGTAGAACAGCACAGGTTCATCTTAAAGGCATTCAGGGAACTGAACCCACTTCGGAAAGTCTAAGAGCATTCGCTTCTAATTTTTCCTTTGTTCTAAAACACGGTGTATCATCTCTGAAAGTTATTACCAGATAGAAAAACACTTTGTCGCTCTTCCCTTTAGCCTTCTCACTTCTACCTGGTTAGAGTCAATGGGCCCTTGAAGTCACATATTCAAGCCTACAAAAGGGCTGACATCAGTAATTTTAAGCTTGGATTCATATTTCAGTTTGGCTTATTTGTTCTGCTTGGTTTATTTGTTCTGTTTCCCGTTACCAGTAAGACACTGAAGGCAACAATATAACTGTGGTGAGAATCTCTGTTTTTACACAAAACACACATTTGTGTTTGCCTCTAATCAAACCCTGAAGAGCACTGCTCTTCTGTTAGGGTTTCAACTTAGTGAAGACAAGCACAAAGGTGCCAAAGGTGCCAGTAACCACAACGCATTTAGCTGAAGCTGGACTGCCCATCTCAGCTGACACAGCAACTGAAGAATTGCTTTCAAAAGGCCAAGTTTTAGCCCTCTGGGAATGTAAATACCGCTGCTGCACGTTGAGCTCTCCCCACGACTAGCTGTGATCACCAGGACAAAACTCCTCTGTTTAGTCAAGAGCTTCCAAGGAACACAGAGTGAGATGAAAACAACTTCAGATCACTGTTCTGCCACAGCTTTATGGTGGGCGACCAAACCGAAAAGGTCCTACTGCTAGCTTGGCAGGATGGAAATTAAATGAGGGAACACTGAACTCTAAGCTGCACTTCCACCTGCTGGCCATACTCATGTACTACTTACAAAAAAAAAAAAAAAAAAAAACTATTTGCCAACATACATCTAATAACATTCTGACAAGACTGGTTAACATTAATGTTTCCTACCCAGCCATATCCTGTTTATCCTACTCGCAGTATCTCCCTAACACCATCTCCTGCTCCTGCTGCTTGCCTTATATCTTTGTGAGGTTCTGTCATTTAAATTGCTTTTTATACTCATTCTTCTCCTGGTGATACATGTTTTTTGGCATCCTTAGTGGCAACAACTGTTAATAAAGATCCTTTCCCTGCCTCTTCAAGCAGCAAGAGTGCTTGAAGGAAGCACTAGGAAGCACTAGGAAGCAGAATACAACACCTGGGCACCATTTCCAAGGAAAAAACTCCATGTGGAAAACTTGGCTGCAATACTGAAGACATGCAGAGTGTGTGCCACTGCAAGTGTTTCAGAACTGTTACACTTGAAATTGATTTACATCCTGACATTCACTAATCCTCTACTGCTTTTGAAGATTTGCATAAGTCAAGAAGAGAATACTATAGAACTCATAGCACCTGCTTCACCTAGAAAATTGCTTTTGTTGCTGAAAAAAAGAGGTGATCGATGCATATCTTTTTTCTTTTGGTTGCTCTGAATTCGGATCATTTGAGCGAGATACTTAAAGAAATGAGAACAGTAATTCCAAACCAATTACTCTTAAAATTGTAACCTTCACTTCCAAGTGACTTACAAATAATAATGGTCATCACCCTGCCCCGAGAGGCAGCACTTCTGGGCAGAACAAAGTGTTCAAAAGAGCAGTAATAGAGCAGATCTGCCAAACTACCACTTAGGAGACTGTGGGAACTATCCCCAACTGACACTTAACTTTGCATTATGGTCAATATTCCTACTTTTACTTTTAGCCTTCCAACCCCAAGTTTGAGAAAAAGTATTATTCAAAAGCTTTTAGTCTAGGTATCATGTATTATCTTGCAATTCGAAGGCAAGGGAACAGAACATCAGCACTGGAGATGGCTTCTGGGTTACCTGAGCAATCGCTGCTTCATTGTCGGCCAGCCCCAGCAAGAAGATCCTCACTTTGTCTATCTTCACCGGAACGGTTCTTCCTCTCCACTCCACCTCGCTCATCGTGGCCGCCTGCTTTGCTCGAGTCTGGGTAATCAGTGCCTGCAGAGAACAGACTGAACTTAGGAGCTTGAACTTTCCAAAGCTCGGTATCCAAAACCAAACCTTTCAAATTCACTTGACTATTTTGAAACCAAAGGGCTTCTTAGGGAAGCGTGGTTTCCTACAGAGCCCAGGCTTGCTTAATCTCTTCTAATATGGTTAAGATTTTGAATGCTATGCTGCAGCAACATTTATGCTCAACAGAGTGATAATGAATGTTTCAACGTAAAGCATTCAAATAAGTTACCTCCAGTTTTTCTGCAAGAAGACCTTCAGTGCCACCAGACCTCAGTCTCATTTGCATCAACTCATTCATGGCAGACTGGTCACCTGAGAGAATTAACAAATCAAGGTCAAATTTCCATCCCAGTTCACAAGTTATTGTAATATATAGAAAAGCTAATCAGTAGATTTTATACTGGCAATTTACAAAGAGGGTAAACATGCAATTTCATTCGATGTAATAAGCAAACCAATGCAAACCGGTATTTTGTCTTTTTACACAAAGCCACATGCACTGTTGCAAAATAAGTATATTTCTCCATTGCTAAACTGCCCCAGAACATGTGCAGAATTTGCCCAAAAAATATTATGGACTCACTCCAGTGTCACTTAGAACAGTATTTACCACCAAGTCAGTATTTCTTTCCTGTGAACAAGCCTTGCTCTTAGTTGGAGATGAGGTACCCCCAATTCCTTACCAATGTTATAGGCACAGTAGCGAATGTTGGGCGAGATCTCTTCCACACGCTGGTTATACAGTACAGCTTGTTCTTCTGTGAAAGCATTGGCCAGTTTTTCATATATGGTCCTACAGCAAAGAATATATATTAACACTGCAGTATGTGCTGGTTTGTGAGATGCTATATTAAGGGAAGAGTTTGTCTCTCTACTCTGGAGGATGCTATTTCTTCAGTAGTACTTCCCAGCTAAGCGCACACTTAACTGAACAACCCACAGAGTTTTTGTATGTAGAGAATATAAACTTACAAACTGATCCACTGCTATCGACTAAATGAAGCTGGGGAAGTGGGGAAACTCACTTGCATTTGTTGAAAGCCTCCATTGCTGCCTTCCACTCCTGGTGTTCGAAGCGAAGCATCCCTGTGAGGTAAGCCATGTACGCCTGCGGACAGCGGAACGGCAAGTTAATTTCCCCAAGCCCACCAGCCAGTTTGTACAAACTTTGGAACAAAGGCTGTTGTGATGCCTGCAATAACTAACTAAGCCTTGACCTTTTCATTTGGTCTTCCCACAGAAGACAACTGATTTGAATTATGGGTTACCAGCTACCTACCTTTTTTTTCATTTTAACTGACACTGCTACATTTTGAATCAGACGAAAGCAAAGATGTTTCTTGCTTGTCATGCAACCAAGGTGGCCCACTGATGTCACAAAACCCCTTTTTTCCCCCCAGCAATAAGCTACAAACTGGCAGTTTTAATTAACCGAGTACCACTGCAGCCCCTTGTTCAAAGAGGCTGGTGTCATCACACAACTGCTTTCTGCGTTCCAGGAACTGGACCCACAGGTTTGTGTTCTAGGTGGCTATTTTAGGGCATTATAAAAATAGCTAACTCAATAGATAAGCATAGATTCTTAGGCTGCACTGCACCATCTTAGTCTCTCTCAATTCTTTATACTTTTATTAACATACTGCCCTTTAAAGCAAGGACAATCACTTGATACACCTATAAAACTTCCATATGCCAGGTCCTTGTCTTGGCTGGTGCCACCGGTTATTTCTGCAATTCCAGCAGTCGCATTAACAGCGAGTCCAGGTTATTCAACGGGAGACATCATCCAATTTGAGAATTGCTCAGTTTTGATTATCTACTGCTGGATAAGATTAATCTCTTCACCCAAAATGCAAAGGTTTCTTGTCCAGCTTTTGCTGTAAGACAGGAACAAAGAATCGGTATTTACCTGAGCTTCCAGCTTTGTTTTAGCATCCACTCTGTTACTTTCACACAGTCGCTCCAGCTCCTCGGCGTGTTTCACAGCTTTGCGCAGGCGAGACAGCAAGTGGAATCGTTTGCGAGGCTCCGTGTTTGCTTCCTGCTTCAGCTGCATGGCATAACTCCAGGCTCTCTCTGCATCCATCAGAATCAACAGCAAATACCTACGGGGCAAAGGAAGATCGATGAAAAAATAATGACATTCCACCAGGTATTACCACGTCACCACTAATTCTCTTCCACGCAAGCTGTAAAGTTTTGTAACAAAAGTTTAGCTTGGTTAATAAGAGGGAGATGCATTTATTTCTTAACATTCTAAGCACACAAAGGCTTATTACTCCTAACTCTTTTCTACTGTACTTCTCACTACAGAAAGGTGATTACCCAACTGAGGCAGAGAATTTGGTACCATTCTGGAGCACTACACACGTTGCAAAGACAAAGGGATTTATAATTTTAGGTCATTCTTTAAAACTGGTTCAGTATGGGTAAACGTATCTGTTTTTCTACCAGCTAATGCTAGAATAATTAATGCTAGAATGCATCTGGATCCTCAACAAGCCAGGTGAAGACAGTATCATGTTTTCTTTTCCCCACAAGAAAAGATGAGACAGCAGACATTTCAAGTGTTTCTAAAAGATGGGAAACAAGCCCAAGATCCTGGCTGTTCTCCACATACTCTCTCAGACAAGCATCCTGCTGAAGTTTGAAAATCTAAGTAAAACTTGCAATCCAATATTTCTCTTCAAAGGGAAGGGATTATTTCTCCAATCACAACCTTGCTGGCTACACCATTTACGTTATCAGCATTCACATGCTGGGGTACAACTGATCTGAATAAGGATTTCCTCCTTAATATCAAAGAAATTTACCGGTTATGAAAAGAAGCCATTTTAGCAACTCTGAGGGAAGAGAAGGAACTGGCTGTTGCTGCTCCTTCTTCTCCCACTTGCCCACATAATGAAGCAGGACCTGAGCAGCCCCTCTTCCCCCTGCACTGCACCTCAACTTTCATCTTTTATTAGTATCAACAACACACATCTCTGAAAAGAGACATTTCTGAATATATTGTACAGAACAGCTTTCCACCACGTCCACATGGAAATAAATTACGGAAATGAAAGAAATTATTCACTAACACACTGAATGCTCCATTCCATCCAGCGACTGTACCTGTTGTCTGAGAGAATCTCTTCAGTTACTTTCTTCCCCGTGAACTTGTGCCTGTTTCCCATCTTGAAGTTGAGCGTTTTTCGGAGCCGCCTTAGCCTGCGGGAGCAATAACCCCTAAGGAAAAGACAACCACAGTCAGTTTGGTCAAAGAACAACTTTCTTTCTTTGCTGCTCTCTCAAACCAGAAAAAAAAAAAAATGACTAAAGGCTGTCAGAGGCAACATTTTAATAACTAAGAACTCCATATGTGACACTCGGTAAGAGCTAGTTCAGAAACTACCTGTAAACCAGTAGTTAACAGAATAAAAGACAAGTAACAAGACATGTAATAACTCCTGATCTTGGAAAATCAGAATGATGTTCTCCTTACTGTCTAATTGTTTTATGTATGTTTATTGATCACTCAGTTCTGGAAGAGTATAGTGATTATCAGTGAGGTGTTAACAAACAAGCTCTCAAAGTGCAACAGAGAAACAAGAGCCTGTCTGTATCCTCCTAAACAGAACAGTCACAGCACACTATATCTAATAAATAAAAAAAATGTGTATGTTGCCTCATTTGAAGCAATCTGACAATGGATATTTACATGGCAGACCATTTTTGTTGCCTGCTCCAGTGGGTTTACATTTTAAATAAAGTAAGCAAAGTCCCAGTAGTAACTCAGGACATCCACAAAGTTTACTAACCTGTACCTCTGGAAGTCTCCATGTCGCAAACCATGCTGCTGCTGAGACTCCTTCACAATCTGAAGGACTGCAACTGGTGTTAAGGCAGATTGACAGTACAGTCTGTTACCAGTTCTTTATTCTACCCCAAAATAATGGAAGGGAACTCTATAGGTTGCATTAAGCGAGCACACTTTGAACACAGGGCACACAAAAACCTCCTAAAGATGCACAACTGAGAGAACTGATGGCCCTAAAAGACCTCATGACTCCACTGCTTACCTTCAGAGCTTTACGACTGGCATCGAGGCCAGGACTAAAATGTAGCACAAGCACCTCCTCGTACAGAGAACCACGAGAGCTCATCTCAGGATAATAAACTATGCCAGCAGACACATGTAGGCTAATCTAACTGACTGCCCTAGCTACACTACGCCACCCCCCCAGTCACACTTGTGACAGTTTTGTTGGCAAAACTGCAATAAAGAGAAGCTTTTCTGCTCTTAAACATCCCATCTCTCAGGGAAGAAGTACCACAGAGCAGAATTGCTGCTATCTTTCTGACACAGCTTCCACAAACAAACTGGTTTCTGGATACAGAGAACCTCATAAAAAGAGCTTTTGGGAAGAATTCAGGAGGCTTGTTTTCAACTCAATTTTTTCTGCTCTTACTGTATATTACTGTAACAAGTACTCCATGACAACGTACTGGCCTCTGACTCAAGAAAGCATCACTCCGTGATTTCATATTTGCATCCTGTGTATTCTGTGCATCCTGTGCTTACTTTATTCACTTAAGTTATGCCACCAAATAAAATCATACCACATTCTGGTAAATTTGCCGATGTTATTAATTCAGTTTACAAGGCAGATTATTTTGAGAAATAAAATCCTCATCAAAAACAAGAAATCTCTGTGCCGTATGTATTTATATCCCAAAAATTCCCTTTTAAGCTTTACCAAGAAGCCTTAAAAAAGTAGAAACAAAGCCAGATTATACAATGACCCCATCAAAAGAAACACTATCACTACAGCCAGAGAAAAAGAAACCACCAGACTTTTAAAGTCTAAAATGGCAGATCTCTATCAAAGTGTTTACTTATAATTACACCTTAGAAAAACACTCTTTAGTTTAAGTATTAAAATTAATAGTTATTACACTAAATTAGTTTGCATCTATGGAACAAACAACTGTAATGTCTCAACACAGTTCAGGGCACACACTCCTCATCCTCGCTGTCTACCTAAGGCTTTGTTCAGACTGTCTTTCAGCCTGAGAAGTTACTCACTGAATTCATACCCCCCATTTCATTTACCTTTTCACTGACTTCAATATTCCTAATGTTACTGGGGTGACTGCTGTGTCACCATCTTACTCCACAACTTTACAACACCTGCCATATGCTAAATGGAAACCTGCAACCTTATTGCAGTTGGGTTTTCCTCTCACCCAGAAGATAAAACTCAGCTCTCTCACAGCTGTGCAGCTGGACTGGTTTCACATGGAAGTTTCACATACAAAAATGCCGTGACCTTTACATGCCACATCAGATTTCAGAAGTGCTACATCTAGAAGAGCCAGTCTGCCGTCTCTGCATACCTGTTAGATTTATTCTATCCGCTATTGCCCGCTTCCAGCATTAATATTACCACCAGATTACTGACAGCCTGCTCTTATCTACTGCACACAGCCTAGCGCAAAGTTCTGCTTTGAAGGCTGACGACAGCTGTCACACGGTTTGGAAGGAGAAACTGCAAAGCTAAAGAGTAAAGCCATGATTCAGAGATGCAAAGCTGGCACCCTGATTTCATCCCAATGAAACCCTTGCCGCCAGGGATGGTGCAAGTGCCTCCGAGTTAACCCAGGCTATCACACTGACACTCTCTCAGACCAGCATCACCCGATGCCCTGACCCCAGGGTGCACAACCTGCTCTCAGGCTCGCTCTCAGATCAGCGTCACCCGGGTCCCCGACCCCAGGGCTCACAACCTCCTCTCAGGCCAGCACGGCCCGGGACCCCCAGGGCTCCGAACCCAGGGCTCCCATCCATCTATCGTCTGAGGCATGGGTCAGTGCGGCCTGGATGGGCCCGCCGCCCTCAGCGCCGCCTCTGCACAACGACAAGGGAGCCTCCACCGGCCCTCTCCCGCGAGGAAGCAGAGGCGGCCGTGCCCGCCCGCCCGGGGCCTGCCAGCCCCCGCGCTCCCAAGAGCGGCCGCCACGTCCCCCTTGCCGCCCCCGGGGCCGGGCCTGCCACG